>BSAI01000207.1:21691410-21738362 GCA_036245035.1 Adrianichthys oophorus
TCTTGAGACTAGAAACACGACTAAAACATTTATCACATTCTTTACAAGAAAAAGGCTTCTCTCCTGAATGAGCTCCCTTGAAGTTTTTTCTAAAAAAGTCACACTGACTTTCTGGCATGTTAGAGCTGTTAACATTTTGGACATGACTTCTTTTTATGCTCTTCATCTGATTTCTGTTCTGTGAATCTGTCTCTCCAACTGTAGGTGATTCTTGTTGTTGGCTTCCTTCTTCATCGTGACTATCAGGTACGTTAAAGCTCTGCTGATTGTTTAGATATTCTTCACTGTGCTCATTTTCTTCATAAGTAGGAGTCTCCATCAGGTTAAACTGCTCCTCATACTGACTGATGAAGAGTTCTTCTTCCTCTTTCATCTGTGGAGGTTCAGGATCTGCCTGCTCCTCTTTCATCTGTAGAAGCTCTGGTTCCTCCTGTTCCACTATGGAGTTTCCCTGCTGATCACAGACATCCTCCTTTCCACTTGCATAATGCTGGGGGAGGACTACAGGGAAACAAACACAAAAAGGAGCCTTCTTATACTTTTAGACTTTGTGTATTGTTAAGTACTAATAAAAATTTAATTACCTAAATCAGAAGCCCTACAGTAAAAAAAAAAAAAATACTAATAATAATAAAAAAATCCCTCCTTTTTTGTCATTGAAAGTCCAACTCCAATCATCTTTTGATATTTTGTAAAAGCATTCCCTGAGGTCATTTAACTATGATCATTTCATTTTTAGTCAAAAATCAAAAACCTGTATTGTTTTATAGGACATAGTTTCAGCAGAGTGGTACTAGTTCTACAGAAATTCACTTTTAATTTGTGGGCAGAACTGTTGGTGTGAAGTAAGCCCACCCCATTTGACATCATCCCACTATTTACACTCCCTCCTGCTAGATTTTTGCCCCTCACAACTACAACAAAACATTACTGGTGCAGAAAAATGGCGAGCAGTATTGTTATATTGGAGTTGTCCAGCTGTACATTTTTTAACTAGATGCCAGCTCAGACAAGGAAAATGAAGACATGGATCTATTTGTCTGCAAGTGAAGGCATCGGAATGTAGCAAAGCAGGGAACTTGCAGCCTGTCGACTGTAAGATCTACGTCAAGTTACAAGCCATCAAGCTACAAGTTTTTTCCAACTGCATTTTTTCATCTGCTCCTGAACCACAATTTGAATATAGAAATACTCTACCATCTGATAAGTTAAAACCAGTCAACAGTGATTGGTCCAAGTCGGTCTGACTTACTTTTTTGGGGAACTTCAGTCCCCAATGATGAGCATGCTTGTTTGAAGTCCACATCCCTTCCACTGAAAGGGGACTCGGGAGAAGCTACCAATCAAACGTTTGAGATGGGGCCAGCGTGTACCACATGCTATTAGTGAGGCATCTTATTGGGCAGTTTATAATGTGAATAACTTGCGATAAAGAAAAAATGTTTTGAAAAAAATTAGGATTAGAAAAGACGTGTTAAGAAAAAGGTATCAGAACAAGAATGGTTATTCTGACAAAAAAAAGACAGAGTAATAACTGTCTATTTCTCAATACAAGTCTGTGGGATTTTGATCTTCTTGGGACCAGCAGGTACTTTCTATTTAAGAAAACAAGAGGGAGGGGTTGGGCTGTCCAATGTTCTATGTCAATGGTTAAGTTGATATAAAGAAGCGACCTAAGGTCTTGCAACGCGATTAGGCATCGGGAGCAGCGAGGTTGCTATGGTGCGTCAACCAATCAGTAACTCAATTATGGGCACATGACCCTTTCAGTGACTAGATCAAGGGGTAGAAAAAAAATGCTACAAACACGCTGCGAAAACATAGTGGATTTGGTTATTATATTTAGAAAAAAAGTTTTTATGGATGTCCTATGAATTATTTTTGCTTTATTTATCCGCAACATCCTATAGGCCAGTCCATGAAAACACTGTCCGACTTTAAACCACTCCATGATTACATATAGGTGATACATGGAACAGCTCCTTAGCATAACATCTTAAGCATCATAACATTAGAGTCTAACAAAAGCGCAGTCTCCAAGACTACAAATCAACACTTATCAATCCGTCTGTTGCTGCTGTAGGTCTAGCAGCTTTATCCTCCTTTTCTGTCTGGATCTTTAAAAATCGCCACATGTTCCGCTGTTTCATCAGCCAAAACTAGAAGCTACACAGATGAACTGACCTGGTGTGCAGACGGTAGAGGAGAAGAGTGGAAAAGAAATTCACCAGAAGACGAGCTAATAAATATGACAAATTTTATGCAAACATTTACTCGCCATGTGACGACCTACCTTCTTTTACTCACCAAAGAGAGGAAAACTGTTCGCAACTGGCAGTAAACAAGTGTTAATTTTGAAAAAGTTCTATCATGATATATACATCATTATTGTTTTATTGCCTGGCCCTGGCTGACAGTAAAATCCAAGAACCCTCCAACCGAGGGGTCCTACACGTCTAAGGTGACAGCGACAATAAAACTTAATTTGACTATAACAAGGGCCACATGTTCAACTGTATAAAATCATTTTAACATGTGCAAAACCATAAAAAAAAAAAAAAAAACGGAAACGGCCATAGAAGAAGTAGCAAGTTCTTTTGTAAATAAAAATGGTTGCGGCTGGCTTGTAGCGACATGATCTCCTGAGTGTGCTTTTTACTATTATTATTTTTAAGTGACTGTTTGAACATAATTTTTTTAATCCGTGAGGCCAGTGCTGAACTTTTTTCTTGGACGCACAGACCCGGAAGAAGGGTTACAGTTACATTTATACGTACCAACAAAAACATTTAGCCGTGGACGCGCTTATAATATGTGCGGGCAATGTAGCATTTATGTGCATCTTGTCTGCACATAAATACGTGCAAATAATATCAGCCTTTATTCTGTTTGGACAAGATCGATGAAACAAATTCACAATTGCTTGCACAGTTTCACAGGACTGCTCGGAGTATGGACTGGCATTTCAAAAGCGGTTTCCGGAGATATGACGGCCAGCAGCTTGCTCCTGCAAGCAGCCGGCCATCAGAGATCCAAAGTCTCCTCTGGAGGGCACACCATAACAAAGTACCCTCCCCTGCTTGCAGACACAAAGCTACAGAGTCTGGTTGCTCTGTTCAGAGACAGGTTTTTTTGTAGTCCATCACCTTGCTTGCTCGGAGCAGCCGGGCGATCCTCTTTGCGCTCCAAAGCCTTCTCTGGAGCAGCACAGACTGTCTATGCATGACATTAAAGCCTGGACAGTAATGACTCACAATCTACTCACAACACACATTTTCCTTTTTTCCTCATTTTTAATACATTTACAATTTCAGTCATTCTTAAATGAACACACATTTTTTGAGTTTAAATATAAATTTATTTTGTGTTTATTTGTGACAAACATATTTTGTTTGGTTAACTCATTTTGGTTTGTTTAATTAATTTCACCTTGTTTTGAGTTGCCAGTGCTGAAGGGTATGCTGGTCGCTGCGGGTGTGGTTGGAGCTGTGCTGTGGGCCTGGCCAAAGGGGGAAATAAAGCCATCACAGCCTCCAAAAGCTTGAGCCAGGCAATTGGGCAGACGCCATATCTGAAAGCCTCCAAGCGGATAAATCATGGACTCATTTAATGAGTATTTGCTTTGTTTGTTAATTGCGATTTATTTTGTTATTCCAATTTTGCATTTCTTTTTTGTTCTTTCTTTTCAAAAAAAAAAAAAAAAAGTTTTGCGTTTAGCCTTGTCTGTAGTCTTTGTTAAATGTTGTTAGTTCCCCCCTCATGTTTGTCTAGTGGTCAGATCACCCACTATATCTGTTCCTCTGCTGCGTCTTTGGTTAGATCAGTTCGTTTCTGTTACTTGGTCTGTTTACTTGGTTAAGTTCAAGTTAAGTTTATTGCCTCAGATAAATCTGTTTCTGTTAACCTCTTTTAAGGGATAAGTTTGTAAATAATATTCTTTTTTTTTTTTTTTTAGAAAATTTAAACTGTCATTTTTGATAAATCTCCTGTTGTCCTCTTTGGGTCCTCAATCCCTCACACTCACCAATCTCAATTGAAAGAAAATTTTGATGCGAATGAGTCTGATCAGGTCAGATTATTCTGAATGTTGCGTTTACATGACACACTTTTATTCTAATCAGGCTTTTATTTGGATTGCTTATGTCCATGTAAACGCAGCTAGTGTCTTCTGCCTGGAAGGTAAAGAGACAAAAGAGACACTTTCAGGACATGCTGTTTAAGGACTGCATGTTTCATCGCAAGATAGTAATTCACAATGCAATGCTTAGTAATGACAGTACAGTGATTATATTAAGCGTTGCAGTGCTTTCTGAAATCGTTTATCCTTTGAACCAGATTTGGAACATTTGTACATTGGTGAGCATTTGTTACATTTGCTTGTGAAAAAAGCTTGAAACATCCAATACATTTTGTTCCACTTCATGATTGTGTCCAACTTGTTGATCATTCTTCCCAAAAAAATTACAGTTTTATATCTTTATGTTTGAAGCCTGAAATATGGCAAAAGGTTGAAAAGTTCAAGGGGGTCGAATACTTTCGCTTGGCACTGTACCTGAGTACTTTCTTGACAATGACAGTATGGTGTCTGATAGAGGTGATATGGCTGATAAATTAAATAATTACTATGTAAATGTTGGACCAGACATTGCAAAAAGCATCTCCCAACAAAACATAATCGAAGATAATTTGAATGAACTGATAGATAGAAAAGGCAACTCAATGTTTCTAAATCCTGTCAAGGAAAAAGAAATATTGGACACAGATAAAAAATGTCAAAATAATATTGATATGAAATTTGTAAAACAGGTTATTGAAGGGATCATAATATCATCTGTCATTTAAATCTGGCTCTTTTCCAGATTCAATGAAAATAGTAAAAGTCATACCACTGTACAAAAAATTGGAACAAACATCACTTCAACTAAAGGCCCTTCTCACTACTTCAATTCTCCAACATACTTAAAAGCTCAAAAATTGTAACATTTATAGCAAAACACAACATACTTTCAGATTTCCAATATGGATTTAGAGCCAACTCGTCAACATCATTAGCAATAATCGAAGCCATCGAAGAAATTAGCAATGCTTTGGAGCTAAAACAAATCACAATTGGAATTTTCATTGATATAAAAAATAATTTGATCATAATGTGTTATTCAACTGGAAAAATATGGAGTCAGTTTTAGGCCCTAAACTGTTCATGTTGTTTATTAATGACCTTTGTTTTGCATCTCATTCAAAATTATTGAAATTAAAAGATTTGGTAAATTTTTTAACTGCATATATCATGTATAGAGCCCATAATACAATGTTGCCTAATAACGTAAAAAAAACTGAAATAAAGCCTCTAATTACATAAATAATTATTTTTAAAAATATAAAAATTTGCCAAAGCACTTGAATAATGTTCTATGGCAATTTGATTTGGAGGACAGATAGGGAGGATGAACTTCCTTGAAGACATAAAACCCTTCATATTTGTACATATGATTACCAAGTTTCCCTAATGCTTTCTATATGCAAACAAAGGCAATCATTAAGACATAAAATATTATTAACTTGCTTAATTGCACATCTATTGAGCCAGTTTCTTTCTATTTATGCTCAGAATTTATAGCGTTATCATTTGTGGTCACCACATGTTGTCTCTGGGCTTTAGAAAATTGTGTCCTGTCGTCCCTACCAATGAATTATATATTCCTAGAGATGGCACGTAATCCTTTTACCATTGTCCAAGATACGTAAAGAGCAAGGCCATATTGGAATAGTATAAAAACAATGAGACACGGCTTAGCAGATACAGTAAAATAACCACAAAATGCTTAATTTTGGTCAGATTTAGAAAAGGAAAAAAACTCTAATCATCACAAAAATAACACCCCCCAGGTCATTGTATTAATGTTTTTGTACAACGTGCAACAGATGAACGGGTTTTCAAACTTTTCTATAAATTAATACGTCATTAAATAGAAAAGGCCAGCGTGGGAAAGCCTACGCTTGCCTTTCCTATTTGGGGCTCCAATTTTACAAGGGGATCCTACCCAGCTTCTATCAGAAGTGCTAAGGCACCCGTGAAACACCAGACAGGCAGTTTTTGGGATACCACATGTCCATCGTCAGCCTACCGTATGAGGATTTAGGGAGGGGCTCTTTCCTCTTTGCTACTGAGGAAATCCTAGTTTGTTTCTTTTTCTCCGTTTAGTAATCTGCTTGCCAGCCGGTCATCTGGTCTGATCTGAGGTTGAACACACATACAAATACTAAGGTCATCCTCCATAAAAAAACAAAAAATATAGGTGGTCCTGCCAGAAAAAAAAAGAAAATAGTGCAATATCTTAAGCTGCTAATGACTTTGAATAGACTACAAGATCAGCCTAAGCGTTTACTGTTCTTAGTAAGGTCACTCAGATCTTCCTAAAATGTATTCTAGACGTTCTCCTTTATTAGCTGACAGAAATAGTTTTCTTGTGGAAAAGACACATCCTTGTTTCTACAGCTCTGTTTGAATAATTGCAGTGAACCAGAATCTATACCATTCCAATATGGCGTCCAACTTTGCTTATTCAACAAGCTAGCGTGCCCTCTCTGGTGATAGCCTATATAACTCACTGGTCCCCACAGCGAAGCGGTTCTTCTCCGCCTCGTTGGTACCAGATCTACTCGGCCTGTCAAAATGACTCGAGGTCCTGCAACTGATGATGATGTCACACTATTTTATTGGCCGTTAAGTTGGCACAATGACGTGTAAGATAATGATTGGCCCAGACAAATCGATAACGATAATTAGGTTAGTCATAACTTGCCATTATTCATGAGAAACATGGATGACTTGTACATCAAAATTTCCCACGACATTGCACAAGGGACTTATCATAGCCTCACCCTCACTTCAAAGAATAATTCATTTTTTTATGCTTTCAACATGTTTTAAAAGGGAAGTATAAGCTTTGCAATCATAACTGTTAAATCTGATGAGTTTCTGTAATTCCATAGTGTGGAATTTGATGAATGCTTAGGACTGTACCCGCTGCTTTTGATTATAGTTATCAATATGACAATGTTTTTTCTGAGATAAAATTAAAAAAAAGTAAAACTGACATTTGGGCCAATTAAACCAGACTGCAAACCATAAATAAATATTGTTCTTTATACAGTCATACATTTACTCACATTGGAAAAATAAGTTTATGTTGCCAATGGGTCTCCCTTTAATACATTAACAGAACAGATATGTTCTATTAATGTATTAAAGTACAGTTTACATTTGGTGTAACAAATAATAATGTCAGACACAACAAACAATTATGTCAGACACACCTTAAAATTAAAAGTGTCATTATTAGTTATGAGTAAAAACAACTTTATGTTACAAAATGAAACGTTAAATGAAAACAACAATATTATGAGCCCGAGAAGATCTCAATGCTACATAGTTTGTCCAAGTGATGTTACCGTAGGGTGACGTCATCATTAGTCGAAGGACCCTGAGCCCTTCTGACAGGCCGAGTAGATGTTGTACCTACACCGGAGCACGACAGAACTTTCGACTGCAGAACGCCTGTTTACCGCTTCAAGATGGCGAACCTGAATCCTCGTTCTATGCCTCCAACCGAAGCGGTCATAGGCCCACTTAAACTTGGCAGATGAAGGCCTTATCTCCTTTGCTGAAGTGAACATACCGTTAGCCTGGAGCTGAAGCTGTGGTTTCCAGCAGATATCCAGCAGTCTGCGCAGACGACAGAGCTCCTCCTCGTAGTGGTCGATTGTTCTTTGACAGTGTCTGAAGATTTCTTCTTCAGCAGCAGCTAGTCGCTCGCTGATTAACTTTCTCAGAGACTGAAGTGAAGACATCGTTACTATAGCTGCTCCGAAACTCAGCTTAAACTCACACAAACACCGCCGTCCTCTTCACTGCAGCTCCAGTCACCCGCTGCTCTCACAATCACAGCCACGTTCGTGTCTTTACATTCAACACCTATTCACGCATCTCATTTGGAAAAATGCTGAGAATTCGGACACGAACCACGCACCGACTTTTCAGTCTAAAAAACCTAACAAAACACCACCGTCCCCTGAACCATGGACATAAAGTACGATCTGAACACAAGCTAACGCTGCTAGCGCCTTCTGTTGTACACTTCCGTGTTCAATCCCAGAAACTTTATTTAAAAAAAAAAGAAACGTATAACCTGATTAACTACACCCGACTGGATCTCAATTTTGTTTGAAATGCTGCCACTTTTTATAAAAAAAAAAGCTTAAGCTAGAAAATTATAAAGAAAATAAAATATAATGGTAAGTAAAATACAGTTTTGAGTTTACTTTATTTTTTTATGTTCGTGTTTGAAATAATCCAGCCATGTGTAGTAGCTAGAACATCTTTATTTCTCTGATTATTTACCTTCTTTTAACATAAGTCATTACAACCTCACAACCAACTGCTTGTGCCACCTAGTTGTGAACATATTTCACAACATCCCCCTTTTTCTGAGGCATAATGCAATAATTACGGTGGCCCAGAAGGGTCGCAACATGACACACTACAATTAGTCACAACACGAAAAAATTAACTCAGCACAAAAAAAAAAAAAAAACTCACAATACAACACTTTAAATTCACAACACACTAAAATTAGTCACAACACAAAAAAATTAACTCGCAACACAGCACATTAAGTATACCAAAATGGAAATATAGATGCAACGGAAGTTTGACCTACAATGGAAACACTGCTTTATTCTGAAATTTCCATCCAGCTAAACGGCTAACAGAAAGTTACGTCTCTCCAGAGATGCTCAATTGGGCTTAAGTCAGGGCTCTGGCTGGGCCATTCAAGAACAGCAACTGAGTTGTTGTGAAGCCACTCCTTGGTTGTTTTAGCTGTGTGCTTAGGGCTATTGCCTTGCTGGAAGGTCAATCTTCAGCCCAGTCTGAGGTCCTGAGCACCCTGGAGAAGGTTTTAGATGTCCCTATACTTGGCCACTTTCATCTTTACCTTGATGGCAACTAGTCGTCCTGACCCTGCAGCTGAAAAACACCCC
Source organism: Adrianichthys oophorus (assembly GCA_036245035.1). NCBI lineage: Eukaryota > Metazoa > Chordata > Actinopteri > Beloniformes > Adrianichthyidae > Adrianichthys > Adrianichthys oophorus. The sequence goes on from BSAI01000207.1 coordinate 21,700,453, forward strand.
CACAGCATGATGCTGCCACCACCATGCTTCACTATTGGGATGTATTGGACAGGTGATGAGCTGGGCCTGGTTTTCTCCACACATACCGCTTAGAATTAGGGCCAAAAAGTTCTATGTTGGTCTCATCAGACCAAAGAATCTTTTTTTATCACCATCTAGGAGTCCAGTAGGTGTTTTTTATTTTTTTTTTAGCAAACTCCATTCTGGATTTCATGTGTCTTGGACTGAGGAGAGGCTTCCCTCAGGCCACTCTGCCATAAAGCCCCGACTGGTAGAGGGCTGCAGTGATGGTTGACTTTTTTACAACTTTCTCCCATCTCCCGACTGCATCTCTGGAGCTCAGCCACAGTGATCTTTGGGTTCTTCTTTACCTCTCTCACCAAGGCTCTTCTCCCCCGATAGCTCAGTTTGGCCGGACGACCAGCTCCAGGAAGGGTTCTGGTCGTCCCGCACATCTTCCATTTAAGGATTATGGAGGCCACTGTGCTCTTCGGAATCTTAAGTGCAGCAGAATTTTTTTGTAACAATGGCCAGATCTGTGCCTTGCCACAATTCTGTCTCTGAGCTTTTCAGGCAGTTCCTTTGACCTCATGATTCTCATTTGCTCTGACATGCTCTGTGAGCTGTAAAGGCATTATATAGACAGGTGTGTGGCTTTCCTAATCAAGTCCAATCAGTATAATCAAACACAACTGGACTCAAATGAAGGTGTAGAACGATCTCAAGGATGGTCAGAAGAACTGGACAGCACATGAGTTCAATATATGAGTGTCACAGCAAAGGGTCTGAATACTTAGGACCATGTGATATTTTAGTTTTTCTTTTTTAATAAATCAGCAAAAAATGTAAAAACATCTGTGTTTTTTGTCAATATGCAGTGCTGTGTTTACAGTAATGAGGAAAAAATGAACTGAAATGATATTAGCAAATGGCTGCAGTAACAACAAGTGATAAATTTAAGAAGGTCTGAATACTTTCCGTACCTACTGTAAGGTCACTTTACTTGGAAATGTGTTTCATTGTGACATAAAAACTATTTCACCATACCTAAAATGTCATGTTGGATCAACTTAAATACTTGCATCACAGCTCACAATTATTAAGTTCATGTTACTTTGAAATGTGTTTTATTGTGGTATTAAAAACTACTTCACCATACTCAAAACATTGGGTGGAACCAATGTAATTCTGCCAGAAGTTGGTTTAACTTAGAAATTCTAGTGGAAATTGTTAACATATCTTTTTGTGTTGAATCAATACTTTACTTTTTAGAGTGTAGATGGCCATACCGGTATTTATATAGATGTTAATGAAACACAATCTTTTTATTTCTATGAAAATGTCATTTCTAACAAAATTAAATAATTTTTATTCAAGACTGTACATAGATACTATCTAGTTAAAACATATATTTGTCACCCCCCATGTTTATAATAATTGATCTTTCTGTTAGGAAGATGGAAAGAGTTTTGAACATCTTTTTGTGGACTGCTCTGTTGTGTCTGTTTTTTTTGAATAACAGGCACTCTTATATAACAAGTATATTTGGAAAAAGTGTTTATTTATTTAAACGCAGGATACTATTTCTGCTTAATGACTCAATGTTCCACTCCAATGAAGCATATAAAATTAACCTTATCATAATTTTTTGCAAAATTTTACATTCATAAGAAAAATGGTCAGAAAAATAATAAAAAAAAAACATATCTTAAATTATATCTAGCTTCTATAGAAACATTGAAAATGTGCAATAGGAAATTAACATGAACAATTACACTATTAAAAACTCAAGAGTTTATTACTGCTGAAAGAGCAGACACCTTTATAAATAATTTGTATATTGTGGATTTTTTTCATTATTAATTAATTTTACTTTCTTAATTGTCTTATTATTTCAAATTATATTGATTTGTAAGACATAGTTACATTATTTTTCTTTTGTTTTTCTTGTATGTTTTAAATATTGTCCCTAATATTGTGCTGACATTGTTTAAAAAAACCAATCCCATTGTCTGCTGTTCAAGCGAATTAGCGCTAATGTAAAATGTTCGCGCATCATTACAAATGTTGTTTGTGTGATAAAAAAAAAAAACACTGGTGGGTCATAGTTCTAAACCCCCCTTACCGGTACGTAAACAAATGCTAGCATGACGCATCAGAAGCCGCCCAATCACAACACGACCTCAGCGGAAGCGGCACATTTGAAAACTATCAGTTGTAGTCGAGCGTTTTTCGATTCGGATTGTCGCAAATATTACCAAAGGAACCGTCTTTTGTTATATCGTTGTACTTGACGGACTTAACGCGGTGAGATTGTTTAATATTTCTTCTAAAATCATACAGATTTTTTTTTATCTTCTTTAGACAATTTAGTTCGCGCTGAGCGATATTCGCGCAGTCTGTTGTGGTGGAAAGCAATGCTAAACATTAGCTTGTTTCAAAAGAAGTTAGCTAAAAACATCACGGTAAAACTTGTCTTACAAGGTGAATTGATCAAAAAATGTGTTTTGATGCTATTTGAAGTTCAAATTTACTTTTAAATATTGAACACATTTAGAAAATAAAAATCAAAATAAGATTTCAAAAAACACAACCGTTAGCAATGTGTGCCGTAAATGCAAATATTTAGAGTTTTTTCGTCCAACATCTTGAGATTATGGGGATACTCATCCTTAAGATGATCAATTTTTTGGTTTTGATTTTATGTGTTTCAGATGGAGGAAGAGGAGCACACAGACAGAAAGCAGCAGCTCGCCATGCTTTATCAAAAGCTTAACAAAATCAAAAAGTATCTTAACGAAGGTAATGAAGGCGTTGCGCAGTAGAAGCAATGTGAGTATTGCTTTAAATAACCCCCTTGACCATTTTTTGACTTGTTTCAGATGATACAGACAACATAAACAACGTCATCAGCTCAAACTCGCCTGAATCTTGCCTGGCATATTTGCTGGATCTGGAAAAGAAGGGGGATCCTCACCTAGATCATAACCATCTCACTCGTCTCATACACTTTTACACAAAAGTGTTCTCCAACATGCCGCTGGGAAAAAACTGTCAGAATGAGAGCTATGCCAGGATGCTGGTCAGGTTTGCAGAGCTTAAAGCGTAAGCATCACTTTTTAAATTACACTATCCAACCTATTTAATCTCAAATGTAATTGATGGAAGGTTAATGTTGCCCTTTCCTGTCAGGATTCAAGATGTCAATGAGGCAGAAGCAAACTTCAATGTGGGAAGATCTCACAGTCCCAACTTTGCATTTGTGCACATTGCCCATGCACAGTTTGAGCATTCTCAAGGTGATTCAGTTTTTAAAAAAATATATATTTCAGTCTAAAAGATTACAGTCTCATGACTTGTGCAATGTTTTATGCTTCAAGGCAACACCAAAAGGGGCATTCACATCCTGCAGGATGCTCTCAAGATGGGTGCTAAGCCCAAAGAGCTCTTGGAAACCGCCCTGCACAATATGCAACCAGGAAAACCACTTTCTCCCTTAGAGGATAAGGAAAACCTACCATGTGAGAAGTTTTTAAAAAAGTTTTGTTGTAATGAGTCATTTTAAGATTGATTCATTTTATATCATAATTTGTGATTGCTGAGACAATTCATTGTCAATATTGGTTAATTTTCTTATTCAATCTGAGACACTGACCTAAAATGTATTCAGGACATCTTTAGCAAAAACGTCCACCAGTGTGACTCAGAGATAAAAACCTGGTACTGAACAGTGCAGTTTTCCAGTTTTAATTGTATTTCTTCAAGATAATCAAGTGTAAATGAAATGTGTACAAACAAACAAGTAAGCAAGAATTAATGTCAAATCAATTTACATTTTAGTTTGATAAAGTTTATTCCACAGTTTTTTTTCCACATGAAAATAATCCAAAGGGAACATTTCTAGAAAATTTTAACACGCTGTTTGGTCATGACTTTGCTAAATTCAACGCTTACACACATTGCACTGTAATGCTGGCTTGATCGTTTTTTTGCTGCATCACATGTGTGTTTTCCATTGTTATATCATATAGTGTGCTGTAAAATATTTTTTTTCTCTATTCTGCATTACTGTAAATAATGCAGGTGACATTTGGGTTTCCCCCAATGGGCTGGATGAAGTCTATCTTAACTGTCGATACTGGTGATGTATGTGATGGTCAGTTGTGCTTTCCTTTTTAACCCCCAAAATGTAGATCGTATTGTGCAGGATTCTGGGAAGAAATCCATGGAGTTCCAGAAAGTTGGCAGAATATCTGATGGCACAGGCGAGCTGCAGCTCTCCAGCATTTTTAACTCTGGGTAACCATAAACCCTTATTCAAAATGTCATTGGCTTTGTTGTAAAGATGCACTTAAAACATTTTACTTTGCTTTCTGGTTCTCAGGATGGAGCCTTTGTCTGGATCCTCAGTCGAACAGCTTCCTGGCTGGAGATTAGGATCTCATCGTAAGACAGCTTCCTGCTTGGTGCGTGCAGTCGAGACTGTCAACATAGATTTTAGTCTGCTGCAGGAAAGTTATGAGCAAGCAGTTTCTTTGTTTGAATGTATGGGCTTTTGCTTTGCAGCCAGGAAGGGTACCTGTACTGCCTTTCTCTATCCAAGAAAAAGAGGACAATGATGGAAATGTTTTCTCTAAAAGAGGCGAAATGAGCATCCCCACAAGTTTGTCCAGGTATACATTTATAAATGTATTTAGACTTATGAGAGCCTTTATTTTATTCATATATTTTTTATTGACACAGGAAAAGTGATGCTGAAGAACAGAGGATGATTTAGAAATCAGACATTAAATGGAGATTATAGAAAGCTTTTTTTCAGGCTTAAACTTAAAAACTCACTCAGATGGAAAAAGTGTTTTTGGTGTTTTTAACATCTTCTTGATGCACTTGTCTGATGACGGAAATGTACAAAAGAAAATTAAACTCTAAAGGGCATTTCTGGGTATTTCATTGCTTGGATTGTTGTGAAACAGGAGCAAATGGTAAAAACTCATTAGAAAAAGGGTATTTGTGGCTGGGAAAATACAGAATAAAGATATTAGGTGCACCTTATGGTTAAAATAACACAATAAGGGTTTATTTTATTAGCTCTGATTGAATTTTATTTAGTTAGATTTATACATTTTGATACCACAAACAGTAAAGTAGACTGTTTTTTTTCAGTTGACATTACTCTACCAACTACTACATTGCTGCATTTAGATGATTCTGTGTGTCTTTTATTTTAAAAGGAAGTCATGAGTACCTCTGTTAAAAGTTATAAACTATTTCTTTTTTTTTTAAAGAGGCTAATATCTCTTTGTTTTTTAAACCAAAAAGCCCACAAAACAATAGTTAACTTATATTTATCATATTAGTAATGATGACATAAATATAAATCAGTGTTTTAGGGTGAAATTAGACTTTGCTGCTCCTACTGGGTTGTGGTCAGCAAGAAATCGACCTGAATGGCTCTTAAGTGTTGACGGCTGCAGACCTCTGTCTTAGCTGTTAGCAATGAGGAGGCGAAGGGGGTGGGATTGTCCCACGCCAGTGGTCCCGCCCACAACCCAGGCAAATTTCTAATGAACTGCTGCTCTACAGAAACTATGTAGTAGAAAACAAAATTGTGTTTTGATTTTGAATAACCGGCATAATCATAATTAAAAGACCACTGGGAACACTTTGAAAATTGTTCAAAAAATGATTGCAATGAGTTTTTAAATCTTTTTCACCCGAATCTCCTGGTCTGAGCAAACATTCATAGAATTATTCATAGAAACTGCAGAGCTTTGATTAAAAATAAAAACTGTAAAAAAAAAAAAAAAACGTTTGCATCATATAAAGTTTGTCTTTTTTTGTGGCAGGCAAACATCTGGCTCAAATGTGAGCTCAGCAGCCTTTAGGCTCTCCTCAACTAAGAAAACTGCTGAAGATGGAGGTCTGGTTGGTGTTTGGGTGAGTGCAGCAGATATGCTTGTAACTTTCTTTTTCCCCCCTGTTCCTTTAAAATGTTCAATCTGATTGAAAATTCACATCTTTGTAGCAGCAAGCTTTCAGTCCAGAGCAAAGCCAGTGGGATGACCAGGCAGTGGCCGAGTCAACAACTACACTCCTTCAAACGGGCATCGCAAGAGAACCGCAAAGACTGGAAGGTAAAGCGGTTATAGCCTGCTGTCAGGCTCAATCCCACGTCCCAGAGAGTGGCCAGTTGTACTTACGATTTGAGTGATGAACAAACTTCACTTTAATTTCAGATGTAACCTCCAGTTTTGATCAGATCGTTAATTCTAGTTCTCCTGAGTCATGTTGGACTTACCTGATGAACCTGGAGAAAAGAGGGAATCCTCACACAGACATCTGCCTCCTCAACAAGCTCAAGAACTGCTATTCCACTGTGTTTGCCAAGCTGCCCATCAGGCAATACAGTAAAAACAGCAGCTACGCCAGAATACTAGTGAGATACGCTGAGCTGAAAGGGTGAGTCTTCTAGAAGTTAAAAACATTTCTGCTGTGAAAATTATAGTTAATTTCTGCTGAACATTTAACAAGTCTTCTGTATTTATTTTTTAAAACTTGACTGAACTCATTTCTAAAAACAAGCACTTTGGTCATACAGGAGATTTTGCTCTGCATAATCTATATTGTGTTTTATATGTTTACCTTCTACTTTTTTACAATGTTTTTATTCACTTTTGTATTCATTTTTTAACAGTTTTTGTTATGTTAGGCTTATATTGTGTTTGTCAAAATAGCTTTAAAGTTTATAATTAATGGTGGTAATAAATATTTCCTTCTTTAGTTGCATTATCTAATCTGTATTTTTCTAAACTTTGAAACTAGTTTTTGTTTTAAAAGTGTGATGTTTTAGACACTTTACTTGCATGACTCTTTCTCTGCTTTATTGCAGGATTGAGGATGCAGATGAAGCAGCGGACCACTTCATAGTTGCTAGGTCCAACTGCAAAGGTTTTGCATTTGTGCATATTGCTCATGCTCAGTTTGAGGCTTCTCAAGGTGTGTCTTCTGCCATGGTGAAATCATCCTTTTACTCTGAAAATATTCCCTGAAGAGTTTAAAAATACACATTATTCTAAAAATCATCTTTAATGTCCACCTACAAATGCAGAATGTATGTTTATTTTAGCTTTAATCAGGCTGTAATGTGACAGTCTGATCAGATCAGTGGCTTTGTTGAAGTTCTGTTGCTAAATGAAACTGTCCTCTTATTTTTAGGTAATATGATAAAAGCATCTTCCATTTTGCACAAAGCACAGGCATTAAACGCCCAACCCTCCCAGCTCCTGAACATGGCAATCCGTAAACTGAAAGCAGGAGAAAAACAGTTACTGGACCCTGATGACGAGCTTCTCGCAGGTAGAGACACGTTTTTAGACTGGCTTCATTCCTTCCACCTGTTAAATATGCTGATTTTTGTTGTTTTCTTTATTTCTTTTTTGCCCCCTTTCCTTCATATGACATCAGAGACAGCACAGAGTAGGTCTACCTGTATGGAACACCAGGAAGTGCACGTTCCTGCACGGGGACCTGCCACGTGTTCCCTGGACCAAGCTAAGCCTTCCAGCAAAGAGTCTATCCCAGAGTGGAAGCTGCCATCTGCAATCCACTGGCACGCCTCCCCAGAGGTTTGATGAGCTTTTTTGTCATGATTTTCTAAACCACGTCCAAATGTCAGATTTAACAGAGCCAAAACCCAATTTAGAATTCTTTTATGCTACAAATTAGTCCAGTTAAACTTAATTTGATCAGTTATTTGACATGTATGTGCTTGTTTTTATCTTTAGGAAAAGAGAACAACACCTCCTGTTCCTTGTCAGGTGGAGTCTTTGCTGACTCCGTCCTTTCAGCTTCCATCCAGATTAAATCCTCAAACTGTCTTCCAGACGCCATGCAGCAACCAGAACCCAAATGCAAACAGGTCTTTTTTTGTGGTTTGTTTTAGTTTTAGTTTTAATGGACACAACAAATCTATAAATGTTTTCAGCTGCAAAGAGAAAAAAAACTGTAGTTTCTCTGCTTTGATGAAAATTACTTGAAATTATTTCTGATGTTGGGGGCTGCACGGTGGAGCAGTGATTGGGCCTGATTTAAATTTCGGTTGGGTTCTTTCTGTGTGGAGTTTGCATATTCTCCTAGTGCATGCGTGGGCTTTCTCTGGGTTTTTCGGTTTCCTCCCACAATCTAAAAACATGCTTCATAGGTAATTGATCATTTTAAGTTGCCCCTAGGTGTGAGTGTGTGGTTGTGCGGCTCAGCAGACTGATGACCTGACCTTTTGACCCTGAAAGAGGTTCAGAAGGTTCTGATGATGGATGGATCTCTGATGTTGACTGCTTTGCCTTGTTGTCATACTGTATGAAGTGTAATATTTGTCTTAATTTATCCATCCTTTAGTTTTATTACTCCTGTTGTGAAAGGAGGTCCAGAAGTGTCGTCCTCTGCAGTGGCAGCTCACAGAACCAGAGCGCTTCAGCAGACCAACACGCCGCCGAACCCTACCGCCGCTTTCCAGACTCCTAAGGTACTGTCACTTCGTGTTTCTGATTTGTGTTAAAAAGAAAAAGTTTATATTAACCTTTTTTGACCTTATTATTTTATCTTAGGCTGATGTTATTTGCACGTATTCACGTGCAACCAAGCACAAAAACCGCTGGAAATTCATGTTGGCCACACATAATATGTGCAGCTAAGATGGATACTGCTACATTGCCTGCGTGTATTTTAAGTGCGTCCAAGGCTGTTCTTGTTGATCACATGTATTTAACCTAACCCTAACCATAGCCCTTCTCCGGGTCCATGTTGCCAAGAAAAAAGTTCAACACTTGCCGCATGTATTTAGAAAATAACGTGCGAATAGTCACTTTCTCTCTCTCTCTTTTTTTTTTTAAACAATCATTTAAGCTTTACTGCAGTATTTCTGGGTCACATTTTAAGACCAGAATTGATGCATTTTCCTACTTTTGGAATATTTGCAGCAAAATGTGTGTATTGTATTACCTGAAAAGACCTATAACACCCTAACATACATTGTTTTGATGATTTTGTTCTTTTGTGTGCATTTTGGCCATAAAAATGAAATAAATTCAACAGTATAAAAGGTCTGCACATGCCTTTGAAAGCCTAAAAAATATTGTAATTGTCTTTGACTTCATTCTGTTTAAATCTAATTTTAGGCCTCATTGAATTCTTTATCCAATGAATCCATCAACATTAAGGGAAAGCAGTTCTTTGTTCTTAAGATTATTGGGCGTGGTGGATCAAGCAAGGTAAAAAAAAAAGGCCTCCTGAGCATTTTTAATGCCAGAGACTCCCTGATATCTGCTAATGCAGTTTTCTCCTCTTTTAGGTCTACCAGGTTCTTGACCACAAAAAGCAGCTGTTTGCTGTGAAATATGTGGACCTGGAAGAAGCTGATGCTCAGACCGTAGAAAGTTACAAAAACGAAATTGAACATCTGAACCATCTGCAACAGTACAGCGATCAAATCATTAAGCTCTATGATTAGTGAGTACAGTCCACACAGCAACTCATTGTGAGGTAAAAAGTACCATTTTATTGTAATCTTTATCGGGGTCTGATGGCTTCTTATGTGTTTGCAGTGAAATAACCAACAGCTACATCTACATGCTGATGGAGTGTGGGAACTTGGATCTGAACACCTGGCTGCGAAACCGCAAATCTGTGAACCCACTTGAGAGAAAGTTTTACTGGAAGAACATGCTGGAGGCCGTCCATACCATCCACAAACACGGTGCCCTTTCTTTGATCCTTCTTCTATCTGTCCAACATTAGTTTTCTTTAACCGTCCTTTATCTTTGTAATCACTGTATTTGTTTTTCCAGGGATCATCCACAGTGATCTGAAGCCAGCAAACTTCGTCATAGTGAACGCATCGCTGAAGTTGATCGACTTTGGCATCGCAAACAGAATCCAGCCTGATGTGACCAGCATCATGAAGGATTCACAGGTGTGTCGCACCTTTACCCCTTCTTTCTTCGTCACATCCTTGTGACTGTGGTAACTCTTCAACTGTTTATGAAATTAATGAAAGTCCATTAGATTCTGAAGTGGAGAAAAGCACCCTTGTGCTGATATGTAATGATGCACAGCAGTGAAGTGCTTACACAATCATCATAAAACTGCTGATTCTCGCAGAGAAAAGTGGCATTGCGCTGTATTCAACACTTTATATTAATATGTTACAAATCCGTTCAAAGCAGTTATAAAGAGTCACTTTTCTCCACGTCAGAATCTGCTGATTCACATTCATATTTATGTGACGCTGGTGTTTATTGCAGTAAACTCAAAAGCATCTTTGGTTCATCAAAATCATTTTAGTTTTCTTTGTAAGTTGAGCAGGGAAAACTCTTGAAGAAGTTGCCTCACATCTCTAACACCTAATTGTTTTCTGTCCACAGGTGGGAACCCTGAACTACATGCCTCCTGAAGCCATCAAAGATACTTCATCTCAGTGTGGAAAAGCTCGCTCAAAGGTTCTTGTCTTCTTTGAAGCTGATCTAACAGGTTTCATTAGCTGTAAACTGATCAAATACAAACACTGGTGCTTTTTTGTCGTACAGATCAGCCCTAAAGGAGACGTGTGGTCGCTCGGCTGCATCCTTTACTGCATGACTTATGGGAAGACTCCGTTTCAAAGCATCACAAACCAGATGGCCAAGCTGCACGCCATTATTGACCCCTCCTACAAGATCGAGTTTCCTGACATTTCAGAGAAGGACTTGCTTGACGTTTTAAAGGTAAAACAATTATACTGGCCACATAAACGGCTGAAGTTACACCCAGGTCTCTTGAATGACTTACAATGAAAAAGAGAGCTCAGAACTGCAATATTTAGGTTGTATGTTAACAAATGTCTTGTTTTTTTTAAGAGGTGCTTGTTACGAAACCCTAGAGAGAGGATCTCAATTGCAGAGCTGCTGGATCATCCATATCTCCAGCTGAAGGCGTCACCTGAACCAGGTACATCTGATCCCGAAAAGGAAATATTACCAGAAAAACCCTTTGCTAACATGTTTAAACCTGATCTGCATTTCAGCAGAACATCCATCTAACAGGGACCTTCAGAGGATCCTGACAGACCTGGCTGCTTTGCAGTCTCCAAACAGCATCATCCGAGCTGCAAATGTAAGACTTGTTTTGATAGAACGTAATCCCACAGATGGCTCTCCTGATGTCCTAACCTTGTCTTCTGTCTTAACCAGAATTTGGCAAAAATGTGCAGCAGTGGCAGGAGGCTGGATGTTGCAGAGTGTGCGAAGTCATCCACTTAAAAATCCTGGAAAATGTGACGTGTATGTTTCTTCTTCTTCTCCTCTGACCTCCTCGTAACCACTCGATGTTCATCTGAAAGAAGCCATTATACTCATGTTTGTATATTAACATTTTTCTGAACTTGTCACTTTGATTTTTTACTATCTTATATTTACTTTGGATGTAAAAAGTTTCATCAAAAACACAACTCTGAGAAATAAACAAATTCTGTATCTTATAGAGTTTCATTCCTACCACTACTAATGGAAGCTGATCCTTGGTTAGGATTGGTTATCATGGTTAGGATTTAGAAACGATCAAATTATTAGGTAAGTCACCTATAGTTGTTTTTTTTTTATTAAAAAAAATGTTATCTGCCCAAATCTGTACATTGAAATGCACAGCTGTTTCTGGGTTTAGAGCTCTCCATTACATTAATAGTCAATAAATGTGACCAAAAAAAGCACAGTTCTCAAACAATGTTTTGTTTACTTGGAACTTCTGATGTTATGAGAAAACTAAAGTAACATGAATGCTTTGTTTTAGGGGGGAAATTTTACTGGCAAGGCAAATAAACAGATCTTGATTTAAATTTAAAATTACATTTAAACAAATTTTACTGCATATTACAGTAATATTCAATAAAATACCATGTCATGGAAATAAATGGTGGACATGTTGGTGAGATGCACTAAGGAAAGATTAGATAATCTGCACACACAAGGCAGATAACTAAGCCAGCATTGTAAATGAGCTGTTTCTATTCTGCAACAAAATCCAGACAAAAACATGTATAGCATAGACAGGTAAAGTTATGCGTATTTGTGAAAAGTCCCATTATAAAAGTAATAAACGTAATGTTACTGAACTATGCAGGAAATGTGTTTGAATGTAGTGTTATATTTACACCAACATCTTTGTATCACAGCATTTAGGCACCACATGAACTGAAACAAAACATTTTGAAAAACTTCAAAATAAAGGCTTTTACAAAATTTCCTTTTTTTGGTAAGTTTTGTTTTTTAATTTTGATTCGAATGTTACTCTGTTGTTTTTGTTTTGTTTTTTTTCATTCTAGACCTCTGAAGGAACTGTAGAGAAGTAAGTTTTGTTAGGCAGAAAATTAACAAATTCTTTGGATAATAAGAAAAATGTTTTGGGCAGGCAAACATGATTTGGGATTCGAATGAGCTTCAGTCAGTCCTAGAAGGTTTTCTTGTATTGTGGTTCATCAGTTAAAAGAGTCAGTTTTGAGGTGTAACACTGAGACGGAGCATATGACACCTCACATTTTACCATAGACATAATTTCTACAAACACATTTTGTTTATGTAAATAAACCCAAGACTTACAATCGAGTCATTATTGAAGGGCTATAACATTTTTACAAATCTAAACAATTGCCTATAATGTCTAGTATGCATGAGATGCCTGCACAATCCCATCCCAATTTACCACCGCTTACACCGCCCTCTCTTTCAACCAATCACAAGCATCGTCACCTCAACACGGTACCCTAAACAAAAAGAAAGAGCGCTCACTCTGCTACTTTTTTATATTTCACAATTTTAACGTTGTTTTGTGTGCGTGTGTGTTACTTAACTTTTAGTTAGTTGGTTGGCTGACCTTTGAAAAGTGTTAAACAACTGATTTAGACTATTTCCAAATATCCCTTTAGACATCATTTTGAAAAGATTTGATTTTTTTCAGCACTGTGTATAAAATTAGATTTATAGATTGTCATACTATTACTACATTTTTTCATTTTTTATACACTGATCGTAAAACTCACAGAGAATACAATGTGTCATCATTAAACATAGTGCGCTATCTCTATAGTTCACGTTATTTGCGTGGAGTGTGCCATGTTTTCTGTACCGAGTATTGCTATCTTTCCAACCATAAAGGATCTTTGTCATTTCACTCGCTTGTCCTTCCTGGTCACTGACATCAACAGTGATGGCGGCTGTTGCACGGTTCTTTATCCGAGGTGCAACCTCGAGACTCTCCGTCTCCTGCGTTGGCACCGGGACCAGTGGTTCTGTTGGAGCAGCTTTACTCAAACTTTCTCCAAACTGCAGCTCCCGCTCAAAGACACAACGAAGACATGCAGCCCACTTTACCTACCAGCCTGACCCTGTCCCGACAGTATATGGTGAGTGCCTTTACCAACCGGTTAGCATCGGCTAACCTGACTTAGAACAACAACAGTGAGTTTAAAATGATAAAACGAGTTTTTACGTACCTGCCAAAAACACTGGAAAGTAGCGATTTAACTACATTGTCACTGGCAATGTGATAATGCAACTTTTTCAGACAAGATAAGTGAGAGTTTAAACTTAGACGTTATTCTTAGTAATTCTGCCAGAAACCCAACATAGTCTTTCGACTTTTATTGTTTAAAAAATGTAACGATCATTTTTAGGATTAAAACAATATTGTGTTTGTATTCGTCCGTAATATTAATATGTAAAATGAGTAAAAAGTATGGAAATTTAATGTTTTAATTGACCAACAAATTAGTCAAGCATAGGCTCACAGAGCAGTAAGTGGTAGCAGAGTTTTCCCACCGCAGTGAAGTTAGTTTTACTTGGATATTAGACAGACATTCGGTCTGGGTGAACCTCTCACTTGCTCAGTGTCCAGTGCGACTCCGAGAACGGAGCTCTAAACATAAGGGGACAGAAGACAGCTGAAGCGTGTACTGACTTCCTCTTTTCAAAATGAAATGTGGGATAGCTAAAACATAAACGCTGTGTTTAAAGCTGTTAATGAGCTAATATTTACATAAACATTAAATTTAAAATCAAGAGGTGTATTTCATGCAGCTAGCGGGGTACTATGATCCAGCATTGATTTTTGAGTTGATTGATCACATGACCAATGATGCAGTACTCCACTGGTTGCATTAGATACACCTCTTGATTTTATGTTTAAAAACTATTAGTATTTTTTAATTATTTTTTATATGTAAATATTAACTCATTAAAGCTTGAGACACAGTGTCTGGCCCGTGGGCCAAATGCGTCTCATTTTCAAAATTATAACAGATTCCTGTCATAAAATCAAAAAAATGCGGCCCCTCGCACTTTCTAAAAACTGTGTGTGTGAATGACATTTTTTGATTGTGATTGGCTAAATTCCGTTAGAAGCCTTTGTAAATCTGTGACAACACTGTCGAAGCACTCTTCTGTGACACTTGTAGCTCATTTCTAAATTGTTGACTGAAAACAAAATGAACATATTTGTTTTTCTGATCATAAAGTGTTTTGTACTTCTGAATAAGATAAGAATTTTTAACAGTTCACAAATTTATTTTCTTGTTCATATGATTTACAAGTAGAAGTTAACACTGAGTAGTAAATATTAAACTAAATGCAACATTTTATGTGAACCCAAATTTAATGTTGAAAGTTTTTTTTTTTCTTTTCCCTGACAGACTTTGTCTTTACTTTATTTGTACTCTTCAAATACAGAATTCACAATAATTTTGGCAAAGATGTATTTCTGTTCTATGTGAAGGAATGAAAACATGAACTTTTAGCTTTTCCCATGCAAAATTAGTTCTGTGGTTTGGGTTTTTTGTTCCATTGCATGACTTAGCTTTGTTGCTTAGCTGAAATTTGTGAAACAATCTGTTCTAAGTGAAGCCTTAAGAAGAAAGACAATTGTTACCTTAGTCTAGGCATGTGAGATTGCACAGAGGGCCGGCATCCTCATTTTTTTTCCCCGGAATTTCTGGTTGTCTTGCTCCTGATTATCTGGATTAGGTGTGTTTACCAATAAGAAGCTACAATTCTAGGTTAGGTGGAAACAATGTAGGAGACTGACCCTCTGAAGTTTGACACCTGTTCCCCGATCGAAATGAAGAGCCACAAAATCAAATGATGGTTTGGGTGTTAAATAGCCCAGTCCTGATGAAACATACATTTTGTGCTGATCAGACACATAGACTAGCCTGTCAGGCTACCACTGTTAATAGTTTAAATTGCAATACCAATTATCCTATAAGTACTTGATAATATAATAATGTTATTATATAACTGAATATACAGATGAGTAAAAAAAAAAAGAAATGACGACCAAGATTACTTTACGTTGTTGTACCCTTCACTGCCTTCAACTTCCTTGAGCACATGGATTGCTATGGTGTAGTCAAACGCTGACATTTTTAGCTACCAAATAAAATTCCTCTTGGTGATATATGGGCCTCCTACTGAGATAATGGACGTAGAAATGACTTTGGAAGATGTCTGCAGAAATAGTTTTCTGTGTGAAATGATTAGATCCTCCATCCACATGCCAGTTCAGAGCATGGACTGATTAAGACTTTATAGGTTTTGTTTTTAGGGGGTACCCGAGACAGTTTCTTACCTGAATCAAAGCATTGGTCTGAAGTTCCATACTTTAGAACAGGGTTCTCCAACCCTGTGCCTCAAGGGCTACCGCCCTGCTTGCTTTGCAGCTAACCCTGCTTCAGTAATTACTGCTCACCTGGATCAGGTGTGTTCAGTCAATCAGAAACTGGGCCGATTCAAACCAGCTAATCAGCATCTACTGAAGCAAGGTTAGCTGCAAAACAAGCAGGACGGTAGCCCTCGAGGAACAGGGTTGGAGACCCCTGCTTTAGAACAGCTACAGCGTTCAACTTATTTGTGTAAGAAAGACCTGTATATGATGGTTATTGAAGGCATTGAACTGCATCCTAAATAGTTCTACCAACAGTGTTTATCAATCATACTAATATTTTGAGTTCTATGATATTGGCGATCATTTATTCCAATATTCATGTGACATGCCTTTACACTTGTTTGAGTTGAGCCTCATGTCTGTATTGCTAGGTGAAACCCAGAAGATGAACTTGTTCCAGTCAATTACAAGTGCCTTGGACAACACGCTCTCCAGTGATCCCACTGCAGGTAAGGTGTAAAAGACAGAAAATAGAGTTTAGTGAGTCAAATCACAAGGAATGTATGCATTACAGGGGTGAATGAGTAATGATTGTGCTGCAAGGCCAAATTACAAACAGATTACATCAGTTCAGTTTATCAACATGCAGTTTATTAAACTAAAGCCATTCAGTTCAATATAAGTGTTGAATTGGAATACTTTTTATCTCTTTTTTTTAGTTAGAATTTACAAAAATATATATGCATTTATTAAATTACCATAAATGAATCCAGAGATAAAATAAATTACTGTAAACTGTCCAAATAAATTAATATTCTCAAAAATTAACAGTGCACCCTACATGGTGGGTATTATGTGAGAAAGACTGATTATTGCAGATAAAAAACGCACACGATTACAACACAGTTCACTGGAAAAACTTCCCATCAAACCTTCTGACCAATTGCCTGCCTCTTGGCCTCTTTTGCCTTCCAAAAAAAAAAAAAAGGGCAAGTATCAGCCCTGTTCACACTTTCTTTAGCCTCCATGGACTGTATAAGAAGGCTGGACAGAGTGACCCCCTTCTACCTGGGGTTCCAAACAGGAAGTAGCCACTGGTTCTAAGAAGCCAAAATCCCATTGACTTCAATAGAGAAATAAGCAGCTTTTACTCAGTCAGAAGTGTCAGAATAACCATTCTTACTCTGATACATTTTTTAAACAGGTTATTGGTAATACTATTTTTTTCATAATATTTTTTCTTTTGTGTAAGTTATTAAAGTTTTAAACTGACCAATCAGATACTTCAATAAAAGTAGGTGGTCTCACGTTGACAGATTCTCCTTAGCCTGCTTTCAAGGGGATAAGGTTGTGGCCTTCCCACAAGCTTCACTGCTGATTAGTGCCCATAGAAATGTTGACTCGGGCCAATGACTGCTTACTGACACCGTCTGACTCCAACATGGCAGCGTCTGCATCGCGAAAAAAATGATGACGAATTGACTTCATTTGGTAAACCATTTTCTGTGGGAGATATCACACTCACTCAATCCATCTCTCAAATACAGTCAATGATGGCCTCTTCTGGCTGATGAGCGAAAAAACATTTATTCGTTTGTCACTTGTTAGTATTATTGCTACTACTTAAGAATCTGCTCCTGCTTAACAAAAACTAAAAGCCATTTGACTTGTAGAATGTGAAACTCAGCAAGCTAACTAGCTCCTCTCTTGATGAGTCCTTTACTAACTCAAAATCTTTAGATTAATAAGGATTGGGTATTGAAAAAAAAAAAAAAAAAGTCATTTTAAAGAAATGCAATTTTCTTATTAGGCCTGCACAATAAACCGAAAATTGATCATCATTGTGGTATCAGGCTATTGCGGTATGCATACCACAAAAGGAGGCATAAATGGCGGTAAGTGGTCTCCGGTTGCACACATGTTAAACTATCTCCTTGTAGTTTGAAGTAACAAATAAAATAAAGTCCTTTATGCATTAAACCAATGGTATGGAGCTCTTCGTGTCATTGACCAATCACTGGAGTCCTTTAATGCTTGATGCCTACCTTCTACACATTTTTTGATAAACTATATGTCACATATCGTGCAGGCCTAATCTACATATTCAGAGGTTTTTTTTTTGTTTTTTGTTTTTATGTTTGTAATAAGCAACTGTTTGGCCTGTCATTCAATTACACTTCAGATAAGATTTAAATGTCATCTTGCAGACATGTCATGTAAACATATTCATGCAGCATATGCTGGCAGAGTCTGTCTCTTGGTGTTTGTTTTTGTGAGATTTTTATTCTAACGTCATGTTTTTGGTTAATCTGTGCTCACAGTTTTTAAGGATTTTTGGTGATTTCATCTTTTTTTAGCCTTTGTGACCATGAAACAGTACAACAATAAATGCCTAAAAAAATAAAATTTCCTTTCCTTTTTTTTCTCATGGTTGTGGCCTTCATCAAATTTAAAGTGGCAAGTCTACAGAAATATTATAGGTTATGCAACACATTTATTTGGAATATCCTGGAAAATTCCAATAAAACAATGTAATTGATTAAAAAAATCATTATTGTCTTCTATACTGTCTGATAGTTGTCTATACCTGCAACATTAAAACACCTATCAGAAGCTTTTTGATAGGGATGTCTTTTTCTTGCTCCTAAATGGTAGCAACTGGTCTTCTAAGAATTTCGAAAAATCCACAAAAATCTTAAAAATAGAAACTCTAAAAGGAAAAAAAGGAAATGTTGGTAAACATCCAAATTTCTCATCACTAGTACTGCAGTCCTGACAAACATGCATTCGTTTAATGTTTTTGAGGAGAATTTATGGTTGAGGATGTTTTGTTAATATGCTAAAAAAAAGTAGAATGGGATAACAAACTTTAAAGCATGAAAATAGCAATTAATGTTTAATGTTTTGGTTTTTGGAGCATAGCCACTTTTAAGAAATAACTTTTCTACTTTTGCCTATTCTTATGACTTTTTATTTTTTTTTATTTTTTTTTTTCTTCAGTACCTCTGAGTGGCTGACTGTGGTTTGTTTTTTCCGCAGTCATCTTTGGTGAAGATGTTGCCTTTGGTGGAGTCTTCCGATGCACTGTTGGCCTGAGAGACAAATACGGTAAAAAGGCTGTTTGCCTGACTGATTTTCAAAAAGAAAAAAAAAGTCACAGTTTCTGCTTTGACACTGTTTGAACACTAGATGTCAGAAAAACATTGAACAGGAATTTATCTGCAAGTTCTTGTGCAGCATCACATTTCTGCTCACTGTTTGTCAAGAGAACCACAAGGACCATTTGCTCATGGCCTTTTATTAGTGTGTTGTAGCTGTGAGTATTAATACATTTGGTTGATATGAGCATCCAGATTGTTTCTAAGGGTTTTTCTTGTACCCGCTGTGGTCTTGTATTTTTATCTGAACTTTCTGATTAATTGCACATATTAATTGCTACATTGTTAGAATCATACCAGACAAAGACAGATTTTGTGAGACTGTTCCTATTGATGACAAAACTCCAAGATGGCTACCTTGTTGCCATGCACACAGTAATGTCAACAATGTATGACAGCTAGCTTTTGTTACTGTCTTTTTTTCCAGAAATGGTCATGTCTTTTTAGAGCAATGTTTAGTGATTTACTCCTGCATGGAAAGCCAAATAACAATGAGAACAAGGCATGCTTCACACTGAAAGCAGGCATTTAATGCAGATTATAAGCAGTACACAATAGCCTTAATATCTTTAACAGCATGCCTTGACAGTCCAAAGGCGTTTGCTGTCAAGAGCGCTGGCCCCCTCATTGGCTGCATATTTGGTTTGCTCACAACTTTTTCAGAGACTGACAGGTGATGTAATTCAATTTCCTTCCACACAACGTTCAGAAGATGCAGCTTACGCACTGACATGCAAAATTTCTACAGGAAATACTGCTATGTTCCTATAATTGTGCTATTATTTAGAGATCCCTCAAAAAGTTCAAATTGTGTAAGGATGTTCTGCACAACTTATTCTATGGTTTTATCTTTTTAGTTGTAATTATTATATAGTTATAGTTATTATTATTGCTCATTTAAATGCAGTGATATTACCTAGTTAGAACTTGCAATTAAGTTGTTTCTATTTTCTCCACATAAAAGCAGTACATCAAAGCATTTTTTTATTGTTAAATTAAGAAGCTAATACAGGGGGGATAGAAAGTTTGGGCACCCCAGGTAAAATGGAATATTATTGTGCATAAAGAACCCAAGGAAAGATTAAAAAATCTCCTAAAGGCATCAGTTTACAGATTTTGACATTCTTTTAATTAATAAAAAAAATGAGCAAAGGTACATTTGGAGAAGAAATGGTACAAAGTTTAATGAAAATAACCTCTGTCCAACTGTTAAGCATGGAGGTGGATCAGTCATACTTGTAACCAGCGGCACAGGAAGCATTTCACGAGGAGAAGGAAAAGTGGATTCCACCAAATATCAGCACATTTTGGACACTAAGTTGATGCCATCTGTGAAAAAGTTGAAGTTGAAGAGAGGATGGCTTCTACAAATGTATAATGATCCTAAACACACCTCCAAAACCACGCTGTCTTACATTAAGAGGCAGAAACTTAAGGTTTTGCAGTGGCCTTCCAATCACCTGACCTCAACATTATTAAAAATCTATGGATAGACCTGAAAAGAGAAGTGTGTAACAGACATCCCAGAATTCTCAAAGAACTGGAAGACTTTTGTAAAGAAGAATGAGTGAAGAAACCTCAAACAAGAATTGAGAGACTCTTGGCTGATTAAAAAAGCCTTTACAAGCTATGATACTTGCCAAGGGGGGCAGTACAAGGTACTAACTCTGCAGGGTACCCAAACTTTTGCACAGACCATTATTTTGTTTTCTTTTATTTTGAAAGGGTAAACGATGGAAATAAAGCATTTTTTTACATATTAAAAGGATGTCTCATCTGTTAACTGATGCCTTTAGAAGATTTTTTAATCTTTCCTTGGGTTCTTTATGCAGATTAATATAGCATTTTACCTGGGGTGCTTAAACTTTCGATCCCCACTGTAGCTGTTTGCTGATCCAAAACTTTAGTTATTCAATCCAAAACAACAATGTAAAAAAAATTGCGATTAATCAAAAAAACATGTTTAATTTTTAAAAGTTTAAAATCAAGTTGAGGCCTTTTTTAAAAAAGAAAAAAAAAAAAAAAAGGCCAATAGCACCAATACAGGTACTTTAAAATCCAGTTCCTTTTTATTGTAGATGCAATTGAGTCCACTTGTATTTAAAATAATGGTATCACAGCTGCATTTTATCAACTAAGAGTAAGGGATAGTGAACCTATCAGACTGCAGGATTGTTATACTCCAATTGTCATTTTTTTAAGTCAAGTTTATTATTGTTGGTCTTATGAGACCAATTATAGTCTCATAAGCATAATGTGTCCTTTTGGAGAACTTGGGTTGGTGCTAAGGAACGCATTAAATGTTTTACTGAAAGTATCAAAGGCTAACATGGATCTGTTCTAGACTAGTATTCTGACAAGATGGACAAAATTTGCAGACAGTTAGGGCATTAAAGGGCCTATATCATGAAAAATCAACTTTTTGAGCTTTTAAGTGTATTATACTGTTCCTTCCCCACCATAAAGAATTCCAAAAAGTATTTTGATCCATGTACGCTTTTTTGAGTAATCCTCCGAAAACCACCAGTCTTAGCTACAGCCCCTCCCATACCCACGAAAACAAGTAGGTCCTCACCGTGTGACGTAGACCAGTGAGAGCACCCCATGCCCCACCCCCAGGCTAACACAAACACACACCCACTTTCCCCGCGGAGCTAGCGGTGCTCAGCAAACCGACTCATAGAAGAAGTGGTTCCTCTTGATCTGCAGATGAAAAAACGGCTAGCTTTTTTTTTTTTGCAATGCAGTGTCTTTTAAGTGGAGAAAATGGTTTTTAGGCTGCGAGAGATTTCAGTGTGTGTTCAGCCTTCCCAAAGAAGAGCCTGCTCATCAGAAATGCTTGGAGTTTATCTTCCGGAGCGCGACAAACCGGCCAGCAACTTTTTGTCTGTGTCCGCCACTTCACAGATGACAGTTTTGTTAACCTCGGCCTGTATCAAGGTGGACTGTCTGGGAGACTGTATGAATGGAACCAGCTCTGAGGATCAATCAAACCTGACGAAGATGCCAGACCCGGAAGTAAATCATACAACTAGCTGAACTTACACAGAATAAGCATATATTGCACAAGCTAATGCTACATTTCCACACACTTTGCGCCTCGTGTATAAAAATTCCAGATTAGACTGTGGGTCAAGAGTGTAAGGCTTCACAACGTGTACATCCATCTTTTAAAAAGTTTGTGGTTTGTTTTCATGAGTGGACACGTGCAGACACGCTGCTGAGGAGATGACGCCATGGTTTGGGCGTTACCCAAAAAGGAGCGAAAGGCGGTGCCTCAGAGATCGAGTTGTTTTACTTCAGAGTGTGAAAAGAGTAACGCGTATTTCATAAATTATTCATTTTTTAGTGTGCCAAAGGTAATATATGATCATATTCATGGATATTGTTTACTGTAAAAGGCTTAAGAAAAACATGGTATAGACCCTTTAAATGAAGACCAGCAGGTGTCCTGTAGGTTAGTAGCATGTGCATACATCCTACTTTTTCAGCAATTACACCATCATTTTTTTTTACTATAGAATTTACAAGTTTATAGTTCAATATGTTTTTAGTGTAACACAATTTGAGTATTTACTAATCAAATCTTTATTCTTTGCTACATTTTGTTTACCTATCAAAGATCAGTAACTAAGAATTTAAGCTTAACAAAGGTGGAACTGGCACAAAAATAATGAATTTTTACATTTAGGACTAACAGAAAATAAGGCTTTTGACTGAAAATATAAGAAAATTATTTAATGGATTTAATGCTTCATTTTCCAAGGGACCCTGTGGCCCCAAAAGGGATTCAGCAGGTTCTGAAGATGAATGAATGACTGAATGAATGAATGGATTTTTCAAGGGAAACCCAGCCCAATTGTCAAAGCACATTTTCCTTCTTTCTTTTTGACTTTTTAAGGAAATTAGATTTTGACATGTAAAACACTGTTTGGGAGGAAGGTTTTTCAAAGAATCAACATTACTGTCTATAGATTGAAAGACTACTCTGCTGCTGCCTGCATCTGCAAGAGCACATCTGCAGAAATCGAACTGTTGCTAAATCTTCGTAAGGTTTAGCCAGAAAACTGCAGTTGAGCATTTTCCTGTGCCATCACAAGCACATGCAAAGAACAATGCACAAGTATAAATGTTGACACAGTTAAGGACCCCATCAGAAGTCTCCCTATACCTCTGTGTAAATCAATATAATGTGCAGAAGCAGTCAATAGTAGCATTGCAGATATTACTCATAACACAGTAGATGTCAATCCAACATTTTCATGAGTGGAAATCATGGTTTGGCCTTTCTTATTTGTTTTTCATGTCTTAGTCAACCACTAACAGAAGTGTTCATGTGACACTCGGACCTGGTGGTTGATAAACATTTAAAGGCGCGAGAACAGATTAACAAGTGCGTAGAGAGCTTGGTTAACTCTTTCTCCATATAGTCTCGTAAGTTCATTAGTCTGTACTGAGTTTACAGGTCTGTGGCAATCTCTTCAGAGTGGGCGGTTTAATGACAGATATGTTAGGAAAGGAATCTTAACCCAGATATCAGATACAAATTTGGGTCTTTTACCTTTAAGGTTTGTCTTGGTGTTGTCATCTGTGTTTCCTTGTTCCAAATAAAGAGTGCTGTTAAAGACATTTTCCAGGTAGATTCTATTTTTTCAATGATTTTTTTCAATGCAGATTTAAGTTAATGTTGATCACCTGGATTGAACTGAACAAATAATAAAAAACCTCCCACATAAAATGTATTGTAATGATAATCATGTTTGAGTTGCAACAGGTTCTTTAACCCTGACCTGATGAAATAAAGACCTTTTAGTTTCTTAAGCAACCACTTAAAAATGACAGATGCTGTGAGCAGGAGTCTCTAGAACAGCTTCTTGTTCTGATTGAATAAAAAGTATCTCATAAACTCAATAAAATTGTAAAACAAACATTTAACATTGAAACATAAAAAAATGCTTATGAATAGCTACCTACTTGGTATATTTTTTGATAATGAGCATCAGTTCTGGGGTTACTTTCAGTTTTTCACTAGGCTGACTTAAACATATAGAAACCAGTTCAATTAAACAGGTAACCCCAGAACTGACTTGTTAAACAGGGCATTTGATGCTTGTTTTAGAAAGTGTTAAGCCCGGGTTCTTGAACCCACATTTATCTCATGGTGTTTCACACTGGACCAGCAGGGAAGAGTTTCTTTCCTTTTTTCTCTACTGTTTACTAGCAGATGTCTGCTACCTACAGTTAGAAGAGGCTTGGTAGAAAATGTAGATTTGGTGCATTTCTCGTGAATCTAGCTCTTTTTTTTTTCAAAGCTCTATTCTGCTAAATGAGACTTGGTGTCATATAATTCTAACTGGGCACAAACCAAAATTATTACTTTCTCCTCCATGATCAATTCTCAAACAGTTGTCATGTCTGTGAATTAAAAGGAACGCCATCCATACATCACTAAGAAATTCAAGTGTCTGAGCTGAAATAAAAAGTTGAAGAAGAAATGTTATCGGTGTAGAGATTTTGGTTTGCTGCATTTCCAGAATTAAAAGCATTTCAGAAAAACATGTTGAGGCATTCAGATAAGCTACTGAAGAGCAAAAAGTCAGCCTGGGATGGCTAATGACTTGGTGAGATAGTTTTGTGGTTTTCAAACATTTCAATGCTTTGGGAATGAAACAAGACTGTTTCCAGTTCTGTGCTGCTCATGGAGTGTGGGCAATGTCTGCAACTAGACAGAAGAAGGAAAGAGGAAGTGCGTGGGTGTTCCTTGACAGCAATAATTGTTTTTGCTCTCCTATCAACTCCTGGTGTGTATAGATTTAAAATACCATGGAGATTGCCGGAAATTGCCAGCTGTGATCACTGTAGTCTTTTAAAAAAATATATATATATATATAAAAAAAACCCAAACTAAAATATGTTGAAATTAACATGCTGTCCACATTTAAGGGCTGAAGGCTAAATAAATGTGCTTCTTTGTAAAACCCTGATTTCCCACTCTGTACAGGGTAAAGTCCAGTTTATTGCTCGGTAATAAAAAATTCTGTTTGGTAAAATGACGGATGACCAATATTCTACAGCTCTCTTGAATTATAACTAAAGACATCCCTTCAAATACAAACCAAGAAGTCACGGCTAACACAATTAAAGCGACAGAAATGTTTATCACAGATATAAAATTGGATGTCATTATCTTGTTTGGAGTTCATTTTCCTTTCTCTCCGTAAGCTGTTTTAATGGCGAGAAGTCTCAAATCCATCTGACAGTAGCTGGCTTTTCCTTTTGCTTTCATTGACGTCAGAAGAGCTGACCTTTGGAGAGGGATCATTATTTTCCATCTCATCCTTGTGTACAGTGACAAGCACAAAGCTGTTTTTATCCGTCTCACTACAGAGAGGGGTGATGCACACATCTGCCATCTGCAGCCATTACACAGAACAGAGGTTAATGCAGGGCGGGCACCATATGAATGGCTTTCACGAGACGAATGCATTCACCTGGGTGATCTGGTGCTCCATTCAGCGGCGGTTTGCCGCTGGACCCTCCTGGATAATGTTTTCCTGGGAACAACAGCACATGTTGACTGCGTGCTCACAGAGCTCTCCTCCTCACTCCAGCATTTAGCTTTTTTGACTTAAAGCACTGCTGTTTTCAGACTGCTAAATGTAGAAGTTTAAAAAAAGGCCACGCAAATTTTCACACAGGCCATCTTTATTTTTGCTGCAAATGTCATCTTTTTAGAGATTAACTGAACTAACCTCTGAATCCTTTGAAACACAGAAGCACCCATTTTATTTGCTATAACGTAGCAAGTAAGTACATAGCTGGGTTTCATTTTAAGTCTGAGCAGCTAGGCAATAAATTTTAATCTCTTGATTAATAGTTCATTCTTCCAAAGGTTTGCGGCGCTGTGGTTCAGAACTGAACTTTGTGAACGGAGAGGGGACTTGAGGGCACAATTTGACTCCTTGGAACTAAACTTCCCAGCAAAGCAGAAAAAGACTAAAGTGGCGAATTCTCAAAGATGAGAGCAAAAATAGCATTTGTAACCTAAATTTAGTGTTCCCCTCGTGGTTTTTTTTCTTAAATTATAGGGTGGAGAATGGAAGGAAAAAAAAAAGTCTACTGTTTTTACTTAAGTTAGGTTGTGTGCATGTGTGAGAATCACTTGATTGGCTGGCTGGAGTTGTGGAGAAGTCGTGAACTGATTGTTTTAGGGCAGCACAACAATGCACTAGGTCCTAACTTGAGATTCTATTATTCCAATGTGAGAAGTCTCCAGAAATTCCATATTCGTTCATTTATTGTAGCAAAAGTCTTATTTCATCAGTCTAAAACAACATCTATCCTATCCATGATGGTTATCTTCTTTCTTTTAGTAGTCACATCTTTTTCTGCTTTTGTTTTCAGGTAAGGACAGAGTCTTCAACACTCCCCTTTGTGAGCAAGGAATTGTGGGATTTGGCATCGGTGCAGCGGTTGCTGGAGCCACAGCCATCGCCGAAATCCAATTTGCAGACTACATCTTTCCAGCATTTGACCAGGTAATATTCAATTGCTTAGACATAGACCATTGATGTTTTTCAAAGCAGTAAAAGGAAACTTGTCTCTGAGCGGTGGATGGCATTTACTGGCACTTTTTAAAAGAGAGACAGTTTTGAATGAGAAAGTGTTCACTGCTTTTTGTATCAACATTATTTCTCCCAGCATACATGTTTCTATTTCAGTTAATACTTAAAAAACGAATAATATTCTGTTTAACATTATTTTTGGGTCAATATGTTGGGTCCGTTGGATGGGAACATCAACTAACCGAATTTGTCATTGTTTCCAGCAAAAAAAGCAGCTCAAGCAAATCTCTGTCAGAACCTTTATGAATTTCTTCATCACATCAAGTATTATCAGATCAAGTCATCTGAAAAACTCTAGGAATAATACACAGCTGTTTAAAAGTTTAAAAGAATTATAAAAGATGAGGTAATATATTAGTTACAGGAACCAGAAGGTGATATGACAGTACATCATTTGCAGTACAGTTAAATGACTTTTTCCACTATCATAGTCTTCCATTCACCTATCTCTTTATAGTTCTTAACAAGTAAATGTTGCTTTGAATGAAGTGCGTAAATTACCATTTAAATATAAAGGGCAGAATTCAAACTCTTTGCATCTCCATGGATTGCTGTTTAGTGGGGTATTGCACTATACTTTTAATCATCAAGTTGCCACTTAAAGTCACCGTTTGGTTGAGTCAGAAGGAGCACTTGGTGTAAAATGTTTCTATTACCTTTGATAAAAAAAAAAAAAACTACACCAAATTGAGAGGGGCTCTCATTTCATAGATGCTTCTTGTAAGCTCACAGAAGGCTCTTCTAATCTGCACCCTGTATACTACGGTGTTTGGTGGGACCCTGGTTAGCTTTGGCAATTTTCATAGTATTGATAAGCCATCTGTTTAAAAAGCACCATCTCTTGCTTGTAGCATTGCATTTGTCATTCCCTGATGTTTTTCTAACTGCATATTGTCAGATTTTGTCACAGTAAAAAAAAAAAACAATTGTGTTTGAAGATGTGAATTTCCTGAAGAGGTTTTGTGTTAGCAAGTATGTACAGTAACTCTTTATAACAAAACACTCAAATGACTCTGTAAATATTTGTTCCTAAAAAGCATTCTTCTGTTGGCAGAAATGTATTTTGCATATATGGAACACATTTTGAATTTCATCTTTGATACAAATTTTTGGGCTTTGTTTTATTATTTTTTTTAATTATTTAATATGATGTCCAACTTCCATGAAGAACATGTACTTTTCTGTTGTGTCAGTAATTTTACACACTTGAGTGTGTAGCCAGGTTTATTTGGGCCTTAAGTCATATTCAGGGAGACAACCTATGACAGACCTTTAATTTATTTTGTTTAATGTTGTACTTTGTACCTAACAAAAGAATCCTTTTCTAGCTGCTTCTTTCGTCACTCTGACAAGTGCAGTGTTGGTCTGTGCTGCTGTTTTACTATGCATACATGTTGACACTTCCATCACTGTCTGTTCTTGCCCTCCACATGACGAATGTACATCCCCTTTAGTCTGTCAAGGCAATGTGAAACAGAGGATGTTCTGTTAGGGCTTTTTTTTCTCTGAGCTTTTTGATTTCCTTTTGAGCCATGGTGAAATAAATCTGCTGTTGGGCCTTGAGTGTGTCCCACCCAATTTGTGGCCATGCTTAAAAAGATGCAGCTGAAACTGACCTTTAGAGAAAGACAGAAATCCTGAATTCATCACTTCTTTGACTTTCAATAAGAAGCAGATTTGGACAAATTGTCCAAAAGGCTTTAAGCATAAGTAAAAGACACCTCAGGTCAAAAGGATTTTTAAAAAATAAAATAATATTTTAATATTTAGGAGGTTAACTGGCTTTGATATTTAGTCATATTCTGTTTATTTACAAAGGTTTTATTACATTAAAGTAATCATTTGTGCTACTGCAATGTTGAACATGCCCTTTAAGATTGGATGCATTATGGCAAGGTTTTGTCTTACCAAAAACACAATTTTCTGGTTCATTTGTTTTTCTTTTTAGACTAAATAAAAAAAAAAAACTGAAAAAAACCACAACAAACAAGAGATTTTGTAACAAAAAGACTCTTTATTAATAAATCAAACTATACGGACTTTAGTGAAATTGTAAACTCCACTTGAAAGTATTTTCTGATTTGTCACACATGTTTTGCCATGAAGATTTTTCTCTTGTTGTGACACTGCAGATTTTGTGATTTTGATAAGTTGACCCAGGCTAAAGATTCATGTATATGCAAAAGTAACATTTATGTAACATTGGTATTAATCTGATGTTATTTTGCCTGACCCTTTTGTTTTTTTTTTTTTTTTTTAACTCTTTCCAGATTGTCAATGAGGCGGCCAAATACCGCTACCGGTCAGGCAACTTGTTTGACTGTGGGAACCTTACCATTCGGGCTCCATGGGGTTGTGTTGGCCATGGATCTCTTTACCACTCCCAAAGCCCTGAGGCCTTTTTTGTCCACTGCCCTGGTGTCAAGGTTAGTCCAAAGAAAGCCTGCGGTGTACCAGGGGGGGTGAGGCTTCTTGGCTGTGGTCCCCCTCCTTTTGGTTACCGCACAGATTCGGGCCCCTCCCCTCACAATACAGTTAATATTGCACTTTAGAAATGTAGGACCCTTGGTGGGAGGGTGCACAGTACCGTGAGCTATCAGGAGATGTCCTCGCAATTCCCTACCCACCGACTTTAACTGCACCCTTTATTACACACATCCTTCCACCTCAAGAATAGCGAGAGGGCTATTCTTCTGGCTGGGCTGGAGCTTGCACTCTCCATGCTCTTGGCTGAGGTGGGTCGCCTGGCAGGTGGATTTCGTTGAGCCCTATCTTATGTGGGTGTCTGGGGGGCCCCGGCTACCGCAGCTTACTTGCCTTTGGCAGGGGTCTTGATGTGGGGATGACCGGGCACTGTTTGGATATTCTCAGAGAGCTTATACTCAGACACAGAAATATACTATGAAGGTACAAGAAGTATAGTTTTTTTTTCTTTTGATTATAGTTAAATAACTTTAAGAACTTGGAGTCAGCAGTCCAGAACAATACTGTTGGGGGCAAAGATGAAGAAGTGTGTGCAAGCAGGTTGGAATTAGTTCTCAAGTTTTTTTTCTTAGAAAACCTCTATGTTCCTTTATGTAGCAGTAACCTGTTAATGAACTCACAAAAATCTGTGTATGGATTTATGTCACCGATATAAGTCTATTTTTAACACACCAAGATTTGGTTTCAATTCATTCAAACGAGTGTACTGATGTGCAACTAACTTTATATTTCGAAGGTATGGTTTTCCTCTTGTTAAGAGGAACATTTGTATTGATCTATCCAATATGTGATCAGGGACTTTACATCTTTTGGCTAAGAGCAGGGGGACCTTGAACAAAAGAGGGAGAATTGTACATTTCATCCCTGGCTGATTGTAACAAACAGGCTGCCTTCTTTCCAAAGGTCAGACTGATAAATACTAATCTGGCATAACATCAACGCTGGCCCCTCCATCTGAGGATCAGTCCTGGAATACATCTGCAGAAGCATGATGCACCTCCAATCAAGTGTTAATTTACTACTTTTAAGCAAAACAGTATTTCATTATTACAACAACTTGTGGGAAAAGAAAGTGAAGAAACCTGTCGTCAATATTTTACAGTTTGAGTTTTAGCCAATTGTTTGATTGTTAAAGAAATACCTTTCGTTTATTATTTTATCCTCCATAATGTAAATGTGTTCATATTTAACATGACATTTGCTCCTCAGGTTGTGATACCTCGTGGTCCAATGCAGGCCAAAGGGCTGCTGCTCTCATGCATCGCTGACAGGAACCCATGCATCTTCTTTGAGCCCAAGATTCTTTACAGAGCAGCCGGTAAGTCCTTTGGTTTTTATTTCTGGAGTTCGTTTGTAATGAATGGACACAATTATTTTATCACACCATCTATTCTTTTTATATACTTCTATATCTATATATTCTTCTATATGACTAGTATTTGAACCATTGTTTTTTATGTACATAAATGATACAAATAAATCCTTTAATGATGTGATTTCCTGGATTCTTTTTTACATTCTGTCTGTCACAGTTGAAGTGTGCTATGATGAATATTACAGACCAAACCCATCTTTTTAAGTGGGACAACTTGCTGAATTTGGACTGCCAGATTCTTTTTGCCACACTGTGTGACTGTTCCTGGATTAGCAGTAAAGTTAAAATTATTTTTTTACACTTTTAGCAGGAAAGTCTGACACTAGCCTGAGAGAGGCTTTGAAACCATCCATTATATTTGAGAATGTCATTTGTACAGAGAACATGACAACACAAGAGAGCATGAAAACAGAAGATTGTTGCGAAGCAGCAGTGGGCTAACTTTGCGCCAACAGTTCCGCCCGCAATTCAGAGATGAATTTCTAATAAACTACTGCGGCTCTGCAGAAACTGTCCTAGAAAAATACCTTTTTAAAAAAATGTGCCTAAAAACAGTATAATCATAATTAAATGACTACTGGAAACCCTTTCACAAGAGTTCAAAAGATGATCAAAGTGGACATGTAGTGGATCTGAAAGGAGCTGTTGATCAATCCTTTCTTTCGTTTAGAAGAATAATTTCTCACTGGATTTGGTTTGTATTTAGGAATACATTATATACTTGTCATTTGATTTATTCTTGGAAAGTATTTTCTGCCTCATTTCCAGATAGAATAATATCAGATTTGAACTTAACAGTGTCTGATATATTTTTCACGGAGTCTGTACTGTCTGAAAGAGCTTCACTAATCTTCAAAACTCCTGCACGTGAAATTTAAGATTCAGGTACCTCCTTATCTCAAAGCCACTGTCAATGTATTTCTGTCTCCCCTTTTCTTTGCCGTTTGTTTTTACAGCCTTCACCATCCAAAAATTCCCCACCTGACAGTCTTATTCTTCCTCTAAGGGGATAAAGTACAGAGGGTTCACCTCCTTTAGACATTACATAGTGCAGTTGACTGGCTGCTATGAGCAATAGGAAGGGAGAGGAATTGTTAAATGACCTGAAACGAGTCATAAAAAAACATTTCTTCTCACAGGAGCATGATGGCATGATGAAAAGTTTCAGTAAGTGGAAACACGATTGTGCTGTTATGCTTTTAAAAAAATATTTACATTTTTAACCATTTTAAGTTTCCCTTTGGGCTTTACAAATTGGTAAAATCACACTGTGTATAGTAAAATTCAATACACTGCATCTCACCAGGAGCTTTACTGGTAAATGAAGAAATGTTTTTGAGTGGCAGCAAAACCCAGCTCTTCTCCAATACTACTGTAATGATCATTGGATGCCATTGGAAGCCATGTTTTTCATTAGGACTGTTCAGGAACACTACTTTAGACTTTACACATGATTTACCAGAAACGTCTGACTTATAGACTGAAGAGATAAGTTGGATTGATAAACGCATTTATTAATGATACACCTAAGCTACATAAAGACCTAGTCATACACTCGAGCACTGACCAAACGACACTGCATTCATTTTTTTATGTTTGCAGTGATGGATTTTTATTTTACATCCGTTTTCATCTCCTTTTTGATGAAGAAATTCTCTCAAGCCAATACACCGGAACATAGTTGATTTTGCCATTTATATTCTTTAAAAACGAAAGGGTATTTATTAGCTTTGCTATGTAAAGTGTGTTTCATTTAAGAAAAGCTCTTGTGTAGTTGAAAACGCACAACATAAAAATAAACAAAACTTGTTCAGTGCTCGTTCTTGACCTAAAAAACATAGACACACGTACAGCCTCCAGTTTTGCCCACTGTCACATCTGGACACCAGAAAATATTGTGCCTCCACATGTGTGTCAAATCAAGATTCTGATTAGACGGATTTGACTGCAAGTGAGGTGGGATGGATCATCTCAGCAAAGGAGAAGTGCTTACATTTCTCATATCTAAACAGATTTGTGAATAATACTTGAGAAATGGTTATTTTGTGTACATACAAAATGTTTCAGATCTTTGAGTTCTTCTCTGTCATCCATTCTACTAATTAGATGTAAAAGCAGCTGCATCTTCAATTATTTAAAACCACTGGAGTGCATGGTAAAATGACATTCAACACAGACTGATATTTATTCTAAATGTGTGCTTGCACTTAATGTATTTTAAATGTGTGTGTTCCCTCAGTTGAGCAG
The DNA here is from genome assembly GCA_036245035.1 of Adrianichthys oophorus. Taxonomy (NCBI): domain Eukaryota; kingdom Metazoa; phylum Chordata; class Actinopteri; order Beloniformes; family Adrianichthyidae; genus Adrianichthys; species Adrianichthys oophorus. Next base: position 21,733,023 of record BSAI01000207.1, read on the forward strand.
GTTCCAGTTGAATCCTATACCATCCCACTCTCAGAGGCTGAGATCTTACAGGAAGGAAGTGATGTCACTCTGGTTGCCTGGGGGACACAGGTGGGCTATTCACTGATCCTTGATAGCTGGTTGAAGTCTATCTGGCTAATTTTCCATGGCCACAGGAAGAAAGGATCCATGTTTGATCTCTTTCAAATTAGGTTTAATACCACAGAGGCTAGTAGTGGATTAAAGTTAAGTCTATCACAAGCCTTCTCTGTCCCAGAAAGGTCTCTCTGTCTGTAGCCTGACATTGTACGTGCTCAGACATGTCCACAGCATCACTGCTTTTTGAGCTTTCATTGTGTTAACACGTGAGCACACTTTCCATTGTTGCCTTTCTTTTCACACAAGAAATTTTATTTAACAGTTTGGTAGGAAAAAGCCTGCAACTCCCCAGGAATCATCCCCTGCTTTGATTGTGTCTGGCCTCTTTATCAAGCTTATCCTGTGTGTAATGGACCAACAGCTTCACAGGAGGCTGGAGGCTTTGAGGAATAGGGTCTCCCATTAAAGTCATTATTGTTGTTCAAGGGGGAGAGTGTGTGGACAGAAAATCTCATTCAGTAGAAAAAAATATATATTTTATTTTTTCCTTTTTCTTTGGCTGCTGGGGGGCATCTGTGTTGTTGTTTGTTTTGTGGTTGTCTTCCCTGCTTCTCCACATGTCAACTATTAAAACAATAAACCAAATAATAAAAAGTTACAGACAAAAAAAAGGTTCCCATTCCTGTCCCATCTATGTTTAATTTAATTTTTTTCTTTGCTTTTCCTCATGTATTGGTTTATTATCACTTTTTATAAACTACAACTGGTATAACTGCTGAATTACTGAACTACTGAATAATCTTTGAAGGCTGATAGCCGTTCGACTCCTTTAATGTAGGTGGTGATATGTCCCTGTCTTTCCTACCAGTTGACCCAATGCGTCACACATCAGACCAACGTACAAACAATGTTAATAGCAGGAAATTATTGCAGGCCATTGCGATTTAGCACAATTACACCCACATCCTCCTTACAGTCACATTGTCAAAGCAGTGGAAGGTCTACAATACAGTAAAAAATTAAGGCAGTTGTATAGCAAAGCAGAATCACTTTACTATCAGTTACTCAGCAAAAAGAATGACCAATATTCAAGAAAGCTGAAGAACTTACATCAGTTTGATTGTTTAGGTAATGGATTAATAAAAAGTTTGTTAAATGCTAAAATGTGCGGAGTACTGACTGAGATACTATCTACTGTCTGTTTATAGAAATGAACCGTTTTTATTTAGATCAACAGATGGATTTCTTTTAAGGGAAAATAAGGCTGTAGTTTATTCTCTTAATCATTTTAATCTGCAAGTGAGTGTGGACTTGTGGTTCTCGTTGTATAGACAATGCTGAAAAAAAGGTAAAAGTGAAAAAACATTGTAACATTCTGGTATTATAAAAATATATTTTTGATTAACCCAAGTAACTGTGGGAGACACCTGATCTTTTCAAACACTGTGCTGTTTGTTTACCACTGAAAGTGAATGTGTTTTGTGTGTATTTTTGTGTATTTTTATGTGTATTTTTAAGTGTTTTATGCAGTTTAAGTTCTTTTATTGTTAGCTCTTCAGTTTAGTACATATTGAAGTGCTGAGTGTGTTCTTTTTCAGCTTTAAAACAGTGCGGGAGTTGTTAAACATCTAAATTTTTTTGGGAACCTTTTTCAACAGTTATTTGTGAGATCTACTGGGAGCAGGACATATACAACTCTCTCCTCTTGGTTTATGAATGAAAAAAAGGACACATACTCGTTGCATTGCTGAATTTAAAACATACACAAATTGTTATAATTATTATAAAGGTTTTCTTCTCTCATTTCCTTGTAGATTCATGTGTTGAGGGAAGTAGCTGGCATGGCTCAAGAAAAACTTGGAGTATCCTGCGAAGTCATTGATTTAAGGACCATCCAGCCCTGGGATATTGAAACTGTTTGCAAGGTAAGAGAAATCAAGCAAAACACATTCACAAGCATGCAACCTAAAAAGAGGCATAATGTATGAACATCTAATCTTAGAATATTTGTACAGTATTGTGTTCAAGTTTTGGGCTGGTGTGGAAAAGATGCTGCAACCAAAGAATGCCTTAAGAAAAAGAAAAGGAAAATGAAAGTGTTTATTTATTACAGTTCTGTGGTGACCATGCCATTCCTTCTAGTGCTTCTACTTCTTTACGCTGAAGAAAGTTCTCAATGACTTTTGCTGTATGTTTGAGGTCGTTCTGTGGCAGAGTAAATTTGAGGGACATTATACATCTCCGTGTATATTTTTTTTAACTCTCCCACTTTTTAATTTTCTAAATGAATAAAAATGAACAATCATTCATATAAAATAAATCTAATTATTATTGATGCAGATTAATCACGTCAGAAGGTACTGTCTTCTTCGTTGCGTCGGACGGTTCAGGCTTCCATGACGGGCGACAATTTCTGAAAATACACACTTTGTCGGGCACTGTCCCACTTATAACATGGCAACTTACAAAATAAATAAATCTTCAATGAATTGTGTGCACTTTATTCTTGTTATTTTTTCTCTCACAAAAAGTGGACCATTTAATTTGCGGTGCGGCCAGTTGTCACAGTAACACAATAAAGTGTCACTGCAGTGGCAAAGGAAAGTGATATATATGCTGATCGTCATGATAGATTCAATAAAGCTTCAGATCAGAGAGAAAGTTCACCTCTCAATGCTTGTTTTTGTCCAGAAGATGAAGTAAAAAGTTGGTATTGAGGAAGCCTGGCTCAAACTCACGACCATGACTTTTAGGTGTCTACTTTCCCTCCCACTTGGCCTCAACAAACATCCATTCCAGAGTTTGTTCAAACATTTATGTCTTGCTATATTGCGCAGATTTGATCCTCACATTTGTTGCAGTAGCTGGTGCATTCGGGGCCGGCATGGAATTTCCGCAATTATGCGCTTTCATTAAAAGCTCTCTATTGCTGCATTCAGGTGCGCTGGTAATTTTTTTGCATTTGCTCACACTTGTTGTTCCATGTCATTGTTATTTTTGAAATGACTAAGACTCACAACAACATACTGATCTGTTAAGAACACACACAGTAAGGCAAAACCTTGCACATTTTTCAACATATGCATGTCTTTCTATGCATGCCATAAAAAAAAACCTTTAAAGTAATTATTTTTTGGTTCATCACTAGTTTTATGGATAGCAATCTTTATGGAAGCATGTTGCATTCAATAAAAAAAAAGGTGGTATTCTTTTTTCAATTGAACGCAAAACAGTTCTATAAAAAATTTAATCAAAAATCATCCAAAAAATATCTTAAAAAACAGACAAAAAAAACGACTGTAAGCGACAAAGCTGACCACACCCACAATGCGAGGGCCCAGCAGGTCACCAATGTACGTTGTTGCCTTGTGTTCAATACTGTCGTTGGGATTGACTCACAAACAAAAAATAATACATCGTTCATACTGATCAATATTTAATACTTCCCCAACAGTTTGCTGTGTAATGTTTGGAGATGAAGTCAATGCTTTCAGGTTTGTGTTTATAAAAAAGTTCAGAGCTCAGAAGTGTCTTTTATTAAAATAACATTACATTTCTGTAATATTATAAAACCTGACATAAGACTACACGTTCAATTATTATTAGTGTTTTGTTTTTCTGAGACAAAAATCATTAACTGAAACTTTATAAATAAAGGGAATAACTGTTTTGAAATACGCTAATTATTTTTCCAGAGAAATGTTTGGCTAGAAGAGTCCAGAGTCCAGATTTGGTTGGTAGACTTTGGATACTACTGGGCCTGTTCCAGATGCGTGTCGGACTTCGGACCGGTTCTGTTCATAACCTTTATGGAGCATCCAGGTTTGTTGTTTCTGGTTTGGGAACCACAGCATTTCCTCTCTGCTCTTTGCAAATTATATTGTTCTGTTGGCTTCATCAAGCCAGGACCCCAGCATGCATTGGGGCGGTTTGCAGCCAAGTGTGAAGCAGCTGGGATGAGGGTCAGCACCTTTAAGTCTGACACCATGGTTCTTGACCAGAGAAAGGTAGTTTGCCCTCTCTGGATGGATGTGAGTGCTCCTTCCCCATGTGGAGGAGTTTAAGTATCTTGGGGTCTTGATCACGAGAGAGGGAATATCGGAGCATGAGATTAACAGGCAGATTGGAGCAGCATCTGTTGTAATATGTTAGCTGTAGCGGTCCGCTGTGGTGAAGAGAGAGCTGAGCCAGAAAGCAAATCTCTTAATTTACTGGTCGATCTTCATTTTGGTACTCACCTGTGGTCATGAGCTCTGGGTCATGACCCAAATAAGCTTCTTTTGTAGGGTGTCTGGGGACTTCCTTAGATATGGGGTGAGAAGCTCAGTCACTCGGGATGAGCTCGGAGTAGAGCCGCTACGTTGCTGTTTCTCCACAGCGAGAGGAGCCAGTTAAGGCATGTGTTCCGGGTGCCTCTTGGACGCTTGCCTTGGGAGAAGTTGCAGGCATGTTCCACTGGGTGGAGGCCCCAGGGAAGAAACGTGGACCCAGAGTTGACATCTTCTGGTTGGCCTAAGAAAGCCTCGGGGTCCCCCCAGAGGAGCTGGAGGAAGTTGCCCGACTGAGGCAAGTCTGGACAGTAGCTGTCCAGTTATTTTTTCATATTGTTTAGCATAATTTTCTACATGGAAGATCACGTCTCTAAACTCAGGCATTTGTTTCGACACATCACTGAGGCAGAGTAACTTTAAAAACTAAAGAAAGAATAGTTACACTCCTACAAACAGGCTATCCCTGTTTCTTCAGAAGGAGCGGCACACTGACTTCCTTTTCTAAGTAAAAGTAAGACAATAACAACAATTTTGATGATTTTTTTTCTTCTGCTACAGTTTGTAAATGGAAGAAAAATGTTAAAATGATATTTTAAACACATTTTAACTGCTGCCAATCAAATGATAAGTTACTTTGTAGACTTCATGTTTGTAAATCTGACTGACGTCAGTGCCTCACCAGCCGTCAACTTCGCCTCACGTCACTGGTCCTTTCAGTGTGGGATTTGCATGTTCTCCCCTTGTTTATGTGGGTTTTCTCCGGGCACTCAGGCTACTTCCCACAGTCCAAGAAGAGGCTTCATTATTAATTGGTATCTTTAAATTGTGAGCGTGTGGCCCACAACAGACTGGCAACCTGTTCTGTGTATCCCATCTTCAACCAACAGTAGATGGTCTGGCTACAGCAGCCTCGTGACCCCGACGGGGATTCAGCTGGTTCGGGAGATGATATATATATATATATATATATATATATATATATATACTATTG
>BSAI01000207.1:21753362-21797144 GCA_036245035.1 Adrianichthys oophorus
GCGGTGGCCTTGTCTCCTGGGGGTCGGCCTCCTGGGCCCGGCGGCCCCCTCCCCACGCAGGGAGAGGGATCCCTTTGTCCTCTGGCAAGTCCATGAGCGGGGGATCATATTCCATCTGAGCCTGGAGGGTGTCTGTGTCCTTGTGGTGTGGGTTCTGGCCCTTACCCTCGGGTGCCGAGCCCCTTCTGGGTCACAACATTAGGAGAGCCTGGTCAGGCAATGTACACCTTCGGGGACCCCCACTTCTCTTGGTCATCCCTTTTCTAGATGGGGGTAGCTGACCCCCATCGTGCTCTCTTCTGGATCTCCGCAGCTGCCTGGAGCTTTGGAGCGGGTCTCCCGTGGGGGGCCCGGGCTTGTACCCGGGGATGGGGTGGGGGGTTGCCCAGAACTCCTGGGTGGTGGTGGGCGGCTTGTCTGGGGTGGTGGGGCTCTCGGGGGTGGGTCCCCGCGCTGAGCCACCTGGCGCGGTGGGAGGGCTGCTCTCCTGACTGGGCTGGGCCTTGCGCTCTGCGCTTCCATACCTCACTGCGCTCGGGTGTTGGGGGCCCGTGTGGCTGTCCTGCGGGCCCTGGTCTGGGTGCTTGGCCGGGCTGCCTGGCGGGTGGATCTCCTCCATTGACCCCACAGTATGGGTGCGGGGGCGGGCCCTGGTCGCCGCTGCCGCCTCGGCGGGTGTTTTGGTGTGGGGATGGCTGGGGGTTCTCCCTCCTTTTTTGTGCATTCCTTCATCCACTTCAGCTTAACATAACATTCACCTGAGCACAGGCGTCAGCTCACCTTTACACCTTCGAATAGTGTGCGTGACAGAATGTAATGCTTTACATGTGTTGGTTGGTATGCACAAGTGTGCGTGTGAACTGGATGTGGACAAGTTTGTGAACACTCTTGGAGCCGGCAGGTATGTAACAGCTGAGTGTGTGGACAGGCCGTGCCCATTTTAGACCAACACTCACTATTGCAATGGTTATAAGCTCCAGCATTTTGTTGCCTGTAGATTAACAACTCTACCTTCCCTTCACAGTAGTCCTTCTCTAACTTCTATAATCCACCATCTCTCTTTCCCCCCCTCCACCCCCCAACTCTCTCCTTTTCCCCCTTTCCTTTTCTGTCCGGTCCAACAAAAAAGACACACACACAAAAAAAAAAAAAGAAAAGTTCTATCTTGAAAACAACAAATATTATGTTCAAATTGGTAGTAATATTTTAGACCAAATAGCCTGGTCCTGTGGGGTTCCCTAAAGGTTAATCCTGTGACATCTTTAATTCAGTGTATAGATGCTTCTTTTAGGCCTGCTAATAATGTATCTTACCATATACTGCAGATGAAACTCAGATTTTCTCTCTGTCACCACATCTAACAGATCAGAGAATGGATGCAAAAAAACTTTATGAAACTAAACAGTCAAAACTGAAATAAGAATATTTGGACCAGACTCTAAACTTACAAGTCAGATGGCTCAACACCAAAGTACATTTTAAAATTCTTTGTTCCATAAGAACTATGTGGGACTCTGAGAAGCTCAGGGACATACCTTCTGTTGGTGCCTGGAGTAAAAACTAAACACATTGAAGCAGCTTTTCAGTTTAATCCATCTAAAACTTGGAATTGTTTTTCTGATTTACTGAGATATAGTCCTGACTAAAGACTATGCAACAAAGCTCTGTGTTTTACCTCAGAGCTGCAAACTATTTACCTGCACTCTTCTCTTTTATTCTTCCTTTAAAGTGATTGTATAATGTGATTTGCTGTGCTGTTCTGGTTCTGATTTTTAGCTAATCATTTTTGTAAAGCACTTCAAATTGCCTTGCACATGAGTTGCTTTTAAACAGCAATATGCCTTTGGAACTAATATGATCTCTTATTTTGTGAAATGCAATTTTTTTTGTTTCGGTCAGGGGAGGGTTCTTTTTTATCTATTTGGCCTGATATTAAAGGTAAGGGTATATACATTATAAATTGGTATTGGTTAACATGTTTGCTTTCATCTGCATATCAGTCATAGGCAGCAATCCAATTCTTCTGCTTCTGTCTTTAGGCTGTTCCCTTTAGGGGTTGCCACATCAAATCATCTGCTTCCATCTTAGTCTCCTCTGCATCTTCATGCTCTCCTTCACTTCATCCATGAACCTCCTCTTTGGTCTTCCTTTCCTTGCTACTTTAACATCCTCCACTGTGACTACCTCTCATTTTTGCTCAGTCGATGTCTTCTGTTTGTCTTCAGCTGCTCGAATTACAATTGTAAATTGTAATGACAATAAATGATTCTGATTATTTCTCAAATATCATCATTGTCCCTCCTCTAAACACGTCCAAATTATTAGACTGAACTTCACTGAACATTTTAATTGCTTACACATGTTTAAAACAACTTTAAAGGTAGCCTATTTGGAAAAACATATTTTTAAAAAGCAAAGTGTTCCTAAAGACCCCAAAAATATGGTTTCACATGCCTGTTTATCTGTGGTATGAAGTGTGTGTGTACTTGAGCTTTTGAACGCATTCACATCTGCCCACATTGTGCATGTGAAAAAGACTTTACTCTAGCGATGGCACATTGCCGGTAATGAACTTCGCCTGAGGCCATACCAGGTTATTGCATTCCAGATTCTGAGAGGTGAAGCCACATAAAAGAATGAAAGCTCCCGTTAACATATGGACACTGAAAACAGCAGGACAAATAGTGATGCACAGAGTTATGTATAGAAGTACCTTGACAAATAATGTTTTACAAAGATGAAACCAACTTATGCAGGATTCTGATAAAGGCAGAGACAGATGTGAAGACCAAAAGCTCATGGCGAGCTGTGCTGCTCATTATCTTAAGGTGTGTATGGGAAATGCTGTAAACGTGACATTTTGACTGCAGCCAGTGAAGCAACTTGGGATCAAATAACAGTCCTCCAGTACATTTTATAGTAAAGATGTATCCACTAGTGCAGTTTCTGTGCTTGACTGCCATCACTCACCTCCAACTAGCAGCTCCTAATTAGCCTTGGAGTCAGTTCAAGCAACATAATGTACAATTCCTGGAGCTTGCAGGTCTTAATAAATATAGCAAGTAATACACAATTAACAACTTTGTTTTTGCTTATTTTGCTGTTTCTGAAAGAGATGGAAACATAAATGTGCATCTTCCCACCTTGATTTTTGCAATATCTGTCAATTATTGAAACAGAGTCTAGCAGGGGCCATAGGATGGACTCTTAAAAAAAGAAAAAGGTGGGACTAAAATTTAAATAGTTTAACACTCCTAATTGCTTGGTTTAAAAAAAAAAAAAACAATATTTTTTCTTTGTATATCCAAAGAATATCCAAATGAAAAAAACTCGTTTCTTTTTACTTTTGCAAATTTATAGAGAAAAAACTTTATTTGGTTTGTGCAAGTTCGCAGAAGTTAACAAATCAGTCACATGCAGGTTTTGCCACTGTCAAATTGAAAAAAAAAATCCCCTGCCAACATGTCTCCTTGAGCCTATACTGAAAAAGATTCACGAGATGATTATCGTTCTTTCACTCACTAAATCCATATAATCTTTAACTTGGATGCAGCTAACCGATCATCTTCTTGCATATTCCAGTGTGCATCTACAGCCTTCCCACCCATATTAACATAATTGGCTTTGTCCATGGTTTGATTGTCAGCCTTTTTTGTTTTGTCTGACATGACAAGTGGCTGTCATGGCATAAAAAGAATTGATGAATTAGAAACAAAAGAAGGGTTTAAACCATACATGTGCAGTGGAAGTCTGTGTCTCTTGGAAACCTCACCAGTAGTCAAATACATCTAAGTTAAAGACTGCTGCCATAATTACCGGTTGAATTTGGAGAACAGTCACAGTCTGCTGATGGTTGCAGAAACAGTATTCTGTTTGGATTTTTATGTCTCCTTTAGTAGCATTTGAAACATAGCAGGTGAGGTAAGCATTGGTTGTATTGGGGAAATTTGGGCTTGAATTTACCTTGAAAGTTTTTGTTAATTAGAGCAAGTTAAAGCAGACAAGTGATAAAACAGGAATTAATTTGATTGAAATTAGAACCTGGTGATAACGTTTTTTTCTGTTTTAGGATGAGGGAAAAAAAAAAGCAATTAGTTAAATAAAACTTGAAAGGCATGACCTGACAAACCAGAGTAATCTGAACACAAAAAAGTAGAAAATGCCCAGTTTAGATGCAAATGTAGACAAAAAAAAAAAGTGCCGTTTTACCAACTGCACCAAATACTACCTCCAACTTTGTTGTAGCTTAAAGTGTGTACCAGGTTTTGCACAGCTCCCCTGTATTTTTGCTGGTTCCTTTGTGTTGTGGAGAATGCGTTCCTCACACGTCAGTGATGGGTACCCCTTCACAGAGGGCTCCAGCTTGGAAATCTGGGCCTGGCTGGAGTCGCAGTATAAATTGAATGTTAACAGCTTTTGTGCACGTTTGTGTAAGATGAAGAATGGGTTCAGCATCAGAGCGAGGCTGAAGGATTTTTTCCTCTGTTTATTTATCCGACCTGTGTGAGTCATCCTTCTGAGGCAAACCTGACAGCAACATGTCAGATCGAGACATCGCCCATCTCTCAACTCCCCGCTTGATTCCTCTTCGCTTTGCAGATTGCCAACTGTTGTTATTGTCTTCCAGTGTTGTTATTAATTTCCACATTCCTGAAGATAGTGTCACCTAATCAGTGAATTTGGATGAACTCTGTCACCCCATATGCTGTTGATTTGGTAAGTATGTTGCCTCAGAATTGACCCAAGTAGCATATTTAGTTTTACTCCAGCGTTGCATTAAGGAATCTATGAATGCTTCTAAATGGACTGTGACAACAGTACAGTGTTTACAGTGTGCACCGGGGCATGTTACCATTAGTGACCCAATGATGACTCAATTGGCCTGTAGTGAGTGATAGTGGCACAGTTGGTTTGACAGCCAAAGCTGTGACCTCAGCAATGTAAACATGTGCATGCTAACATGAGGATGAAGCCTTTAAATACCACTGTCCAGAGCTTGTGTTTGTGTGTGGATGTCAGGCCTAATTTACCAAACCATATGTGATGCCTATTTTCATTACAGAGACCGTTGGGATTGGTTTGTGGCTTTGAGGGATAGCGTTAAGTATGATATGTGTACCTAGCTGGGTCTAACCTATGTAGGCTTGTTGCAGCATATAGTGTGAGTATTGTAAGGCTTCCTTGTGTGTGGGCCTGCATGTATTGTCATTAAAAATAAAACATATTTTCTTCAGCATGGCAGTCATCCATAGCACATTCTTTTAAATTCAAATGAAGATTTTGGATTTTTAAACCAATGTGGATAACAATAGGATCATTGATATAAGTAAGGATACGATAATTTTGTATGTACATAAAAAACAGAATTTCAATTAAGAAAAACATAAGCAGAAACAGAAAGTTTGCTGAAGTAGTAAAGAACAGACATAGCTTTGGTCTAGACTGGTGGCCTGTGGACGAGAATATAGTCCCGGTTTTATGCTGTGGTAGATAACGGGTTGGGTGGAGGCATCATTCTCGAGTAATGCCAGGTTACAGAAAAACCCAGATACAAATGCCTGGGAAGGAGAGACCTCTGATGTCCATGATTGTTCAGTTGGTCTCTGTACCAGCAAAAAAAAAAAAAAAAAAAACTCTCCTGTTATCATATTTTTGTTACATATGATTTCATGAATGCACCCAAGTTGAATGGAATCCATGTCTTACTGGTAACAACCATCTCTTGGTCCATTTATTAACTAAAGATTAGCGCATTCATTTATTACGTGTTTCTCTCAGATCCAAGACTGATATTTGTTGCAAATATCTTAAATTTCCACCTCTTTAATTCAACGTTAGCGTTTGTGCAATCCCAATAAACTGCAAAGAACCAGCCTTATAGATAAAATTAAAATTTGCTGTACAGGATGAGATGATGGGTAGAACTATTTCTTTAAACAGCTAGAAACTTTTTGCACAACAGAATGATAGTGGTCATCTGTTATGACCAGCTGCTGTCTGAAAGGAAAAGAAAGACATGATAAAACACCAGAAAATCCTTTTTAGAATATAGGTAGTTACTACAATAATGAAACAAATATTTTGAGAGAGTTACGGATGCAAATGTAATCAAATAACAAAATCTGGAAGATGTGCTTTACATCATAGAATATCTTGGATAAGATTCAATTACTTGTGTCCAATCTGGAAGCTTAGACACCCTCTCTAAAATTGGATTGGAAAAAAAAGTATGTAAAGTCATGCACTTTTACTGTAAAATAGACTACTTTTACATTGGAGAAAACATTTACTGACACTTTTTAACACCTTATAAAACCTTTTTAACTTCCTATAATTAGAGTTAAAATTCTAAATAAATCCACGAGGGGTATTTATTTTTAACTTCATGATTTTTTTAAATCTAAGATTTGGTTTAAAATAACATAGCTTTTTGATTTGCATATGACCATCCAGTTGTGAGGTCTAAAATGGTCTTAGTGGACAATTGGTTACACTTTTTTTTGTTAAATTGGCAACAAACACCAAGCAAAAACAAAAAGCTTCTTTCACATGGCTTCACTTCAGACTAGTGGTTGACATTACAGACCACTGTTTGTCCAGCTTTCCTTTATGCAGTTTATGGTCCATAATGCAGATTTGGAATAAGACTGTTTACAAATTAAAGTTTAAAACATAAGTTATGGAAACCTTCTTTTGAGCTTGTCGTAACGGATTTTCTTGATAATCATAGCTGATGATCAACAGCATTTAGTGGTTGCACATTTTGTGGGATTACACTGAAAAACCTTCCGTGTAATCTGTTTGTCATTTGTAGGCTATTGTTTGATTACACTCCAGGCAGTTTTACTTTTTTGGTAAACATCACTGTGCTGTGAATTATCACCTAAAATAAAAACAATTGCACTGAATTGCTTTTTTTTTTAACATAATGAAAGCACATAATCAAATGGGGGCATATTTTAGACTAAAAGTGTAAAGCTGAGTGCGGAGCCTTGTTGCACTACATGGCTGACTTTTATTTAGAGAATAAATGATTTACATGAACAAACTGTAAATACATCAAATGTGTAAAAGTGAGCACAATGTGTCAATGCATACTTAAGACCTCTATGTTCTAGTTTAAATCTATCAAGAAATATTCTATATCCTTTTGTTAAGGGCCGTAATAACCCATTACGTCTGTCAATTCCAAAAATATGTGAATGTACTTAAAACTAGTTCAACCCAGCTACGGTGCTGATTAGAACCTTAGAGCTCTTTTCATTAACTCTTGTTATTGATGTATACTAAACCATTGTTAGATTTTAAGTGATTTTCAATTTTATTGTATTACATTTTATTCCCTTGTCTTCTAAAACTCTTGTTTAGTGTAGTGCATATTGTTTTCTGCTTTGTTGTTTAGTTATCTATAAAGTGTAATGGTAAAGAAACTGATATGATGGTGGATTTAATTTGATTATTAAATACTTTGCATTTTTGATTAAATGTTTGCACAGTCTCAAATAACTATTAGACAGGATATTGACAGATCTGTCTTTTTTTTTCCCCAGTCTGTGGTAAAAACTGGACGATTGGTTGTCAGTCATGAAGCGCCAGTAACAGGAGGCTTTGCAGCTGAAATCAGCTCTACTGTACAGGTGAGTATTTGTCTGGACTTCTGTGTATTGTTGCGTAATGGAGTTAGTAAGATTAGTAATATTACTTACCTGTTACTGTTACTGAATGTTAAACTCTGAATCAATTTAACAAATTGTGCAAACCATACACACGACCAATTGTTGCCCTGCCATAAAGCGTGTTTTTGTCAAAAGGATAAACTTTGGTGGGTTAATAATGGGATAAGCAGTTCTGATTGGCCTAGAGCAGCATTGTGCTTCATGGTAGCCATTCTGAATCAACATTGTTTTTTTACACATGCCAATGACGAGCACAAACACACATCAAACAGGTGTAAGAATCTGCAGAAAATGGCAAGTTCGGAGGAGCTCAATGAAAAGTTGTCATTTTCTTGTTGAGGATGTACAGTGCTCAGCATAAATGAGCTTACCCCACTACATTTTTTAGGAAACCTTTAGTGTCCTTTCAGATTCAACATTTTCTATGAGATATTACACTACAAAACACTCACACAAATGTGGGCCATTGATTTCAAACAAGATTTGTTAATTTGCACACACACAAAAAGTAATTTTCACAACTAATTCCTTCAGCCCATGTTGCAAAAAAGAGTACACCCCAAGTATAGTCTCAGGAGAAAAGCCACTCTTAAGATGACAAAATTCTAATGAACAGGCATTCAACCACAGGTGAGTCTAATGACTCATTTAAGATGTGTCCAGGGCACAGGTGACTATAAAAGAGCATTACTGAACAAAGAAAAAAACCCTTCCCATTTCATGCTGTCAGAAATGGCTCCTCATGGAACAGAAATGTCACAGAATCTGAGAAAAGAAATTATTTCTTTACTCAAAAAAGGTGAGGGCTACAAGAAGATCAGCAAAGCTTTACATATCAGTCAAAATACTGTGGCAAAAGTGATCAAAAAATTTAAGAAAGATGTAAATGCAACCGTCTTACAGAGATGTTCAGACCGTCCACAGAAGTTAACATCTCAACAGGAGCATCTTCTGATGAGAAAGGTCGCCATGCAGTTTCACTTCAGTTAGCTAAAGCAGTGAAAAGCCAAACTGGAGTGACCAACGAAGGAAGCCTCTCCTAAAGCCCATACATAAAAAAGCAGGCTGAGAATTTGCTAGGGCCCATGGTGAAAAACAGGAAGACTGCTGGGACTCTATACTCTGGAGTGATGAGACAAAGTTCACTGTTTTTGGAACTAATGGTTCTACATGGGTTATTTTAAGAATGTACCCCTTGACCCCAAGGATTTATGGTAATTCATTTTCAAACCATTTCAAATGAATGTTTAGTAATGCATTGTTTCCAAACCCTGGTCCTCAGGGCACACTGTCCTGCTTGTTTTCCATGTTGCCCTGCTTATCCACACCTGATTCAGCTCATCGTCAGGCTCTGCAGAAGCCTGACAATGACAGTCATCAAAGGTGGGTCTGTTTGTACAGGGTTGGATTGAAAAAATGCCGGACAGTGTGCCTTGAGGACTGGGGTTGGGAAGAACTGCAGTAGTGGAATGTACACCAAAACGATATTACACATCTAATGTCCTCAGATAGTCCTAATAAATTACCTGCAAGTAAAAAACTCTTTTGCCTTTTATGGTTTCAAAATTACATAAATAAATAAACTTTCTGTTTTTGTAGTTAAAGAACCAAAGACATACCTACACAGTCTGACTTTCTTGTATTATTATTATTTTTATTTTGGAAAATAATGATGGAAAAACTAGAGAAGTACAGAGTTTATAGAGATGTCAGATGCGTGGACCTAATCGAGGGAAAAATGTTTTAAATAAGGAGCTTTCCCCCTAACAGTGATGGCTTTATCCTTCTTCAACAGTCAACTGCCTGAAAGTGAATGAGAATAAAATGCAGGTGTTTGAGCAAAGACCTCAACATAAAGTAAATGAGTTTTCTTGGTGAAAAGTTGACACAAAAACAAAAAATGCAGGGAGTTCCTTGGAACTATAGCATGTCTTATAATTAAAATGTAAATAAAAAAATCATCCTTGACGTTTCATCAAGTAAATAAAACAACATGAAATACAATTTGAGACAAATGGGACTGTAAAATGGTCAATTGTCCCAGTTAGCCTTTTAACTATCCAATCAAGACAAAACCAAAAAAATATACACTTCAGATGTTTAGGGTCACTTAGAAATGTTTCTATTTTTGAAACAAAAGTACTTTTTAATGAAAATAACTTTAAACTAATCAGAAATACACTCTCTGCAATATGAATGTGGTAAATTATTAAAAATGACTACTCTATCTGCAATTGTCTGGTTTGTGGTGCATTGTCTACAGCTAGAGGGCCCCTTTCCAGCAACTATCACTGCAGTGTTCTAATGGTAAAATGTATTTGCTCATTGTGTCTGAAGGCTAACAGATGATTAGAAAACCTTTCTGCAATCATGTTAGCACAGCTGAAAACTGTCTAGCTGGTTAGAGAAGCTATTAAAATGACCTTCCTTTGAGGAGGTTGAGTATCTGGATCATCACATTTGTGGGGTAGATTCACTGACTGTAAAAATAAGGGACAACTCAACCTCTCGTGTTTCCAAATAGGAAGTGCATTCTGGTTCCAAAAAGGTCAAAATTCTAGACTTTTTTGGGAAAAAAGTTATTACTCAGTCATTTTATTTGTTAGAATACAGGTGACCATTCTTGCTCTGATACCTTCTTCCTAATATATTCTTTCTAATCCTATTTTTTTCATTTTATATGTTTTTATTGCAAGTTATTCAAGTCATAAACTGACCAATCAAATGCCTCAGGAAAATATTTGTCGTGTTATGATGTTAGAGCTTAGCCTGTTTGCAGTGCTTTGCTTTTGTAGTTGTTTAAAATATTAGAGCTAAAATCACGAAAACAACGAACCAGATTTCCAATATTTTTTCTGCTTTTTTTTTTTTTTTTTTTTTATAAATATTTGAATACATTGAGCTTCCATATGTTGCTGCAGTTTCTTACACACCAACACAAATGGCTGTTGATACGGCAGCTACAATATTGGTAACACTTTATAATAACTGTCTGTCATAGCTAGTTAACAAGTCATTATAAAGCTGTTAGTTATTGAGTTATAAATGACTTGTTAAATAACAGGTTACAGTTTAATGATTTATAAATGTACCTTATAGATAGACAGTACTAACAAGCTTTTATTTAGCGAGTTATAAATGACCTGTTACCTGTATATTAATTATTTCTAACTTCACCTTATTAATTTGTAATAAATCATGAAGAAGCTGTTACTAAATTACTTATTAAGGACTTGCTAAGAATCAGTTAATATTTATACATATTACTGAGACTTTTTTTTTTAAGGTATAGCTATTCCTTATTAATCAACTGAATGTTGTCAATATGTGTCTTGGATTGATTTAGCGTCAGTGACTACAATAGTCTGTGTTTGTCTTTAGTTTTGAAAATTTTTGGGAAAAAATTTTGGAAAACCATTGCTAAAAATAAAGTACGAGCCGTGCATTTAGTACCTGGAATTTGGAACATAGTTAGCCTTAAACAAAGCATTCGAAGGTCTTCTGAGAAGATTTTAGGTATTTCCACTCAAAACTATCAGGAATATGATTAAAATCAACTTGCAAACACGTTTTACTTCAGCACAAATGAATCAGATTTTGTTTCAGATAATCGAAGAATTAGATTATTCACAAAAGCAACACAAGACTTTTTTTTTCCCTCTTTATCTTGGGCAGTAGAGGAGGCAACTGTGATATTCCATGTCAGTCAGAATCACGACCTCAAAATCTATCTCTGTATGCAGACATCCAGTCAGACAGTCTCACCAAGTTTGCTCTTTAGGCTGGATCAAATCTGTAATCTCTTCTAAATTTACTAGAAGTAGGAGGAAAGTACAGTATTCTGTCTGCTGCCACAACTGGACAGTGGAAGGCCACACAACTCAAATTTCAGTTTAATCGCTGTTTAGTTTTAGGAAATGCATCATTATATGTATCATACTTAAATGTCAGCATAAAATCTGTTAACATGGCAATTGTGAAAATGTTTGTCCTACAGAAGCAAAGACTTTAAAAATATGACCCAGCAGGGGCAAGGGATCACAGCAATGATAATGCGTCTCCTGTGTCACACACACAAAAATAAAAAAGAGAGATTGTCAAAAACACCCGCAGATTGGGGGTTGCAAGTTTGACAGAAGTGGGAAAGTGCCAATATTACATTCTGTAACAGATCAAGCCAAACCGCCTGGATCTCGGCTGAGAACAGACTGAAACTCGTTCTAAGCTCAAAACATGTTTCCAGAGATTTCCAGATATAAGGATGCTCATAACTTATACGTAGTGGTGTAAAGCCTGAGGGGTGGGAGGTGGCTGGAAAGCAAATATTTGTGACGGGTTTGTTCTGGAATGCCTTTGCAATTAATTCTATGGTTTTGTGATCAGAGGGTCATGGTCTCAAGTTTCCACACTATAAAACTGTCTATGCAGGGTCTTTAGCAATGTCTCCTCCAGGGGGACTGTTTCGTGACTGACCTCTGGGCTCCAACCTCATGACAAGCTGGAATATGTGGAAAAGACACCGTTCCAGATGGCCTCAAAGCTGGTTTCCTAAAGGACAGTCCTGCACAGCTTGAGTACTTTGTACTTTTTTGGAACCTTTCAACCATTAGGTATAGCTTCATCTTAGAAGTTCTCTGTGATTTGGGAAGAAGAGCAGGTGTAAACAAATCAGATTATTTTTGACCACTCAATGTAACCCTAACCCTATGTAAAACTGTAGAGAGAGCTACATTTTTCTTTCTAACAACTGGTCAGTTTGGTTGATCCTCTGCATTGTGGTTATGAAATTGGCTGAAAATTTGATGCTGTGCTGATCCATAGAAAAATCTGTATAAACGGAACTTAGACTGTCTAAATTAATATTTCATTAAATGTCATGAAATACAACCCCTAAGGTTATATTTAATGATATATAATAGTTATATTTAATGATTTAATGTTGCTGCAGTTGTGCATCTAGTGTTGTCTGTTTCCATAACAAAGCTATTTCCACTGAGATTTTGCAGAAGTGCCCACCGTGCTCCTCCTGATAAACCAGCCTGTTACAGATCAACAGGAGTTTATCTTTTATTTAGAATTTTTAATTTTAGAAACAGTATAATAAATGATATGGGCCTCTTCTTCTGTGGAAAAGGGATTTTCTCCTAAATGGCAGGTGGAACTAAATAATCATTGAAGGAGAAGATCCCTTTGTGCAAATGATGTATTATTATTTTTTAGAACAGAAAGACATTTTTTAAACACTGCAGTGTGGAGACATTAAATCCAGACATGGGACTGGCACATGAATGCACTGGCTTGGGGCTTTTTGTGATTGCATTATGGTGGAGCTCAACACAGAATTATATTTACTTGTTAAATACTCTATAGCCACTGCAGTCACAGTTAAATCCAATTATCCTGTACTTTAAAAGAAACCCTGGTGCATAAATATTGGTGTTTGAAGGGAGTTTAGAGGATCTCCTGATGAGAAAGACATGATACCACATGGGGCTACCACTTTTTTTACGGCAAGGCAAAAGGCCAAAGGCTACAAGCTGTTTCTCATTTGGGGAAGCCCTACAGTCAACCAGCAGCCTAATTCAAAAGGTATTTACAGAAAGAAATTAACGAGGAGGTCTTTATCTTTTAGCAACAACTGGCCTACAGTTAAGTGGGCAGTCTTTGAACCAAGAAGCAGTGCAGTTCCAAAACTTAACTGCAAGTGCTGGACTTGTAGTTGGGCTCTTATATTTTAAATGTTGCAAAGTGTAACCGAATAGATTAGAGTTGGAAAATGTAAGTAATTCAAAAATTGCACAAGAAACTTAAAAAGGACACAAGTCAATGACATTATCCTCAATCTTAACCTTTAATCTTATCATGTTAGGATTGCTCAATATGAAGTTGGAAGCATATTGAGAAAATTATGCTCAAAGCAAAGGTTATTCTGATGTTTGAGTTTGATTTATAAAGCCTTTCATTTATTTCCAGAAAAAAAACCGTAACACTCTATAATAAGATTCCTTAACAAGCTTTATCAACACATTAACAAATGGTTTTAATGTGTTTATAGGGTGTTAGTAAGACATTTGTCAGCACAATAAGCCAAATAAAGTTTATTAACGTACTTATTAAAATTCATTAACATCTAAAGTTAGACCATTGTCTACAAAGGCCATATTAATAAACTGCTTACAAGTTTAAAAAATGTATTAACTATCTTTTTCAACATTAATTTGAGTGTTTTGCAGCACTTCATCTAAAGTGTTACCAAAAATCTAAAGGCTATACACTTTCCAAAACTTCTTGTATAGCAGTAATAGATTCGTCTTTTCTGTGCAGATATGAGTAACTGGACAAAAATATGTTTGTGGATCCTGGCGCAATCGTAGAAAAGTTGGGTGCAGTCGTACTCTCACTGTTCTTTGGTCTGACTTAGAGTTGGTGCTTCTAAGGTCAAAAAAGGAAACAAATGGTTCAGATTTAGTCTCTAACTCTAAACTAGCACTTACGTTGGGCAAAAAAAGTATTTGTCAATCACAGATTCTGCAAGTTGTCCCATTTAAAAACAAGAGAGGCTGTAATGTTCATAGACAGAATGTAAAAAAAGGGGGGAAATTACATTGTATGATTTTTAAGGAGTTTATTTTTTATAATGGAGCAGAAAATTAAAATGTTGGTCATAACAAAAGTTCACTGCAATATTTTGTAATGTAACCCTAGTTGTCAGTGACATAGGCAAAAGGTTTTCTGTAGGTCTTCACCAGGTTTGTTCTCTTGCTGCTGTTTTGGTCCATTCTTCCATGGAGATCTTCTCAAGAGCTGTGATGTTTTGTGCTGCTGCTGGAAAACACACTTTCAACTCCCTGCAAAGATTCTCTTTTGTACTGACATCCAGAATCTGGCTAGTCCACTCCAGAACCTTGACATGATTTTTCCTTAGCCTCTCTTTTGTTGTCCGGGGATTGTGTTTGGGATCAATGTCGTGCTGGAATCTCAACCACGGTGATCTCACTGATGGAAGGTGGTTTCTGCCCAAAATCTCCCCAAACATGGCTTCGTTCATCCTTCATCTTCACCCTTCTCACCAGGCTCCTTGCATTTTGTAGATTGGTTCATCCCAGTAAATTTTAGCTGAACACTCTTGTCCCTGGTGTCCTTTGACAGCTGTTTGGTACTGGTCAGGGTGGAGAGGTTGAAATCTGAGTGTTAAAGGGTGTGGACAGGTGTCTTTATGCAGAGAACCAGTTCAGACCTGACATTAATACATGTATCAAGCAAAGGGTAGAAGAGCTTCTTAAAGAAGACCTCTTCATGTCTATGAAGGACAGAATTCTTGTTTTTTTAAAGGATATAAATACAAAAATGTCTGCACCTTTATGAAAAATGCATTTTTTTTTTAAAAGTCATACAATCTGATCCTGGATTTTTTTTTAAACACTCTGCCTCTCACGGTGGAAGCAAAATGATTACCATTACTACCTCTCTAATTTTTCTAAATGGGACAGGTCGCAGAATCAAAGACTGCCGAGGAGCAGAAATAAATAAATAAATGTTGCTTTTTGTTGTTTTTGATTTTGTGTTCTTTTTCCATTTCCCTATAGGAGGAGTGCTTCCTCAACCTAGAGGCCCCCATCAGTCGAGTGTGTGGTTACGACACCCCTTTCCCTCACATCTTTGAACCCTTCTACATCCCAGATAAGTGGAAGTGCTTTGAAGCAATCAAGAGGATGATCAACTACTGAAGCCCTGTAAGAAAGACAAGACACAGTTTGCAGTTTCTTTAGAAGACATTTCCACTTACTCGAGTGCTTAAATCCAGCCAAAACGCACCTTCATTTCTTTAATTTTGATTTCCATGAAGCAAGTCACTAAATTGCAGTGAGAGAAAAAAAAAACAATTAAAGGAATTTGTTTAAGTTTGTATAAAAAAAAAAAAAAAAACTAAAGGTAAACTGCTTGTAGTGCCTAACAAACTTGAATATTAGTTACTGAATGCATTTTACGGAAGTTGAAATTCATTTAAAAATATTTTTCAAATGACCAAAATTTTGTTTATCAACAAAACAGACAATACAAATTGAAATGTATATTTAAAGTTTTAAATTAGAAGAAAAAGTTTCAATAGTGAAATAATTTAAGATCAGACGATAAAATCAGAGTAAAATAAGCTAAAAGCTTTCATATGATGTATTTGAACACCTTAGAATTGTTGTAAATGTCCTCACTTTTCAGCCATTTGTAATATACTTACTATGTAGATCCTATATTTTTTTATTTATAAAATACGATGGTGTTTTTGGTAATATTATTAAAAGATAATCAGAGCAAGTTATGCTCTTAGATCATTAAGATTTTTAAAGCTTGAAAGATGATCAATATTAGGATTTGACATTAAAAGACTAGTATTTAGTTAGTATTTATTGGTAAGATGACAAAGCACAAGTGGGCATCATACTTCATACTTTTATAACAAGAACTGTACAAAACTTCAATTCCTGAATGACACAACTCCAGTTGATACATGTTAAATGTAGCACCACAAATGGTAATATTTAAAGTTCTTTTAAAGTTAATTTTGCTTGTTACAATGCTTTTTTCTATAGTTCTCTTTCTAAATTCTATTCAGTTTTCTTTCTTTTTTTTAAATGGATATATGAAACATGCGTTTGGTTGATGTGCTGTTTCGTTCAGGATGTGAGTGGCACACAAGGAAATTTTGCTAATGTTTAATGTTAAAGATCCTCTACCACAATTGAAAATGTAAAGTGGATCAGATGAATGTTGTCTAAAACAACAAGACATATTGCTGATTTAGCAGTAATGTATTTACCAAACAGGAGATTCCAGGATTTGTTAAAGAATTTAAGACTGTATCCAATTCTACTCCCAGCAGTTGTCACAAGTCACAGATTTGTGTTTTTATTGGTCTAACTGCCATAATCAACACTTCCAATCTGATTGTATAACTAAATGAGCTTTAGCTCAGAACTGCTTGGAGTCTATATCATTATCTACACTTCTAAAGACTGATTTAGTCTCTGATAAACTTACTTTTAGGCCTTTCTTATCACAAAGAGCTACTGTTGGCTTAGTGTTGATGTTATGGAATAACTATTTAACACCAGAGCTGACGCGTGCAACAGCAAACTAACATGCACTCTTTGAACTACCATAACTCCTGTAACCCTTATGCAGTTAATGTAATTCAAACGGATTCTGGCATCAAGTGTTGCGTGTCAGCGTAAAGGCGCTTTTTGCCTATAATGCCCGTACATTAAACTTGGCTTTGAGTTTACAGATGTTTCAAGGGCTCATTTAAAATGAAGCTGCAATTTGGTTTCCTGCTTATCGATGAAGGATGAAGTTGGTGTATTGCAGAAATCCGATCCTCGGCAGACTCTGACAGTTTTAGAGCACACAATAACCAGCCGCTGTACCAAAGCTGGCTTTGGGGTACCAAAAACTCAAGAGAAACAGTCAGAACAGATAGTAAATATGTTTAGCAACGAGAGAAATGATATCACATCATTTCTCTTATGTTTTCTCTTGTTGTGGTTTGTTTGTTCCAATTGATGAAACTATTTATTTTCCATTGCCTGTAATCAAATCGATACTAATCAGTTCGTGTTATGGGCTGCAGAAACTGCATTTTTACTATTCCTTCTTTATACAAGACGCACTGACTTCACAGGTGACATTTCTGACTTGTGCAGTTAAAAAGCTTTAAGTAGCAGTAGAGCTGCAGTTGTTTAAGGCAGAGCAAAGCAAACTGTCTGTCTTATGTCTCCAGTTTATGACAGCAGTGAAAAGCTTGAGTCAAAATGTTGACATGTGCTGCTAATTATTGCAGCGTGTGCAGGGCAGCGAGGAATGCATGGAAAGAGCTCTGCAGGGAGAGTGCTACCTCCAACTTGTAAAAGAGGAGAGGTTTTTTCAGAATTCTGCAGCAGCATCTGCTTTGGGGGCATTCACACCTGCATTCAGACATGCTAACTTGTAATCAGACCACCCGGCGCAGGTCTTTGCAGGGAGTGCATGCTGAGGATGTGCCCTCCGAGTTGTGTAAACTGACATTTCACATTTAATACTCTAAACAGACAGGTCTTTTATTGTCAGCTGAAGTGATGAATAACCCTTTCACAAGGGACAGTCAGAAGGCCAGACTTTAAAGACAATTCTTTTTTAATTGTTGCTGTCAGCTTGAATTATAGCATTTAGAAGATTGGCTTAGATCAAGAAAGAGGCATTTATTAGATACTTCACTGATTCCAACATATGTCATCAGTCATCATCGCTGCTCCATCTTCATCTCCAGCCAGCTTTGCTTTTCCTTATCTGCCATTCACTGCCAAGCTTTTCACTCAGTGGGCTATCTCTCCTGTTGCAGAGCCAACTTCTGCTGGTCCTGAAGTCCACGCACTCTTCTCTTTTTCCACCTCAATCATCCAGCCAGAGAAGAGCAGCCAGGAAAAGACACTTTGTTGACCGTCTGATCAGAGAGCAGCATCCAGATGGCCTCCATGCCCCTCTGCGTTCTCGATCTGAAAGATGATCGCCGTATGTGCGAATAAAAGAGCTTTGTTCTTTTGAAATGGAGAAGCAACATTGTCAACTCTACAAATGGTGTAACTGTTAGTTTTAACTGTTCACAAATTTCTCTTGGTAAGTGATTCTTATCTGTTAAAGTCAAATCCTGTAGAGAAAAACATTACTAGTTGAATTTGTGACTTTTTACCCATCAGTGCTGTTACTTTTGAATGTTTTCAAACCTGCTTCAGCCTTTATTTAGTTTGCAATGACATGGATTTCACTGTACTAATATAATCTGAGGTTTGTAGGGAAAATAAAATGAGCACACTTGTTTGAACCACTTGGTTTGGGACTTCAAATTTGTTGGACTTTTGCTTCAAAGTTTTGTGTTCAGTCAATCAGTCAATCTGGCAAGACAACAAGAAAGTACACACCTCACAACTTCACAGAACATTTTTGTTACTTGGAACCACGTATAAGCAAAACAGCAATCCATTTAAAATGTTTACCTGCTGTAGAATGTAAAAATGCGCCAAAGCTGTCAGAGAAAAAAGGAAGACAATCTATAACTCACCACTGATTGTATATTCACCTCTTGACATGCCAACATTTTCACTATTGCATGCCTTTACGGGCAGCAGCAAAATGCATCCAGACATGCTCAGTGTGACTTGCTGAAGTTTAAGGCGAGCACCAGAAAAGGGAAGAAATTGTGGTTGTTGACACAGGGCAGGATTGAGCAGCGGTTTCATGGCATGTAATTAAAATAAAAACAACAGTTTCTATCATCAGAACGCTGCTGCAGAAACCCTGTAAGTAGCCCAGCTCCAGTCAACCTGTGAAAATTGTAACTTTGATTTTTCAGCTGTTGATTTTTAAGAGTGGCACCAAGTGTGGTCTCTTGCAGCTCTTTCACCTTTACAGCTGTATTTGCAAATCAAATACAATTTTATTTTCACAGCATTTTTCATACAAATTGTCTGCAGCACAAACTGCTACACACACACACACACACACACACAAAAACTTCAGAAAAAGCAAAGTACGTACACATAAACTCAATACAAAATAAAAGCCACTTGAGAGTCATAAAAAGAATCACTAAAAACATCGTCATAATGAAGTCATGTGTCGTCTCGGCTGGACCAGGTGGTTTTAGGTAATTTTTGCCTTTGTTTTTTTAAACTAGCGTGTCCATTTTTACTGACTACAAAAAGATTTATCTCTTTTGTTTTTTATTTCAGTTTTTTTTAATTGTTGGGCTGCAACAACTTCCAACATTTCTAACAGCATCGTGAAAGTATCTAAAGCTGGGCTTCTTACACACAAATAATGTGGCAGAAAAACTAGAACTTGTTCACTGAGTCTATGGGGGTGTCTTAAATCACCTAAAACACATTTTGATGACTAGTGAACACTGTTTGTACAGTTATCATGCACTGTATTTGGTTTGAGTCTTTTAAAAGGAAAAAATTGTCTAAACCCATTTTTTATTTTATTACAGATGACCTGTTTTGACTTTTTTTCAATGAAATTTGTGCATAAAAATGAGCAACTAAGTGATTGTATGGTTGGACCTAACAAATCTTGATAAATGGTTTTGGTCTCTGTGCATCTTTGGTGATGTCATAGCCCTGTTGCTTTTTTTTCTGCCAGTTTAAAATCTGATCTTTACGGTAGAATCCCACTCTTCCCAAAAAACAGCGCAGATACAAATTAAATTACTTTAATAATTCCATGTCAACCAATAACACAATGATACAATTTCTCCATTTGTGTTTAATTTAATTGTAAAAGAGATTTTAAAAAAATACATTAATAAAAATGAGCTCAAACTATATTTGTCATCTAAAGAATATGTTACATTGTCAACTGTAACATAATACATTTAAACTCTAAGTCTGTAATTTATTAGTTCTAAATATAAAAAAAAAGGTCTATAAAAATAATTGTGATGCAGATTATAATAACAGAGTTTTTTTCTGTTCTGGAGTTCATCAGTAATAAACCAGAGACATTAAAAGTTGCATGTTGGAGACGTCCACAAGTGCAGTTGCTTTTCTGCTGGTATTTGCATTTAAAAATGTAAGTCGTTAATGTTTAAACATGCTCTTTTTGTAGGAAATCCTGAAGTCAATAAAGCCACATTAATCTTTGTTATGAAGGTTAGTTTAGCTAATCTTCAGTTGACTGTTTATGCAGCAAACAGCTGTTATGTTATTGATCAAATCAAAATCTACTGGAGTTCACATTTGAACTGGTGACTTCCTTTACACCTCAGACCAGATCCTTGTTTGACACAGACCCCTCCATGCTTGAAGTAACATGCATGTGACGACACAGGACGGTCCCACAGATGACGGCGCTGCCTCACTGTTCTATAGGGGTCTACTAAAGCTGCCCTCAAGGAAACATGAATATTTGGAAGCAGTGGCTTATTTTTTGAGACCAAAAGATTGTATTTATTGAAGTTTGACACCATTTCCTAATACTCTTCCAATAATCTGACGTGGTCAATGCTTGCTGTATTAACTCATTCCGTCTTTGGGTTTGTGGGTGAAGATAATCAACCTGCAAATAAAGCATTAACGGTTTAAACATAAGAAGGACCAGATGGCCCCCTGCCTCGTGGTCTTTGCTTTTATTTTAAGTCTCAAATGTTAAGTGGTGGACGGTGAGGCCTACTTCAAAGTGACAAAAAAAGTTAACAGCTTTCCTTGTGGCACTAAGTGGGGTTTATAAAGTTGGACTAATTGAACACAAATGGTTTTCATTTGAACAGAAAACGTGATTTTGAAATGGCATGCAGGGTCTTTTTGCTGTGACCAGAGACATTTTCTTTTTTGTGCTAATTCTGTGATGTTTTTTCACATTAAAATCCCAGTTTATTGCAGAATAAAAGTTGTTGGCAGCATGCATTTATGCTTGCAAAAATCTATTTGGAAAAGTCGTGATGGGACTTGGCTGCTCAAGTCACTTTGAAAATGAACAGGACCCATCTGCTGCACATGCACACCATATGAATATCTGAACTTTCAAAGGCTCACATTTGTGAAAGTCTTGTAGGATTGTCTCAAAGCCAATAACTTTCTTCCTGTTTCTGATCCTCATAAAGATGTGGCTGGCTGGCTGTTACAGTGCCAGTGTGACTCCTTGACATTTGCATTTTTGCATCATATAGACACAACAGTGAAACCAGAAGGCCACTGATCAACCAGAAACTTTTGAACATTTCAGAGGCTATGCTCCCTTCGACCCTCCATGAAATATGTACGATGTCATTTTGATCTTTGGGAAAACTGTCTTTAACGTGCTGTGGCCTCTCCTTTGGGTGGGGTGGCCAAGATGACCTCTGCATTGTTGGAAGGCCATAATAGTATCTATGCCCTGACACTGTGTCATTACATACTATATTTAAATTAAACTGCAAAACCAGGGGAGGTAGGTCACGCTGTAAAGCTCTGGGTGGGTATGGCGCTGCGGTGCGTGTCGCCTCAAACAACCAGACATTACTGGGGGTTGCAGCAGGGCTGTAATGTGGCCTGTTGAGCATTTTAACGGTCTCCGAGGCTTGTTTTACAGCACCATTGCACATTCATGGGATTGCAATCATCGGTTCCATCTTGCTGGTTGAAAATTTGTTTGTGTTGTGGTTAAAATGCTAAATGACAGACATGATTTGTGAAGATTGCCTGTGGAGGCCTCATCCATTTGCTTCTTTTCAGACTGGGCTGTGGCTTGTTCGCCCCTTCTGCGTCGTTAAGCAATTTCGATGTACTATACTTATACTTGTACTGTTACAATGACAATAAATGTCATTCTGATTTAAGAAAATAGTTTTCCCCAAAAACTAAAACTGGTGGGTTTGCTGGTAAAACAAAGGGGACTGTGCGAAGGACCGACCAAAGCGGCTGCTGTCAGTCACATCCGCTTGTCTCTTCAATTGAAACTCTGTCATGAAACAGAAACCAAGCTTCCAAACTGAGAGCACAAGATTTCACCACATCCCTGTAATGGGGTTGTGACAAGCAGATCAAACCATTGAAGTATAACATGGATGGACGGAGCGGGACGTTCGAAAAAGAGGAGAAACAGCATTTCTGAGAATGAGTCCCCAATCTGCATCAGCTTGAAGGAGGGGGAGCAAATAAAGTATTTACTGAAATACATTTGATAACTGAGAAACTTTAAAAGGCAAGAACATGTGATGTTTGCTTCTGGATCTGGAACTAAGAACATTTTGGGATATTTGCCTAATGAATAAGCAGAATTGGTTTTAACGATCAAAAACGATGTGGTTAATTGTTCATTGATACACAAAGTGATGCTCTTTCTGTGCAAAGCTTATGTCATTATTTTAACGTTTTTCATGTCCGATTTCTTGTTATAATTATATCTGATGTGACAAAATTATAATTCACACTTGATCCTGTCAAAGATTAAATAGTGTTTTTGAGTCAATGACCTTTAGAAAACCCGTGCTGCTGTTTTCCATTCCGACATTGCAGCAGAGATTAGAAGTTTGTGCATCATGCCAAACAGGATGTAGCTGATATTTTCTGACTTCCTGATAATGGGGGGCCGTGCTTTTAGTCACTTAATGGACACTAAAACCTATAGTTCATTTTAGACTGTAGTTAATTTAACATTAGGTCTTACTGTGTAGAGGAAAAATGTATCTATTTAAAATCTCTGCCTTTATGTGATATTTGTCTTCTGTGATGGACCAAGTGGTTAGGAATGAGCCACAGATTGAAAATGATGATTATTTTATTCACCCGACATAGGAATATTAATTTACTTTACGAAATAACACAGTTTGGATTCATATTGGGGGTCAACGGAACATACGTCAACTAAACAGGATGGAATTACACGATAAAATATATTACAAGTCTTAAATAAGCATGTATTCTAGTAATTTCAACAAAAGGAAATTTAAGACCCACTCCAATGAAAATTGTGTTTAAAAAATATATATCTCCACCCTCAGCCAGCCTTTAGATCAGGAAGAACTCGACAGGTAAAAGACACCTGGAAGTCAAACTCTATAGGTAACTCTAAGAAATGAAATCAAGGAACTGGCTGATTAAAGCAAAAGAACAGAACAAGAAAAACCAAATGTTCAGCATACATAAAGTTAATTTTGCTGTGCTAAATAAGCAGATTAAAGTGTGTGTTTCTGGTGTATGTGTGATTATAGGGTGTGAGTGTGTGCAGAACGGTGTGATGGGTGGACACAGTCATCACATCTTCTGACTCAAGCCTTTCAAAGAATAGCCCATAAGGAGAACACTGACTGTCCATGACTGTGTTTTCCAACTATTTAACCCACGAGATGTCTCTGAAGACCAGAGGTGTGTATCCCATTGACTGGATTAGATCTGAAACTTAAAATATCAAAGTTTAAGGTATATGGCAAAAAAATATACTTTTTTCCCCCTCAGTGAAGGAATATTTTCTTGTGGTGTTGCTTTTAAAACGGAGAGAAATTCTTGAGTGATTGTTGAAAGGCAACAGTCAGGGAGGGGGTGCCAGTACCAGTGAACCCCGTACGGGTGCATGCATGTGAACATAGCTTTACAGTTGCGTGTGCAAGTTTGTTAAGGCCATTTTCCCCACAGATTGTGCCTACATTCAGCATCGCTTTTGTTCAGTCATTTTCTACTTCGGTTTCCTAACTTTTATTTCAGGTTGTCCCGTCAGTTGTTGTTTTTATTTATGTGCAAATGTAAAAACTTGGTCTTTTGTTGATGTAGCTCCTGAACTTGCTTAGTGTATACGTTTGCTTGTCCATCACAAGTCACAAGAGCAGGTTTCCACAGGGGACTACAGTGGGTGATGCTTGTTGTTTGAGGCAGTGAAAAGCAACTGAAGCAAAGACAGCCTACTTTGTAACCCCCAGTCAGGGCACGCTCATTCCAAAGTAAAACGTCCCATGGACGTCACATTAAATCCAATCCTCCAGATTTGACATCTTGAGCTTTATTTTGGTACATTAGGACGGTCTTACAGTATGTGCTAATCCATAAAACTCAAAACTAATAAAGCATATAAATGTTCTCAACTTCACAATATTTCATAACTCTATTACAAATATTCAACAATAATGGTCATCATTTTAACTTCTTAATTTTAAAGTAGCTATGTGACATAAACGCAGAGAAGTGTAAAAAACAAGACACTATTCTGGAGTTAGACTGATCTGAATTTGTTTAATTAAAAAAAAAAAAAAAAAATTTTCCCTTTTTCCTCAATTACTGTTGTGTTTGAAAATATGTGTCATTCATGTAAGTCGCAACTCTAACAACCTAATGGCAAATACTTGCGTTTGGTTTCTCATCCATTTTCATCCATTTCTTATGTTTATTGACAAATAACAAGCGACAAAATTAAATTAAAAATATAATTGGAATAAACTCTTAAAAAACATTTGCTAAAAGTAAAGCATTTTTCAATAAGTTTTAATGCTACTTTTCTAATATACTTATAGCTGCTTATGCAATTATGAGTAAAAAGTTTTGTGTTTTTTTAATTTTTGACTCCCATTTTTTAAATGTTTTTTATTTAACAAAGTGAGTATAAGTCTTAAGTTGTGCAGACACAGAGTGGTCGACTGCTGACCAGAGGATTGCAGGTTTGGTTCTCGCCCTGCGTGCGCATATGTCGAAGTGTCCTTGGGAAAGACATTGAACCCCACACAAGTGGCGGTTATAAGTTGGCAACAATATTGGGTAGTGGATCCTCCATCAGTGTGTGAATGGGACTGTGACTGTAAAGAGCTTTGGTGCTTTCAAGAAGGCAGTAAAGCTCTATTAAAGTATATGCTTTTTACTGTTCACTTACAAATATTAAAGCTTAGAATGCAAATTTGCTACCCTGCATTGAGTTTTTTTTATTACACTCTAATGCTACGTTCACACCGGGCATGCGACATGCGTTCCGGAGCGTTTAGCAACACTGGACTGTCGCTACCCGATACTAGCCCATGTCCACATTTTACAGTTGGAAGAGACTTGGTGCCAAATGTCAAAGCGGAGCTAATTTTGCAAATCTTGCTCCAGGCAAGCCGGGCACAAACCGCAATTATTAGTTTCTCCTTCAAGATCAGTTTTCAAGCGGTTGGCACTTGCGTGATTTAAAAAGGACACTACCCATACATCAATACAAAATCAAATTCCCTGAGCGGTCAAAGTTCAACCTGATTTAACTTTCAACACACGTTCAATGGCTACGCATTTTGCACATAGAGCCCAAACGGTCTTAAAATGTGCGTAGGGACATTTAAACATGAGAGTTTTGAAAATGGAAAGCCAAAACGTCCACACACACGTGGTTACATTGACTTTTTATTGAAAGTGGTTGCTTGAACATGTGTGAATGTAGCTTAACACTCTTTCTATTCTACATCGTATTTGTGAAAGTCAACTGTGAATTTCAACAGATACATCTCATAGGTTCATTACCCTACAGTTTGTGAAAGGGTTCAGTTTAAAAAAGAAACTGTCTCTTTTATGTACCTGAAGCACAAAAAAAGGCATGGATGTTGAAATATGTCTTTCCTGTTTATCTGTTTACAGTTTTTTAGGGCCCGTCCTGCTCAATGATGGGATGTTTTCCGTCTAAGTCTTTTTTGTGGTGACGGAAAATGAGCATTTAAAATCTCCAAAGAAAATATTTACTTCTAAATCTCCTCCAATTTTTCTTTACATTTTGCTGATTTGTTGGACTGTAATTGGCCTTTAACCTTGTGTCTTAAAAAAATCAACAAAGTACTTGGAGCATAAAAGGTTTTATAGTTGTGGATTACTATATATTTCAGTACCCTCCTGTCAAGCATCCTTGTTGAGCTGCAGCTGTTTGCATCAAAAATTGTCAAAAGAGAACTCCTTTGGTGTTGTGTTTTGTGTTTCCTCCAGCAGTCTCTCAGCCTTTCTCTGATTCACACATTAACTGGATGGTTCAAGGATGGGGGGGCCTGGAATTCTCCATAAACATCAGAATTTCTTCAGTCAAGTTAGATAGTTAGTTAGTTAAAATGAATCCCACAAAGTTAACAATCAGAGCCAACCTGTCCATCAATCATTTAAAACGCAAATGCCTTTCCAAAGCTTCTTATTTCAATACTTTGTGGTGGGGGAGTCACGTGTTCATATACTCACTTGTTCGTGGAGCTCAGAAAAAAAGTTTAAGCTTCAATTTCATCAGAAGTCTGTGTCCCATTCACACAACATCAAGTCTGTGTGATTCCAAGGGAAAATGATGGCTTAAAAAAGGGAGATGTTTGTGTAAGATGAACATGCTCGGATGACTTCTCCTCAAAAGCTTCACAGCTGCTGCTTAGATTCCAATGGGCTTTAGAACGGACTAAAAAGAAAAGATTAAATGAACAATTATTTTTGTTTTTTGGTCTGAAAGCAACAGCAAACCTTTGCCTTCATCAGAATATTCAATAAAAGTTTATTTTGCAAATATATGAAAGCAGAAGGGAACGTGCACATCAGAACACGCATTAGGAACCAGTTTGACAATGGTGTGTTCGGAGTCCTTTTCTTGTTTCTACTAAATCTGTCTCTTAACCTTAAAAACATGTAGAAGTGGAATCTTAGCAGAGGAAATTTAAGAAAATGGTCTTCATATTTTTGGAGGATACAGATACTAGCAGGTTAGTGGTTAGCGCTCCTGCCTCACAGCAAGAAGGTTCCCGGTTCAAGTCCTGGCTGGGGGACCTTTCTGTGTGGAGTTTGCATGTTCTCTCCGTGCATGCGTGGGTTTTCTCCGGGTACTCCGGCTTCCTCCCACCGTCCAAAAACATGCTTCATAGGTTAATTGGTTACTCTAAATTGTCCCTAGGTGTGAATGTGAGTGTGCATGGGTGTGTGATTGTGGCCCCTGCGACAGACTGGCGACCAGTGCAGGGGTGTACCCTGCCTTCGCCCATGAGTAGCCGGGTTGGGCTCCGGCAACACCGTGACCCCGAAAGGGATAAAACGGCTTGGAAAATGAATGAAGATACTAGCAAAGACAAAGCTAACTTATAAAACAGCAACTAAACTTCCACTGTCACCGTTTTCAGACTTTTTGTTATATTCATTTTGATTTACCTGTTGATATTTAGATGGCAACTATCAAATACAAAGTGGTTTTAAGGAAAAAAAACACTGATTTTTTATCCAGAATAAAATGGTTAAAGATGAAACATTTCCAAAAGTGTATAAAGAAGTATATCTGAAGAGAGTGCTGAGTTTGTCACAAAACCAAAATGCAGGAATACAAAACATAGTTTTTCCATTATTATACATGAGTAACCCAACATGTTATGCTCAAAATAATTGGAAAAAGTTTTTAAAAAAACTTGCCAAAAATTGCCACATAGTCACATGAGGGAGATGTTTACCATCTGTAGTTGTGTTTCAAAGCAGATAGGAGTCAGTTTGCTGTTATTGGCCCAGGATTGGATTGAATTAGTAAATGAACAGAATACACACAGAAAAAAAATGATGCTCAATTGTGGGAAAAGTTCATTGTTTTATTGAATGCTACTCGAATTAGATAACTGTTCTGAATCAAAAATATGAAAGCCTTGAATGCATTAAAAATGTTGGCTAAAAAAAAAAACACAAATCGTTCATTCATTTTCCAAACCGCTTTATCCCTTTCGGGGTCACGGGGTCACCGGAGCCTAACCCGGCTACTCATGGGCGAAGGCAGGGTACACCCCTGGACTGGTCGCCAGTCTGTCGCAGGGGCCACAATCACACACCCATACACACTCACATGCACACCTAGGGACAATTTAGAGTAACCAATTAACCTATGAAGCATGTTTTTGGATGGTGGGAGGAAGCCGAAGTTGTCAGGGTTGACGTGTGAACACAGATGCAGACGGCCCTCGTAAATACAAAGTCTCTCGTTTAAATCGAGAAAGGTTCACAAAAACTGAACACAAACCCATGAAGGTACAAAAAAAACCATCCGACAACCAGTGCAGGGGAGACGAAGACTTATAACAGGAGGAGGGGATGAGGTAATTGGAAACAGGTGTGCCAATAAGGAGGGAGAGAACACAGGAAGTGACAACCAGCAACAAAATAAAACAGGAAGTGGAACCCAACAAAAAACAAACAAATGTCCTAGGTCCATAACCCCACAGGAGTACTCGGAGAAAACCCACGCATGCACGGGGAGAACATGCAAACTCCACACAGAAAGGTCCCCCAGCCAGGACTTGAACCGGGAACCTTCTTGCTGTGAGGCAGGAGCGCTAACCACTGCGCCACCGTGCAGCCCTAACACAAATCACATAAAAGTTTTTTTACAAGTGAGTTTATGTGAAGGAGCAAATCCGGGGACTGTCTTTTAGGTTTAAATTTAAGAAGGAAAGATTTTAGGCTTTGACCCAAGTACCACTTGCATCTTAAAAGGCTAATTAATATGAGATAATATTGGATGTATTAAAGATGCGGCCTGCTTTGTAAAATCATAAAGTATATTTGTTCTGCATAGCTGCAAAAGTTCAAAAAGGCTTATTTTGAGCCAAAACACACTGGACTTGTAGCTGTTTGCTTTCTCAAATACTTTAAACAAAGCTAAGGACGTTGGAAATAA
The DNA here is from genome assembly GCA_036245035.1 of Adrianichthys oophorus. NCBI lineage: Eukaryota > Metazoa > Chordata > Actinopteri > Beloniformes > Adrianichthyidae > Adrianichthys > Adrianichthys oophorus. Next base: position 21,782,162 of record BSAI01000207.1, read on the forward strand.
CCATGTAAGCTGATACTGTGTAAAACAGGGAAACAACAGTTTTTTGTGTTTATTTTATCCCTGCTCATCAGTGACATGGCGACCTTTCAAATCACAGACAGCGTCCAGCTCCACGGTCACATTCACAAAGTCCGGCGCCAAACCGCAGACTCCTGTCACTGCTGCGCTTCCCTTTCACTACGACAGCCGCCCAAAAAAAAAAAAAAAAAATCACATCAGCAGTTAGAGTTGAGTGTTGTCCACGACTCTCTGCCTAAATGTTTATAATTTTCCATTTAGAAGCTTTGTTTTTGTTATGTTATATTTAGCTGTCCCTCATCCTGGGCTGGGTGCGTTGCTCCAGAGACGGCCTCTAATTAGCACAGTTAAAATACATATTTAGAGTAGTGTGGCTTTGGAGACTCTCTTTTTAAATGACCAGGAAGAACAATGGTGGAAACAATGGCTGCCTGCAGCCGGCGTGCTCCTCGCAGCAATCCTCCGAGTTATATCTAGTCAATGTGCCTGTAATGTAGTCCAGTCTCTGCAGTAGCTAGATTACTGTTCTCCACTGACAGGGACCTAATTATTACTTGTCAGATCTTTATACAGAACAACTGTGGTGCCAAGTCTGGTAAGAATTTATGTTAATTTTTTTGGCACCTTCCTCGCATGAATAATTATGAATCATAGCTAAAATAATGCCTCTAGTGGCTGTCATTACGACAAACGTGTGCTCCACCTAATAGTGGGTGAAATTAGTAATTTAAGACATAATAATAGACGTTATGGAGCAAACTGTTTAAATCTTCCCCAAGGCAGTGTCTAAAGAGGAAGTTGTGTCTTCACAACGACAGCTGCTTTGAGTTTGTTTCCTCCATGGAGACATGATTGAAGATGGAGTGCGGGCAAAGCCTGCAGACATTTCCACTGCCTCCCCCACTGAGACTTTTAAAAATGAAACTTGAATCGGAGCCTCTGCACATTCAGTTGTCTGCGGTTCCCAAATGAATGAGCAGTTACTTCACTTCAGGCCCTCTATAATTTAGTGAATTAATTCAATCAATTTTATTTTCTCTAAAAACTGTGGCACAGTAGATGAAAACTTGTATGAGAATGAAGATTTAATTTGGGGTAAATTATGAGGAGGAGTGCACAACATCACAGGTTGGAGCAATTTTTCATTTTGATTTTAGACTCTCCTGCAGTTTAACTTTACCTTTTCGAAATTGCCAATAAAAGATTTTCAAGATATACCAGTAATCAGGGGTCAAAGAAAAAGACAGAGACAGCTGAGATAAAGAAATCAGTCATATGACTTCTTGGGTCAATGTCAACTGCTGCTTAATGTAAAGAAGGTTGGATGGACAAAACTTGGAAAAAAATATTACAACTTTTTTAGGTATTTACAGTGAGGCAAACAAGTATTTGAACACCTGAGAAAATCAATGTTAATGTTCGGTACAGTAGCCTTTGTTTGTGATCACACAAGTCAAATGCTTCCTGTAGTTTTTCTGGTGAAAAACTACAGGAAGCATTTGAACACACTGCAGGAGGGATTTTGGCCCACTCCTCCTCACAGATCTTCTCTAGATCAGTCAGGTTTCTGGGCTGTTGCTGAGAAACACAGAGTTTGAGCTCCCTCCAAAAGATTTTCTATTGGGTTGAGGTCTGGAGACTGGCAAGGCCACACCAGAACCTTCTTATGCTTCTTACACAGTCACTCCGTGGTTATCCTGGCTGTGTGCTTCAGGTCATTGTCATGTTGAAGACCCACCCATGATCAATCTTCAATGCTCTGACTGAGGGAAAGCGGTTGCTCCCCAAAATCTCACAAAACATGGCCCTGGTCATCCTCTCCTTAATACAGTGCAGTCGTTCTGTCCCATGTGCAGAAAAACACCCCCATAGCATGATGACACCACCTCCATGCTTCACTGTAGAGGGACGCTGTTCTTGGGATGGTATTCATCATTCTTCTTCCTCCAAACACAGCAGGTGGAATTAAGACCAAAAAGTTCTATTTTGGTCTCATCTGATCACATGACTTTCTCCCATGACTCCTCTTGATCATCCAAATGGTCATTGACAAACTTAAGACGGGGCTGTACATGAGCTGGTTTAAACAAGAAAACCTGCCGTGCCATGCATGATTTAATACCATGACATCCTAGTGTATTACCAGCATTAACCATGGAAACAGTAGTCCCAGCTCTTTCCAGGTCATTGACAAGCTCCTCCCGTATAGTTCTTGGCTGATTCCTCAACTTTCTTAGGATCATTGAAACCCCACAAGGTAAGATCGTGCATGGAGCCCAAGTCCGAAGGAGACAGTTATGTTTAGCTTCTTCTATTTTCTAATTATTGTTCCAACAGTGGATCTTTTTTCACCAAGCTGCTTGGCAATTGTCCAATAGCACTTTCCAGCCTTGTGGAGGTCTTCAAGTCAGTCTCTGGTGTCTTTGGACAGCTCTTTGGTCTTGGCCATGTTAGTGGTTGGAGCCTGAAGGTGCATTCACACCGAACGCGATATGGGCGGCTAATTTGGGTGTCCTGCCCCTCCTTCGCCGCACAGAGATTTCGCTGCTTGCCACATGGCCAAAAATGTGTTCCATAAATTTGCCGCCTCGGCCATGTGTGGGAGGAGCTACCAGCTAATGTTTTTAGCCTGGTTGCTACATGGAGCAGCGTCTGTTTATCTCATTTGCAATGCATGGGAGAGACGGATGATGTATAGAGATCAAGTTTATTTATTTCATCCATCCATCCATCCATTTTCTTCTGCTTATCCGGGACCGGGTCGCGGGGGCAGCAGTCTAAGTAAAGATACCCAGACTTCCCGCTCCCCGGCCACTTCCTCCACCTCCTCTGGGGGGACCCCAAGTCGTTCCCAGGCCAGCCGAGAGACATAGTCTCTCCAGCGTGTCCTGGGGTCTTCCCCGGGGCCTCCTCCCAGTGGGACATGCCAGGAACACCTCCCTAGGGAGGCGTCCAGGGGGCATCCGAACCAAATGCCCGAGCCACCTCAACTGGTTCCTCTCGATATGGAGGAGAAGCGACTCTACTCTGAGCTCCTCCCGGGTGACCGAGCTTCTCACCCTATCTCTAAGTGAGTGCCCAGCCACCCTGCGGAGGAAGCTCATTTCAGCCACCTGGATCCGGGACCTTGTTCTTTCGGTCATGACCCAAATCTCATGACCATAGGTGAGTATTGGGACGTAGATCGACCGGTAAATTGAGAGCTTTGCTTTCTGGCTTAGCTCTCTCTTCACCACGACGGACCGATACATCGACCGCATGATGGTGGACGCAGCACCAATCTGCCTGTCGATCTAATGCTCCAATCTTCCCTCACTCGTGATCAAGACCCCAAGATTCTTAAACTCCTCCACTTGGGGAAGGAGCACTCCCCATATTTCAAAGAGCCCTATAAAAACATTGGTGATCACGTCTCCATGTTTGGGTTCATAAGAACATTTAGAGTCTCCCAGAAGCTCCAGTGAGTTTCTCTCCTGCTGCTGTGTCTGATTGACAGCCGCTTCTGCGGGGTTTCCGTCTCTCTCTGACCGAGTTCAAATGCGTACTGTTGCGCATTAACATGAGAGGGCAAAAATAAAAACAAGAATAAAATGAGGGGACTTTTTTTTTGTTATTGTCTCAAGTTCAGGAGGTCTGAGCAGACTGCTTTTCCATCCAGCAGTGGCCCTCTGTCTGGTCACGAGCTCCTCTCCAGCATAGTGAGCGTGTCCACTACAGCTCCATAGGTCCTGCGACAGACTCTAGAGTGTACCCGCCTTCGCCCAACAGTAATCGGGACGGGATCTGGAAACCCCACTACCCAGAAAGGGATATCCCGTGTTCAGAAATTGAATAGAAGTTCAGGAGAGCTATGGATTGATCCACCATATTGGATGTTTCTCCCCACTGTCACTGAAAACGTCACGTGCCCAAAGTCGAGTCCCTGATTGGTTGAGGAGATGCGGGCACCGACCCAGAGTTCAAATTTTTTAAATTCTCTGGCCAGCTGTAGCGGCCGCTCAATACGCGTCGTGCCTTTCAATTCGGGCTGTTTCCAGACTTTCACGCTGCACCGGCTGCTCAATTCGCGTCGCAGAACCTCAATTTGCATCAAAACCATTGACTTAACCCTTACTGATAGAATGGGGAGGACAGGTGTCTTTATACAGCTAACCACCTCAAACAGGTGCTTCTATTTGAGGATAATAAGTGGAGGTGGACTAACAGGTCTTTGAGGGTCACAATTCTCGCAGATAGACAGGTGTTCAAATACTTGTTTACAGCAGTAGCATACAAATACATTATTTTAAGAAATCATACAATGTGCTTTCCAGATTTTTTTTAGATGTCTCTCACAGTGGACATGCACGTAAGATGTAAATGTCAGACCCCTCTATGTTTTCTAATTGGAAGAACAGTGCAGACGTTCATGAATTTGTTTTTTAATTAAATGTCCTTCAGTTTTGAAATGCATTGTTATTTGTTGTTGTTCACCTTTTGGCATATCCTTTCAGGGGTCGCCTCAGCAAATCAGCTTTCCCTGATTCACATTGATGGTTTGGCAGAGATTTTTACGCCAGATGCCCTTCCAGACACAACCCTGTATTTTATCCGGGCTCAGAACCAGCACAGGGGGACCCAGATGTAGGCCCCCTTGTGACTACATAGTTAGGCAATAGCTCCCAGTTTTCATCTGAGTATTTCTCATATATTTACCTACTGGGACAAATCTAGTTGGATCTTCATGGGTTTAATGTGGTGTTGTTTTTATTAAACCCTTTTTCCCTTCTGTTGCTTTCATGTCTTAAAATTGCTGTAAAAGATCAACTATCATCTGCAAACAAACAGACATTGTGTTTTAGTTGAGACATTATGTCATACGGTGAGATTTAGGGATTGGAAGCTTGACACAGACCGAGGTGGTCAGATGTGTTCACGAAGTAGTTCATGAACTACAGAAACGACTGTTTCTCATTGCTATGTAATCTGCCATGCATGTGCATGCTTCATGCAGCTGAGACTCATATCTGTAATTTGTCTTTAATTTCCTCAAAGAATATTTTTTTATCTTTGAAAATCAAATCAAAGAAAATCTGAATCATTTTTAGAAGCATTAAAGGAATGTCTGTATGAAGTACTTGAGAAAAGAAGGAACCAATCTGACAGATTTTGATTTGTTAGTGATGTGTCCTGGTTATGATGTTTGTCAGGGTTCTAGACTTGGACTCTACCTTTCATGTAATAAAAAGTTTTATAATTTCTGTGCTCTGAATGCCTAGGCCCTCTGGAATTTAAATGATTTTATCATCCGTCTTTACAAGAATGCCTAATCTTTTCCACACGTGGTTTTACTGAAGCATCCAAATCTATAATTAGTTTATTTTGCTGGTTCCAAATGCTGACTTTCTTTGCCTATTTCAAGCATTGCTTTTTGAATATGTAAGGTTTTTTAGATACTCATGGTTGAACTAATAGTTTTTATGTTACCACGAGAAACACTTTGTGTTGTACATTTCCAATCATCTTTTGAGCTATTTTAAAAGTATTCCCAATGATAATTTAATAGAAATGTTGCCAATTTTAGCCAAAATACAAAAACCTGTCGTTTTCTAGGTCATAGTTTCTACTTAGCAGGAGCAGTCCATAAAAAAATTCCCCTCGGAGTTGTGGTCGGGACTGTTGGCATCAAGCAACCTTGTCCCCTTGCCCCCTCAGCGTTGCTGAAAACGATGTTTAGACACTCTCCTGCTAGCTCCCAGCCCCTCACACCTTCAACCTAACATTAGTAGTGCAACAAAAATGGTGAGCAGTATTGGAGCCATCCAGCCATACAGTTCCGAGCCAGGTGCCAGCTCAGACGAGGAAAACAAAGATGGACATAGATCTTTGCAGTGCATCAGAATGGAGCAGAGCAGGGAGCTTGTGGCCTGCCCAGTTTAATTTCTACAGAAAAAATAAGGTCTTTTTCAAACTGAATGTTTCATCTACTCCTGATTCACAAAGAATGGAATAAAGAAATACTCAGAAATGCAATTATAATCAGCAGAAAAATGCCACTGAACATGTTAAAACACCAAAAAACACAATTTTCATCACAGTGAGTCTTTAACATCTAGTTTGACTGTGTCCTCTTTTGGCAATAGCATTGTGGCCGTTTTTGGTTTTCATGTCTTCATCTAGAGTTCAGATTTTTTCTTTGGGGGGGTGTTGACCGACGTGCATTCTGTCACACCAATGAAGCTTTAAAGAACTGCGCTTAGTTAGCAGAGACACTTTCCTGCTTCCCATGATGCTCCAGTTAGTAGAAACATTTTTCTATGAGAGGCTTTAATGTTGTTTTGCTTCTGCACAAGGATATGTACCCTATCATTTAACTCCCAAGATCCCCAAGATTATAATAAACCATACATTCTTTAGATTTCTGCCTTGCTCTGCATTGAAGTACATGTAGCAGCCATGTGCTGCATCCTCTGTATATTGTACTTGGGATTCGAGGCAGAGAGGACCAACAAGCGTAAAGCCCTTGTTTAACGTACTAACCTGGCCTGAAGTGACCTGAGTGGCGCCTGCAGTTCAGTGGCTTTTCCCGCACCCGGAGTTCAAAGTGGACATCAAACTGAGCGGCTCTGACTCTGGTTTAGGACGCTGAGAGCAGCCCGGCTCAAAGCTATAACTAAACCTCAAGTGCCTTACCACCCGGCGTGCTCCTCGTCCATTCATGTGTTCCCGCCTAACTCAGAGTGGCAGCTGCACTCAAACTTTCTCTGTGATTTCAGCCTCAGAAGCTGACCATAAATTGGGTTCCCATATGAGGCAGAAGAAATCCACCCCAAACTGATGTAACCCCCTAATTACAATTGATCTTTTTCCATGGATTCTGACCAAAGCGTTTCAGAGAAAACCATACAGATGTGCAGTGGAGGGAAGGTAAAGGCAGTTTTCAGCACCACTGCTGGATTCCAGTGTTTTCATGAGATTGTCATTACAGTTGCATCTCATAAAACATCATGATTGGTGGTGAGATGCTGTTAAATTTACAGCAGTGTGGGCTACGTTTGGATTCAAATTATTCTCAGTTACTTGGTAGGCATGTTATTAACCCGTAAGAGAGAGCACTTAGCTGTTTCTCAATGTGTTCAGAAAAAACTGAGAAACATTAGATCCTGAAATTCACTTTGCTTGAACTAAAGATATAAAGTTGAACCTTCAGCTCCACAGAAAACTTTTCTCTCTTTAGCTCAGCCTCAAAAAAGAGATGTTCAGTCTGAATCATGGAACTCCTACATCTCACTAGCTGTTTGCTTAATTTGACAATAAATGAAATTAATTTAATGGAGTTCCTCTCTATTTTCCACCCTGACAATTTTCCAAATTCACAAGATTTCTGTGAAATGCCTTGAGCTATGAGCTGTTCATTTACATTAGTCAAAGTCAGAGTACAGATTTCCAGCTGACAGCTTTGACTCCTTTTTGGTTTTCATCTGATGCAGGTCAGGATCTACTTTCTCATGTCTCTGGACTCTGGACTCCCTATGCGGTGTGTGGGATTGCCTGGGTTTGAGTGATGTTTCCTGGGAGTCAGAGATAATGATGATTAAGGAAAAAAAAAGAATATTGGAAATACAAAAAGACTTCTGCTGGACTCAGCAGTCACAAGATTTTTTATTTACTTTTGTAACTGTTGGTTTTGAGTGTAGCTTTTAAAAACTCTAAGCCACAGTTCTGTCAATTATGTGGCGAAAACAAATATTTATAACAAAAATAATTTCTTGGGATCCAATTAAAACCTTGCAGTATTTGGCGTTATTTTTATATGTGGCATCTTAAAAATCTTAAACACTTTAGTCTTGACTTGGTGGGACCAAAAGTAAAACTGCACAACCTTTATTTAATAAAACAACATAGTAATTTATTCATTTATTCATTCATTCATTTTCCAAACCGCTTTTTCCCTTTCGGGGTCACGGGGTTGCCGGAGCCTAACCCGGCTACTCATGGGTGAAGGCAGGGGATACCCCTGGACTGGTCGCCAGTCTGTCGCAGGGGCAATAATTTATTCACTTTAATATATATCTATCATTATTTTGTCCTACCTTTTCAATCTGCAGATATTTTAGTCACCGAGGTGAGTGAGACACTGACTCTGCAATGTAAAGAATGAATGTTCTTCACCTCTGTTGTCCCAGCAGTTGTTCAGAGCTGTGGCCATTAGGTCTCTATTAGCAATCCCCAGACCTGGGGGTTGACATTGGAAGTAATGGATGCCATCAAGGTGAAGAAGGAGTTCTACTAAGATTAGTTTGCTTGTGGGACTCCTGAGGCATCTCACAAGTACCGGTGGTCCAAGCAAGCTGTGGCCCATCGTTATGAAGGCAAAAATTTGGTCCTGAGAGGGGTTTGGTGAGGCCATGGAGTAGGGTTATTGGACAGTCTTCAAGAGTTTCTGGCAAACCATCTGGCGACTAATAAGGGGGAAGTAGTTTTCTACCAGCACCACTTTTGGTGTGGGCAGGGAGCTCTTGTCTTCAACTGGGGATTTTGTAAGGTGGCGAAAGGAAAACTTCAAGGTTCTCCTCAATCCTGTTGACACGCCGCCTGTTTAGGAAACAGAAGCTGAGGACTTTGGGTGGGGCTGTCCATCACCCAAGCTAAAGTCATTGAGATGGTCAGCCAGCTTCTCAGTGAAAGGCGTCTAGAGTGGATAAAGTCTGCCCCAAGTGCCTCAAATCTTTGTACAGCGGGAGGCTGTCTTGGCTGACACATCTTCTCATCGCCTGGCTGATGGGAACAGCGGGATTGGCAGATTGGGGTGATGGTTCCCCTTTTTAAGAACAAGAATTGGAAGATGTGTTACCAACTACTGAGGAATCACACTCCTCAGCTCTCTGTCAGAAACAGTCTACTCCATGGTACTGGAGTTGACTGTTGAACCTCGGATTCAGGAACAGTAGGAAGGTTTCTGTTCTGGTCATTAAACAGTGGAGCATCTCTGCACTCTCCATATAGTGCTGGAAGGTTTACAAGAATTCGCTCATGCCTTCGACATGTTTGTTTTGGAATTGAAGGAGATGTTTGACCACGTCCCCCATGGTTTCCTGTGGGGGGGTGCTCTGTATGTGTCCCAGGGAGCCTTCCTGAGGGCTATCTGGTCTTTGTATGACTGGAGCATAGCCGGCAGTAAGCTTGACCTGGTTTCAGTGCATGTTTGGCTGCCCTGTACCACTGGTTCTAGCCAATATGAAAAGCCGCTTTTTTCTACTCCAGAATCAATTGAACCATGTTGATCACATGAACAGTCAAAGAGTTACGGTATGTCAAAGAGAGCGTGTTTTTTAAGGTTTCAGCGGCAACATCTCCAGTGTTCAAATGTTAAAATATTTCATAAAGGCACCATTAAAGGAGATTCCAAAAATAACAAATTAACCTCAACAAATTTCTGAGAATAATGTTTCCAATCATTTATATTAAAGTTCTCGTTTCACTTGATCACGTTTTAAATAGGCAAAAGCAACAACAGAACAATAGCAAATAAGGACATATTTGTATCATATACATTTTCATTTGCAAATTAGGCAGTTAGAGCCATTTGTTTGGTGAAGATTTGGTCCCACAGAGTTTTGACGAAGGAGCATATCTGTACTTTCACTACATGTCTTGTAGATTATCACAAAGGGGCACAATCCGGTGCTTTGCTGTGCTTGGTGAAATATCAGACGATTGTGTCAGGAAGGCATCTGAAGTAAAAAACAATTTCTGCTGGAAATTCATTTTAGATTTTTACTAGGTGTGTGAATATTTTGCTGACTTGACGCGCATGCAGTAGGAGTCAAATTTTGACTCAGAAATGTTGACAGCTGCTAAAACAAAATGGTCCTTGCAGTCATTTTGTTATTTGGCTTTGAAGGTTTAGATTTTTATGAATGGTGGGAAAGTTTTGTCTGATTACACATTTCTATGAATACCTCTGAGTAGGCTTTACACCTGCTAATTGACTGTGCACAAAACATGCTGGTTTCATAAGCTAATTTGTTCTCAGTTTTCAGTGATTAATAATGCTGAAGATCTGAAATATTGCTGTTTCACGTTGCTTTAAAAGTAATGAAATGCCAGTGTAGAAAAACATCACCACAAGGGCATTAAGGTAAATGCTTTTGAGCTTTAGTAAAGTGACTGAAAAGCTAACAGCCAGACAATTACTGAGCTACTCCTGCATTTGTGGTTGGACAGAAAAATATTTATGGCACTATTTTGGAGCGAGCCATCTATACAGCTCTGACCTCGAGGCTTTTTTTCTGTATCACACTGAAACACAAGTGATAGCTCTTTTGCAGAACATGCCAGGTCAGGTCTTCCCGAATAGCCTAGTTTGATATTTTCCATGTGATGGATGCATGCTCCCATTTCATCTTTACAAAAGGCCTCCAATACCATACCTGTTTACACTGACAGCTGTGGAGCCCGGACCTGCCCGAACCAGCTCCACTCGACAGACATTTCATTAAATGTTGCCTCGGGACAAAAAAAAAAAAAAGAAACACAAACTGTTACTTCTCTCACAGAACGGCACATGGTTTTGGCACATGGTTTTGAAATGTTGCTGTTCCCCTCAAACTTAGAGGAACCAGAGCTGCAGGTGTGAGGAGAGCTGTTGTTGATCAGGTTAGGTACATCTGCACTGATGTGAGACTAATAATCATGTGTAGAGAAGCTTTACTAGGACTAGGACAGGGCTTTGAGCCTGAAGGAACTGGAATTCTTTTGGATGAAATTGTGTTACCCCACACGGACAATGACTTTCTGCAGCAGTTTTGCTTAACCGCAGATTATAAAGTTACAACAAAGCAGAAGCTTGTTTCCAGAAGTTGGTCTGAAATAGAGTTTCTTGTCAAAAACACAACATGTTTAGTCGGGCAGAATACCCAAAATTTGTACAGGGATGAAAGCAGTGTTACTTTATTCAAGATTACTCATGTAGAAGTAAAAGTAATCATAAAAAATGTTGATAAAGTTGTTACAATAACAATAAGTTGTCACAATACAATAACAGTTTGAACATATAACATAGAAATTACTAACCAATAATTTGGAAAGAAAGAGAGAAAAAATGTTTTTTTGGTATTTTCAGAAACTAAATTTTTGGAACAAGGTCTTTGACTGATGTATACAACAACAAATCTGCGTTTTTTTGTTTTTTACATGTCGGAATGACCAATAACCTTTTTTCCCTTTACATAAAATAAAACACCAAGGCAGAATCTGAATTCTTCCCCTACCCCTCTGGCTTCTCCCTACCCAATTGTGCATTTGAAATGATGGGGCGTCCGAAATTCTTCTGTATCCCTCTGCCAGTATGGTAAGCCACATTGCACTGTGTCGCGGAGGAGAACGCATCTCTGCAAGGTAGGTGTGCTCTGAAGCACAGAAGTTTACATTTAGATGAAAGTAATGACTTATTGTTTTAGCATGACTTTTTAAAGTTATAAAAACCCACGTGATGGATTTTCTGAGTACTGGCACCTATGCAGTAAGGTAGATGACTGTTGAGTATTGTTGACGTCGAGTGGCGGTCTTCGAAGACACTATTTTTCTATTTTATCTCTTCGTTTGGATGGCTGCAGGAGTAGGGTTGAAGCCATGGGGCAGGGAAATAATTCTAATTTGGCCAAATTTTTGTCAACTAAACCATTGACTGTATATAGAGGCAGCTGTGGGGCAGCGGTAGGGCGGTCAACCCTTGATCAGAAGATTGCAGGCTCAATGCCCGCCCATGTGTCGAAGTGTCCTTGGGCAAAACACTGAACCCCAAATCGCCTCTGGTGGAAGGTTGGTGTCGTTCGACAGCGGAGCCGCCAGCATCCCAAATGGCGACGGTATCACGGAAAAATGACGACTGCATTGGCTTCATTACACTGGAGCCAGAGGTAAGGCATTTTCTAGGGGTGACGTCAAACTCACTCTGTCCAGTTCTCTATATACAGTGAATGATATGAAGTGATGAATTTTTTTTAGAGGAAAAGCCCATTTCTACTCTGTTCCTGAACTTTTCAAAGTGCTATTGAAGATATGCTGTGACAAAAATTATTGGGGATCGTGGTTATTCTGGACTATCAGAAGAAAAGCTTTTTGTTCAATCAATTTTTTTTCAATTCATCAAAAACTACCGCTCCCACAGCATCACCCCATTACATTTAACATAACCGAAAAGCACCAAATCTCCAAAGAAGATACCAAAATTAGCTATGTCAGTAGTATGCTGTGGTTGGGAGATATTGAGTTTTAGAAATGCCCTTTACAGAGGAATAATTTGCATTGTTGATAATCAAAAGGATATGCATATTTGTACAGTCATCATCTAATATTTTCATGCTTTCTTATAATAAGAGGCACAAGTATAACAGAGGAAAAAGGTACTTCATACATCTTACTGTAGCTGAAATAAAAATAGCCGACATTTATTGTATCCCTGAATGTTACAGTTTTCTCCTTTCTTTTTGATATGGGATTTCTTTTGATTTTCAGTCAACCTGCTGTGCTTGTTTTTCACTGAGAGGGATTTTGTCAGAAAACACAAAAAAATGGTTTAGGAGGGAGGAAATGGACCAGATAAACCTTTTCTAAAGTCGGGAGCATCAGAAAACACTGGTTCACCTTTGAGTCAGACACCACAGAGCTCCACTCATTTGCCAACAGGAGGTATGAACTGTAATGGATTCTCTCCTGAGGCTGAACATGTGATTGCACTTACTCAACTCCCTACAGTTGGAGTCACAGCTGAACTCCTGTTGAACCATGGTCCTCATCTTTATTGAAAATCCATGAACATCATCTCCGGTCGACCTTTCAGAATTTTGCCGCCTGCAGCAGCTTTGGTTTGTGGCATCATGCATTTATAAAAAAGACCACTGCCAATAAGACCAAGCAGTTCTGTGTTTATAGTTGCATTTATGCACAAAACCTTTTTCTTCAGTGACTGTACACTGGGATAGTCCTCCACTGTCTAACCAAATTACTTATTTCCTCTCAACTAAATCAGAAGTCAATACAATGCTGCAAAGATTATTGTAAAACCAAACAATAAATGTTTGAGGTTTGAAAGTTATATGATGACTTGGTAATCAAAGTTGTCACACACTTGAAACGTTAGTTCTCTCCATTTTCCGCATGACCAGAGGGAGTGGAGCTCTGCACTCACAGTTCTGTTTGTGGCTTGACCTCCAGTGACCTCCCAAGCTAAATGTCAAACAGGAAAGTAGTGAGAACTTACTGGTGTCAGAAATAGTAGGAGGACCCTAATGCAGGAGACGGCTTTGACGGCTGTGTAAAATCAATTATTTTACACAGTGTGACATTAGTCTGAGTTCTTTTATTTCCTTATCTCTTAGTGGTGTCTACAGTTAGCATCAGAAACAGCCACCTCTCACCTGCATGCACGCCCGTTAACAAATCAATGACTCGCATTTCACCATACGTATGGTCAACTTTGTTTGAATCTAAGGATTGGCACTTGGTTTGAATTAGAATTGTATCACCATCAAGCTTATCCAACTACAAACTCTTAAAAATGAAGCATTGAACACATATCCATTTGCTCCAAAAACAGGAAGTGACTTCACATGTACATTTTTTTGTTTTCCCTATCTAAATGATCTAAGCTTTCTTTTTTAATTCAAAAGTTAAAATCTTTTTAGAAATATATGTAATTTTTGATTTATGTGGATGAATTTTCTGAAATGCATTTGCAAAGCGAAAGTAGAAATGTATTTTGAAAAAAATGTTTGGTTTATCGGCTAAGCCGTATTTAACGGGGGGAACTTTTTCCCATTCCAGGGAGGGCAGTGTTGGTTACAGTGGTGGTAACAAGTTCTTCCAGAAATTGTAAATGTATGCTTTCTTTTGTGGAAAGCCAATTAAATCCCATAGTTTTTTTAATTTCTGGCCGTGCCATCTTGAGTGTCTTTTTTTCAATGCGAAACTTGAACTCACACTTAAAAGAGCAAAAAGATGACATGAACAAAAAGCAAGCATGGCTCAATCAAAACAAACTGATAAAAAAAAAGCAGGATGAGGTTTCCAAGGTTTGATGGAGACATATTGTATGTGAGCAAAGAGAGGAGAAATGGTAAAAGTGAACGATGCCTGCTGCTCTACATGCATTAAAAAAACATGCTCTTTTCTCCCTAAACGCAAGCTGTCATCCCCACACCAAGACACCCGCCGAGGCGGCAGCGCTGACCAGGGCCCGCCCCCGCACCCATACTGTGGGGTCAATGGAGGAGATCCACCCGCCAGGCAGCTGCGGAGATCCAGAAGAGAGCACGATGGGGGTCAACTACCCCCATCTAGAAAAGGGATGACCAAGAGAAGTGGGGGTCCCCGAAGGTGTACATTGCCTGACCAGGCTCTCCTAATGTTGTGACCCAGAAGGGGCTCGGCACCCGAGGGTAAGGGCCAGAACCCGCACCACAAGGACACAGACACCCTCCAGGCTCAGATGGAATATGATCCCCCGCTCATGGACTTGCCAGAGGACAAAGGGATCCCTCTCCCTGCGTGGGGAGGGGGCCGCCGGGCCCAGGAGGCCGACCCCCAGGAGACAAGGCCACCGCTGCTGAAGGCCCTGTTCCCGTCCGAATGCCAACCCCCCAGGCCCCACCCCCCCCACCCCACACAAAGAGAGAGGAGCCCATGGGGGCCAGCCCCCAGGGCAAGCCCTTTCCTTTCCAAGGTTTCCAAGGTTTGATGGAGACATATTGTATGTGAGCAAAGAGAGGAGAAATGGTAAAAGTGAACGATGCCTGCTGCTCTACATGCATTAAAAAAAATATGCTCTTTTCTCCCTAAACGTAAGCTGTTACTGTTGGAAGGATAAACACTGAGCTCCAGATGACAGTTAACATTGAGTGTGTGGGTTTGTTTGGCAAGGATGGGATTTTAAGGAAATGAGAGGAGGATTGTTTTTTTTTTTTTTTTTTTTTTTTTTTTTTTT
>BSAI01000207.1:21797244-21883153 GCA_036245035.1 Adrianichthys oophorus
TTTTTTTTGTTTTTACATTCAAGTGCAGATTTTGCAAGTCTCCCTCTGACTTTTTGAATCACTTATGTCACTCCAGAGCATCAGACAAGAGTTCTTCTAGGTTGTCTTATTATTTTAATGTTAGAAGATCACACCTACCCTTACTGGACTGACCAAAGAGCCTTGAGACAGCTTCAGGTCCTCTCTTTAAGCCCTCTCACCCTCCACTGCCCCAGAACAGATGAAAAAGGCGGTTTCTGAAACTTTGCAAATTTAAAATATTCGTTTCAAGACCAGTCCGATAAATTTGTGTCTGGGGTTTTTAACATCTTCTTGGAGCATTTTTCTCATGATGGAGGACATATATAAAGTAAATTAAGATACATACAAATTGCATTTCTAAGTATTTCTTTATTCAAATCATAGTGGATCAGAAGCAGGAAAAAAAATAAAAAATGCCATTGAAAAAAGCTTTTAGCTGTGATGTAGGAGCTACAATCTGTCCCTGCCCTGCTCCACTCCAATGTATCCGCTAGTAGACAACCAGATCCATGTACTTCTTCGTTTTCCTCCTCTGAGATGACATCTGGCTCAAAACTGCATGTCTGCATAGTGCTAATATTGCTCGACATTTTTGTTGCACCTGTACCTAATGTTAGGTTGGGGGTTTAAGATTATTTTAGTTATAGCGGAAGAACATGTACACAGAAAACTACACAGTTATTTTTATTTTGGCTAAAAACAGTATAATTATAGTTTTTTTTTTTTTAACTTGTCCTGTCCAACAGCTGAGCAAACAGATATGAGCTGAGAGCCTCTTGTATTAGACAGATTTTACTCTTACAATCAGGGGTTATAAATCATGTTAAGCTGAAGTGGATGATGGAATGCACAAAAAAAGGAGGGAGAACCCCCAGCCATCCCCACACCAAGACACCCGCCGAGGCGGCAGCGCAGACCAGCGCCCGCCCCCGCACCCATACTGTGGGGTCAATGGAGGAGATCCACCCGCCAGGCAGCCCGGCCAAGCACCCAGACCAGGGCCCGCAGGACAGCCACACGGGCCCCACACCCCCCACCCCACACAAAGAGAGAGGGGGCCAGCCCCCAGGGCAAGCCCTTTCCTTTCCGAGGTTTCCAAGGTTTGATGGAGACATATTGTATGTGAGCAAAGAGAGGAGAAATGGTAAAAGTGAACGATGCCTGCTGCTCTACATGCATTAAAAAAACATGCTCTTTTCTCCCTAAACGCAAGCTGTTACTGTTGGAAGGATAAACACTGAGCTCCAGATGACAGTTAACATTGAGTGTGTGGGTTTGTTTGGCAAGGATGGGATTTTAAGGAAATGAGAGGAGGATTGTTGGTAAAAATGTCAAATGCAGACCTCCAGAAAATTGTAAACCAATGCAAAAGAGGTAGTTTAAGAAATTGTCTACACCTCATAAAATGATCAGAAATGAAACATTTCTCAGTGTCGTATCTGATGCAAAAATGTGTTGGCCAAACATTGAAACTACATCCATCATATTCAGAACCCATGGGATCCCTATCAGAGTCACGGGGTTGTTGGACCCAACCAACAAATGGGCAAAGGTGGGGTACACCAAGAAAATGTCTGGGGGTCACACACTCACATGGAAAAAATAGAGCTACACAAGGACAGTCAGGTATTTTAGCACCACCTCAATCATTCCAACACATGAACATGAGAAAAGGTACATTATATATCAGCCTATATAGTGTATAGACAGGTTGCTCATTGACACTAGGGCAGCGGAAAGCAGTTAATCTCCAGGACACAACTTAGACCTAACTAAAATGTTTTGTCTCTGTTTTTAACACATGGGAAATGATTGGAATACCTCCAGTTACTGAATGCCCTTACAAATGCGTCCCTGTTCATGTTTCTGCTCTCTTCATCTTACTTTGACCCAACTGCAACTCGGCAGTAGCGTGCATGCGTGCGCACGTGTCAGTAACTCTGTTTTTTTAATTATGATGTGTTTTGTTTCGTTTAACCAAGTGACAATGTCAGAGCCAACTGTTTACACAAAATAATTTGTTTTATTACTCATTTCTGGTTTTACTGCACCAACATGTGAGGAATGAAGTAATGAGGGTTTCTTTAGTAATTGTTATTTTACCCCCTAAAATTTGAACTGTAATTCATTACATTACTCTGTTTCTGACAAAAGTAATGAAATTACAGTAATTCGTTACTTTGCAATGCGCTACCCCCAATACTGATGGTGGGCATTACTTGGGCTCGCTGCTGTAGGGCCAAGTCTGTGCTCATGAAAAAAAAAATCCTGAGAAATAATGAGAAAATGCCACCAAACCATGGTAAAAACACCAATTTCATCAGAGAGGGTCTTTAACTGTTCAGTTATTTTAGAAACATCTGTATAGTCTATTTTCTATTTTGAAAGATAAAGCGAACTTTTATTTAGGCTACATCAAATTTAAATGCCTGTAATTTGAGCAGTGTTTGAAGCTGCAATTATCTGAGTGAGTTACCAGGTGTTGATAACAAGGTTTACTTCAGCAATTTTTGTGGGCATTATTTCTCAGACACAGTGGGAGTTGAATAAAAGTATGTCTGCTTGTTTTCTTAAAGACCCACTCCAATGAAAATAGTGTTTTTGGTGTTTGTTTTCAACATGTTCTTGCATTTTCCTTATGATGGAGGACATATATAAAGAAATGTAAATGTAAAATTGCATTTCTGAGTATTTATTTATTCAAATTGTTGTAATCAGGAGCAGACGAAAAAATGCCTTTGGAAACTGATTGTAGCAGTGACATAGGTGCTACAATTGGAGGGCCACAAGCTTCCTGCTCCGCTCCATTATAATGCATCCACTTGCAGACAAATAGATCCATAAACGTTTTCCTCTGAGCTGGTATCTGGCTTAAAACTAAACGGCTGTAAGGCTCATAATTGCTCACCATTTTTGTTGCACTGCTAATGTTTGGTTGGGGGTTGTGAGAGGCAGTAAGCTAGTTGGAAAGCTCGTTAACAGATGGATGATGGGAAATAGGAAAAGGCTTACTCCGCACCAATAGTCTCGCTCATAACTCAGAGGTGAATTTCTAAATAACTCCTGCTGCTCTGCAGAACCTATGTCCTAGAAACAGTTTTTTAAATGTTGGCTAAAAATGACACATTCCTAATTAAAAAACACACTCAGAACACTTTTACAATAGAACAACAGATGATGGGTGTGGGTCTTTAACTGGAAGACCATCATTGTTGAGCTCAGGGGGAATAACTTGTTTTTTGCTGCTGAGAATCTTTGTCAGCCTGGGTGGTTGAAGTGCATTCTACAAATGAATGTGTGCTGTAAAGTCTTTGTTTTAGGCTCAAAAATATTCCCCACAGCTAGTGTGCCTCTACTTCCTCTTCAGTTTTCTTTCGAGGTTTGCTTTTTTAGGTTTTATGACAAATATGTACATTAAAAGTCAATACATTATTCTTTAGAGAATTACAGAGCCATGGTGGCTGTTTTTAAACCAAGCAAAATATTGTTTTGGGTTTTTTTCTCTGGGGTTGAAAAGGTTTATGTTCTTGATAAAACACATGAACATTTCAGAAAGGCGACAAACATGTTTTTGAAGTGAGGAAAAAGAAACATAACATCCTTAGGATGAACTACTTATAAATAGACCTCCAGTGAATTTTGGGGAAAAGATTTTGTTCCACTCAGAACATTGAGAACATTGAGAGTGTCATCTGTTTCCCAGTGTGATGGCAGCAGGAACAGCAGAGCGTCATGTACTGTACGACTGATGGAGGACTGACAGTCTCACCGCCGCATGGGGAGGTGGTTAGCTTTAAATTTCCGCAGCTTTTCCCTCAGTCTCTAGTCTTTGGCGCTTCTTTTAATTATGCCGTCCTTCAGCAGCCTCCAGTGAGAGGAGCAGAGGGACTTCACAAACTAGAAGTCATCATTTCTCTCTCAGCCGTAGGCGTTGGAGGTGTTGAAGGATGCTGACTCAAGATGAGGTTGGGAAGGGTGCAGCCACAGTGGTACCATGTGGCTGATCCGCTGCCAGATTTTTCACAACAGGCCCGGACCCACACCAGCTCTGACTTGGTTGATAGAAAGAGTTGTGTGAGTGTCCCGTAACAAGCAAGAGGAAAGGCAACGGAACCAGAGAAATTGGTGGTTTTGGACTAAATTCAGAACTTTTAAAGGATCTGCAGCATGTCCCACTTATGCTACAGTCACAAATACAAGTGCCACCACGCAATGGGGAGGCATCTGCAGAATCTTCAAGATTTCATGCCACCCCCCGATTTTTTAAAAAAGATTGTTGGCGTCGTCATGAATGTAGACGGCGGCACTGAGATGGCTGCTAGACGTGCAGAATGGCACGGCTATAGGCAGCTGGCAGCCGTTGGCACTTCATATGGACAGTCACCATCCTGACACATTTATATATCGTTCACTTAGAACTATTGCCGGCTGCCAGTGACCCGTGGCCGCCCGGCTGTCACAGGTCGTGTAATGACGTCATCCCCACTTGTGATTGGACTGCCACTGCGCAACCTCAAAATGTGCCTGGGCAGCCACTGACAATTGTGAATTTTTAAAGAAAAATTACCGGTCACCGTGAAATATTTACCTTTTCTTAAAACCTTTGCAGCCACCGCTTGGCAGATAAAAATGCAGCTATCGCCTCCCGATTACAAATGCCATTGCACGGCCACTGTGCTGAAAAACTTGCATTTAGGTCACCACGCAGTGGCTTGTTGGGATATGTTACCGTAGTCTGAAATACTAACTCAGTGGCCTTGTGGTAGAGTGTCTGCACTGTGATTGGAAGTTTGTGGGTTCAAGTCCACAGTCAGGACATTTCAGTCACCAATTACTCTAAAAATGGGAACCTGTGCCTCCCTGCTTGACACTAAGCAGAGGGGTTGAATTGGGGGGTTACACCACCAAATGGTTCCTGAGAGCAACTGTGTCAGCAGCTCACCGCTCCCCCAGAGAATGGGTCAAATGTGGAGAACAAATTACACACACCCACAAGTGTGTGACAACTAATGGGACTTTGACTTTAAAAACTCACAGTCTTGTGACATTAGATAATATCTGTTAAAGCCATGGGATTGCCAACGCACAAACTTATACTCAAGGATGAACAACTTGTAATCTTTCAGTAGCTTGGTTTCCAGTCTTTAGCCTGATCCGCCTGTCCTCGTCTCTGAGAAAACCGCCTCCTTAGCTTTCACAGACTATGTCATTATGTTGAAGATGCTATCTGCCTGGCTCACTGAGAGCTTCTAAAACATTTGTAGGTAAAGTACATGTTAGCTTACCACACCTTGTAGCGTTTCCTCACGCACACACATGAACACACACGTGGTCGTTTACAGTCAACCTCAGTCTTGACTTAGCCCTCCTAAACTTGCATCCTGTCATCCTCTCTACAGGCAGGCTCAAACACACCAGGAAGCGTGGGGTCAGTGTGCAACAGAACATTCCCCACATTCTGATTATATGGGAATGTTTGAAGGTCACAAGGTGCAGTATGTTGACCCCGAGGCCTAAATACAAAGACCTAACTATTTCTGCTATACTCTCAAATTATTATTATTGTCTCTGCATATTCAAGTGTATTTGTGAGGTTGCACACACCTTCTCTCAGGTGTGTTTACGGATGTTATGGATTTTCCATTTGTCTTTTAAAAAAGGATGCATTTGCTTTGCTCATTTAGGCAGCCAAAAGACAAATGTGCTGCAAATGTTTCCGGCATAGAAAATGTGCAACCTTTTGGAGGACTCCTGAGATAAGGCTTCTTTATTTGTCCTAAAAACACCGGGGTTTACAGCTGTTGTCCAAAACAAACCATGCACGACATAAATGAAATGTGCTTTCCATTCCTTAACAAAAGGGCCCAAAAACGCTGTTTATAACTATGCACCATATTTCTCTGTTAATTTTTTGATCCTGGTTCCCACACTAAACACGTGCCTCAGCTCCAAAGACTCCATTTGTTATTCAACAAAAATTGACACATATTTTATCCCTTTATTTAAAAATAACAGATCATAAAAATGCAGGATAACATTTACACTTTTTTCTGACCAGACAAGGAGTCTCTGAATGTCTCCTTGTAACACTGAAACTGAACTTCAGAAAACATTTTGATCTAATCATGTTCTCGCTTATGAGTCACTCTTTTGCTGCATGTCCTGTAATCTGCAGTTCCTTGTTGTTGCAGCTGGTCCAGCTGCGTGTCAGCACACGCGAGCCTGTCAGTTTTCATGAAACAAACTTTCCCTTTTTCATCTAAGAGGTAGCGTTGCAATGTGGACGGAGTTGAGGCTGACAAAAACTCAGATGCATGAAGGCAAAACTGTCCATGTTTGATTCTGGAGTGATCTGGTTCCTTCTGGATTTAGGAAACCCTTATGATGTCATCATTACCAGAACATGACCCAGCTTAACCTGAGCAAAAAATGCTTGTTTATTGTCATGTAGGCCTATTGGAAATAATGTTTTTTGTAACTGTGTTGTTCTTCAGAATGTCAATTCAATTCAGTTTGTGTAAAAAGCTGCAGGAAACATGAAGGGTTCTATCAAGGTGCCATGTTAAGCATTATATAGTGCTAGATAGCTCTGCTCTGACACTTATTTTATTCATTAAAGTCATAGTTTAAATCATTTATTAAGAATGTAGCATTTCTGTTATCTGATCACTGGTCTCCTGCATTCTGGTTCTATCACAACTGTGGAAAAAAATACATTCAAAAATGTTTGTCCTTCTCCTGAGTTTATACAAATTTGTTTGCTGCGAGAAAATGAAATACTTTTCTTTCTTAACTTATG
Organism: Adrianichthys oophorus; assembly: GCA_036245035.1. Classification (NCBI taxonomy): domain Eukaryota; kingdom Metazoa; phylum Chordata; class Actinopteri; order Beloniformes; family Adrianichthyidae; genus Adrianichthys; species Adrianichthys oophorus. The sequence goes on from BSAI01000207.1 coordinate 21,804,065, forward strand.
TTGAGAAATTATTATTAGCTTAGCACTTTGCACTTAAGAAGTAGCAAATGTAGCAGTACCTCAAAAGACCACTAGCCTCTGTTTGGTGCAGTGAGAGTCATTCTTTCCCATTCCCCTCCTGGAGATTCCAGATTCTGGGTGAATCATTTGTGCCTCGTCTCTGACTCGTCTTGCACCCCCAACTGTCCCTCAGTTCCATCTGGATGAAGCCCATCTGCTACACTATTCAAACATGTAGTTGTAGAGTTGTAAAGCCAGGTCCTTCTCAATGACACTGTAAGACACCTGTGCTCCCCTTTATTTGCAGTCGCTCCTCTCCATGATCCTACGTGGACCCAGACAACCCAAAAACCTGCACCACCAGTACAGTTCAACCCCTTATGTGTTTATGAAATATTTATTCATTAAGAAATAATGCAAAAAATAACAATTTCCTTTCACCTTTATGGCAAAAGTTCTCAAAAGATAGGCACAAATGCATGGTAAAGAATAAACCTGGTTAAGACTACGGTCACCTGTGCCAAAATGCCAGCACTGATGCCTCTGCACCGCGCGCTGGAAGTTGTAATTGTGACCGCAGCATAAGAATGCAACCAGTTATCGCTAAAAGCATCTTAATCTTATTTTGATCAAACCTGATATTATTTACCTGATTTTTTTTCTTTACAGCTCCTTTGCAGTGATAAAAAATAAAACTTGGATCATTATAGCTCATAAGACCATCTGACTTTTCCCTCCTCCTGCATATGGGACACTGTATTGTGTTGTTTTATTTCCTCTGGCAGGCTTTGCAGGCAAAGCGGCTTTGCAGGCAAAGCGGCTTTGAAGCAGCTGTCCACACATTCTTGTGTGCCTGAAATGAATTTTTTGTTCATGTTTTGTTTTTGTTTTTTTCCAGGTTCTCTAAAATGCTCATGCATTTCCCAGCAAGATCATGCTGAGCTTCTTCAAATGGGCAAGAGAGGCCACCAGTCTGGACGTACGCTACCTGAAAAGCATATTATGTGATGTGCAGTGCATCATGTCATTTTCTCCACCTCAGAGAGAAGTTAAAAGGCAATTGGAGGGCATTAAGACCGGAAACCAGTGTGAAAGGCAGGGCTCCAGTCGATTCAAGATGCCATATCTTAGGTCAGGGAGAGAACAGAAATCTTTTGCGTGCCACAGAAAAGTTAAAAGAAGCTGAAGCTTCATGAAGGAGGCCCAAGAACAAGATTGTGAACTGCAGACAGCAGCTGACTCTCAATATGTTTCAAAAACAATTAGTGTTAAGGTAACTTGTGATGAGGATGCAAAATGTTTTGCATTTTGGTTGTATTTATTTCTTTTCATGACTGCTTGAGTTTCCATGCTTAAATTTAAAGGAATTATTTTGCTTTTCTGGAATGTTCTTTTTCTTCACATATGTGTATTTCCTGTTTTGTTTCTGAGTAAATGACTCCTCATCATTTGCAGGTGTTTTTTGCCTAATGTTCTTTTTCTGATTGGCTGTAGAAATGTTTGCAGGAAGTGTTCCTGATTATATAAGGAAGTTCTGAGAATGGGTCAAGAGGCCTTCCCTGATTTCTGCATTGCTCAATAAAAATGGCTTTTTCCAGCAAACAGGAGTAGTTGGCTGGTTTACTTGATTTGCCCGATACGCCTGTTTAGACCACTCATAACATAACTATTTGGTAAAATGGTAAATGACGTATACTTATATAGGGCTTTTCTACCTTCCTTGAAGGCCCAAGGTGCTTTACATTCCTGCAAGGTGGGAAAACTCTGTCTCCCTCTCTGGTCACCAGCAGGAGCCATCTCCTGAATCCTGACACTACATCTCCCAGCTTCCCCAGCACACAGATCCAGGATACCGCACATTTGACGCTTGTCTACAATCTTCCACAAGAAACATAAGCAGCACAAGGAGCCTGGCTCGGTCCAAAGTATTTTGCTTATGCCATTCAGCCTGGATACTGAGTGGTTTCTCCTGACCTGATCACCTGTTTACCTGACCCTGCTTCGTATTTGACTCTGCCTCTTTGCCGTCTGCCTCAGCCTTTCCCTGGACTCTGACCCTGATTAAGCTTTGTCGATTTTTAGCGTAGCTCTGCTCCTGTCTGCTTGTCTGAGTCAAATAAACCTGCTGCTGTCTGCCTGTTTGTGACAGTTACTAAGAATTAAAGTTTTTACCCAAAAGAAAAGCCCAGGAAATCAGAAATATGCAGCTCATGATTTATAATGCATTGGCATTTTTTAAATCTCACATTAAGTATTTGCAATTAAAAAGAGAGCTTGAGGATGTTTCTCATTAATTTTAGCTGAACCCTGTATGCAGGAATTCTGCAATGGGAAGATTACTAACAAGAGAACACTCAGGATTCTAGGAAAATGAAAATCAGAGCAAAAAATATTTTTGTCTGTGTATCAGCAGACGTGAATGCCATACAGATGTAATCTGGAAATTAAAGCCGCGAGCCGTGTTGGATGGCCCACAGGTGATACCCAACCTCACCCTTGCTACTACCTACCCACGCCATTGCTACCCACCTCTATGCACTGCCGCCGCCCTCATCGCCCCCATCACCCCTGGAGCGACACCCCCCCCCAAAAATTGATGTGAAAAGCACTTTTTTTTCTTTTTTCAACATGGTGGCTTTTCTGTTGGTTTTTGACGTTTTCTTTTTTTTTTACAGTTTTGCTTGCCTTGATGTCATCATCTTGGGGGGGGGGGGGGGGGGGGGTCGTTCACCCTGCTTGAAATTCTTTTTCAATTTTATTAGGTGTGTACAAATTTTGGTGACTTTTCGCACATGTGGCGGGGGTCAAATTTTGACTCAAAGGCGCAGAAATGTTTACAACTGCAAAAACAAAATGACTCTCTCATCAGGGACTGCTGCTGCGGGCCATAGTAAATGGTTTTGCAGCCCTTCATCTGGTTCACATGCTTCTTGGACAGCCAGTAAAGAATCAAGCTCAAGAGTGTCAGCAGCCATAATTACTGCTTTGGGCTTGATTTATGTTATTTGAATCTGATATTCCTACACATTTTCGCTCTTCTCAAGAAATTAGTATTATTTCAGCATTCAAACAACATTCAAAGAAGAATTGCTCCAGGTGAGAACTAGAACAGTGTATTTTTTAGGTCACAAACAGAAATTCTGAACATTTGGAAGGATGGTTTTCTGAGTTTTAATGAAAGGAAAAACAGAAGTTCTAGTGTTTCTGACCAAATGATCTTGGAGGACTGTCCGCAGCTGATCTGGGTTTTTTGACAGGCTTTTTAAAGTCAACCGCTTCTAATATGAGTTTAAAATTGTCATTTTAAACTTGATTGCCAGATCAGCTCAGTGGTGAAGCTGAGTTTCTCTCATCTTCAACAACTTTCCAAGGTGAATCCATTTTTATCACCTGCTCTTTTTGAGGCAGTAATCCAGGCCTTCATCACGTCTCGGCTGGATTACTGCAACTCTTTTTATCTTGGACTAAGCCAAACATCTCTCTCACACCTCCAATGTGTTTAAAATGCATCAGTTCGTTTCCTGGTTGGAGGACATAAGAGAGACCACACTACATTGCATCGCTCCACTGGCTGCCTGTACGTATTAAAGTTCATTTTAAGATTATTTTATTTGTTTTTAAGTCTTTACATGAGCCTGCTCCACTGTACCTCTCTGAACTGCTTTCTCCTTATTCGCCGGCCCAGATGATTAGCTGATCAGCTCCTTCTGGAGACACCGAGGTCCAGGCGGAAGCTCAGAGGGGACAGAGCCTTTGCCGTCACTGGTCCAAGGCTCCGGAAGTCTTTGCCTTTGAATACCAGAGAAGCATCATCATTGTTCATTTTTAAAACTCTTCTAAAGATGCACTTTTATGTCCTGGCTTTTAACATGAGACTCCTGCTTTTTAAATGATATTTCTTTTGTTTTAGTATTTTATTATTATTTGATTTGATTGTCTTTTTATCCTGCATTTTCACATTGTTTTTAGTGTTGTGGTCTTTAATGTTTTTGTGTACAGCACTTTGTTTTAGCTGTTTGCTTTTAGAAAGTGCTATATAAATAAAGTTGAACATAATTAAAATGCTCAGGGAGACTGTATTCTGCAGTTTGGTATCTATTTCTAGAGTGAGCATCATGATTGGCTCGTTGAACAGTTAATAAAAATAGTTTAGCTTATCAGTTTTTTTGAAAGACATAAGTCCAAAGACAAGAAATGTGGATTGTTTTTTTTTTCTTACTCTAAAATTATGTAGTTTAAGCCTTGGTATGACAAAGAAATATATATTTTAGTTAAAGAAGAAAGACTGGAAATATGACTTTAGAAAATATGGGTGTAACGAGTAATTCACTTTTTCATTCATTCATTCATTTTCTATACCCGTTTTCTACACCCTCTTCCTATTCGTACAGATTTAATAGATCCCTCCACATATTTTTTATATATATTTTTCAGTACAAGTCATATAGTGGAGCATTCACTCACTGAGATGCTACACTTCCCAAACCAGGAGCTGGAACACAAGTTCAGCAGTGGGAGCATCTGCCATGTCTCCATAAAAGTGGTCAGTAGACAGCTGCTCTGAGCTTGGACATGATGAAGCAAAAAAGTCCAACACCAGCAGGTATCGTAGCTCCCAAAGCCATGGCTGACCGGGAAAATTCAGATCTCAAGAACCTAAGACCTCAATAACTTGGATGATGTGCCTCCATCTTTTACTTACAGACACAGGAATCTTGATGACCAAAACAGAAATTCAAATTTGTCGTTCTGATTGAGACGATTGTTTCAACCATATATTTGCATGTGTTGTAGAAATAGGAAGATTCCTGTCAATTATTTTCTTGGCAAACTTTGAGCCATCTATGGGTGAAGACACTGTCATTTCAACCTCTTATCAAAGCTACTAAAAAAATAAAAAGTTTTTGGGGTAGACTGGGCCTAACACTTAATAAAGAGATTATTTTCAAAATCTGTTAGCATCAAAAACAAAGTAGTCTGTTCTGCTTATCAATGCAATAAGGTGTTTACGTGCATGGCCTTTGGCTTTTCTGCCTGCATATTTCAACTGTTTAAATTAATTTATTTCAAAACCAAAAACGATCTTATTTTGAATAGGATCACTTAGAGACCAATGTTTACATGAGTGTTTTATTCAGTACACGAGTCAACCCAAGGCTGGATTGTTGGTGTGCAATCAAAGAAATAGTTGAAACTGAGGATATTAAATTTTACCGCATTTTGGATTTTATTTAAAAGCCCAAAAACTGTGAAAGCTCAGTCCTGTCTGTAGCAATAAAGTACAATTATGTCAATTCTAGAAGTCATAAGGAGGTCTGTGGCTGCAGTAAAAGAGGATGTGAGGGTGGCAGTATTAAAAGAGGAGGACAAGATTAGATGAAGATGGATGATTTGTTAGGCAACCCCTGAAGGGAGCATCGGAAAGGTAAAGAAGAAGATTATGTCAAAAAAAGCCAGACAAAGACATCCATTTTGCTGAGTTTTGACCCAAATAACTAATGTGGCATTTCTGTTTTCTGTTATATGGACTCAGCCTGACTGCAATTCATGGCTCATCCTCCAGTAAAAAAATGAAGGCTATCTGTGGATTTCTATGGTAACCCACTTGTTCATACCAACCTTGTATAAAAGACAGAACAATTCCATTCATTATGCTCATACAGAGGGTCCTTTAGCACATTAATGCATCCAAGACAAAGACGAGGAGAGGGGAAAGAATACTGACAAGCAGCAACAATTTGTGCGTTTGGAGTCATTTTTAAAGGAGGTGCATGTGTGTTTGAGCTTCAAAGGAGAATTGAGGAGAAGCTGAGGCTGACGTCAAGCAGCCAGCCTTGGGACTGGATGTGTTTGGAAGTGTCTGTTGTGGACGGCAGTGGTGTAGCCCTGCAGTCTGGAGAACATGAGTGCATGCAAGGCCGCACCAACATGCCAAGCAAGTAAACAGTGACGCCACAGTTCTAGGCTTAAAGATGCACATAGATTAAAAAAAACAGGCTCTTGTAGCATTTTTTCTGATGATGAAGGACATATATAAATTAGATTAATCTTAAAATTGCATTTTTTGAGCATTTCTTTATTCAAATAGTTGTAAATTAGGAACAGACAAAAAATAGCTGTTTGAAAAACAGCTTATTGTGACGTAAAAAATACGCTGGATGAGCCACAAGCTCCTTGCTCTGCTGCATTCTGATGCATCCACTAGCAGTTGCATCCAAATAGATCCACAAACGTCTTCGTTTTCGTTGTCTGAGCTGGAATCTGGCTCAAAACTGTACAGCTGCATAGCTCCAAAAATACTTGTCATTTTAGTAGCGGTAATGTTAGGTTGGAGGTGTGAGGGGCTGTGCGTTCATGAGAGAGCTCTCAGTAACGAGGAGGAGAAGAGGAGGCGGAGTTGCTATGTGCAAACGATCCAGCCCACAACTCAGAGGCGAATTTCAAATGAACTCCTGCTGCTCTGCAGAAACTATGTCCTAGAAAATGACACAGGCTTTTAGATTTTGGCATAAAAATGGCATAATTATAACTAAAAGAATGCTTTTACAATAGATCACAGATGATGGGAGTGGGTCTTTAACATGAGACGTGTGCTCAATCAGAGAAAAAAGAAACAAACATATTTCACACTGCAGAGTGAAAGACTATGAAGAAATATTACCATCCTGCCTTCGACATGACTTGTTTTGATATGTTTCAATATTTGCAGCATACTCCTGCTGAGGCTCTCTGCTGTGTGCCGCTATTGAAGGAGGTGGAGGAGAGTTTGAGGGACTAATTTGTTCCTGCTTAAATCATAGTTCATTACGCTGTAGAACAAAACCCCCGATGCTGTTTAATTTCCCCAAGAAGCATCATATGCAAATCTGCACAATGCAACATATGTCAGCTTATTAACGTCCTAATGTTCTGCCAGCCACTAAAAGGGAAAAAGAAAGTGTTTTTATTTACAAGGTTGCAGAGTGCAAGTTCCAACATTACTTTCCAACATTGACTGTCATTGAGCTGCTTTGTAACTCTATATGTTTACTTTTCTATTTTTTCCCCCTTTTTCATTTTTATAGATACCTGGGTGGTCTATTGAAATTCAGTTCTCTCTTACAAGGAAACCTTGTACTGGAAACGTTCCTCAGAGAGTTTGGTCCATATTGACATGATAGCATCACACTGGATATTTTCTCTTTTTCAGACCCTTTTGTGTAAACTCTAGAAATGGTTGTGGATGAAAATCCCAGTCGTTTCTGAAATACTCAGACCAGCCCATTTGGAACCAACAACCATGTCGTGTTCGAAGTCACTTCAATCACCTTTCTTCTGCATTCTCGGATGCTCGGTTTGAACTGCAGCAGAACCTCTTGACCAAGTCTACATGCCTAAATGCATTTAATTGCTGCCATGTGATTGGCTGATTACAAAATTTGTGTAAACGAGCAGTTGGACACAAATGGACAGGCGTGCCTAATTGAAGTGGCCGTTGAGTGTAGTTGTTTTCTTGTCCCCTTGGCTATGAGCTGAGGGGCTGACAGCGTGACTCCTGCGTGTCACCTCTAACAATCCAGAAGGCATCAAAGTCCAGCCCAATGGAAAGGACCTGCTCCAGAACCCAAAATGAGATTGGTTGAACCTGTCTAAATATATGCAGTGTGTTTCAATATTGCACCCTGGCTCAGGCTTAAAGATGGAAGGCTTAAATAACAGAGTACTCTTGTGGTTTGCTTAAGATCAGCCCAGCTAGGTATAAGGGATGGAATCCCACCCCAGGCACCCAGCAGGTAACCTCTCAAGACCCAGCTGCAGTGGGAGTCCCTGCTAGTCCTTGTAAAGGCATCAAAATGGCAGTTTTTTTCCACAAGGGATTTTATGCATCTTTTATGCATGTGTCCAAACCTCCAGGACCAATTTATACTGAGAGACCCTTCCAGGGCTAAGAATACACACAGCAGCTCCTCCAGTGGACAAAGTGTTAGAAATCAAAACTACCACTGATTATCTGAAGTTTACCCTAGACTTCTGACGATGTCATACTCTAAGCTTTACACAACACTGACTAATTTTGCCCAAATGTGGACTTCAGGTTGTGGGAGATTCTTGGAAACCACTGGTTCTGTGTCCGGAGCCATTTCCACATTTCTGTCAAGAATGAGGATCACATGAAAGTGGTTCACACTTGGAAATGTCTTTTATAAATTTGAAATCAAATGTATATTATGAAGAATGAAGCTCATGCTATGGGCTCTTCTTCTAAAGCATAGCTGATGTTGGTACTCAGCACATGGAGGGTTTTCATTATCTTCAAAGTTTGAAAGAGATTTAAAAAAAAAAAAAAACAGTTGGTGCATGATTAAACATCTTTTTCCTTTCAGACTCCAGAGCAGAAATTGTCACGCAAATGTTTCTCACCAACCAATGAAAACAATGTATTAAAATTTAGACTGAGACTAACAAGGTGCAGATGAAGCATTTAAATAACGCCAGGCGCAGACTGCGGCTGGAAGGTACAGAATTCGACACCCAGCCATACTGTAGTTTGATACCCAGCTCCCCCATTTTCATGCTGAATTGTCCTTGTGCAAGTCATTAAAGCCTTAGTTGCCTCTGGTGTTATAGGTTTATCACACAACTAAGCATTTCGAGTGCAAATATGTGGAGAAGTGCTAAATGTGAGCATATTATTTACCATTAATCAATGAAAGCTCTGAGGAAAGTCAAGCCAAGCAAACCCCCCACCCAAAAAAAACTAATTACGCAAGAAATAAGCAGTTTATCTATGGCCAAAACAATAAAAAAAAAGTACCAAACAATGAACATGAAGCAGGAATAGTCCTCATAACACCGATATTAAACTTTGATCTCATAGATGGTGAAGCAAAATGTTACAAAGAGATGGCCTCAGCACATCTTTCATTCAGACTAGATGGACGCTAGAAAACACATTTAAATGTCGGGAGGAAAAAAAAACGGATCGATATTTGTATATAAAAAAAGAAAAGAACTGTTGGATTTTTAATGTATTTTACAGTGAAACTGCTCAGGTGACAAACAAATTCACAGAGAAGTTTGGGCTCAATCCAATGTGACACACACATTTGAGGGCTCAAAAACAAATTACAAATAAATATTTTCAAGCAGATATGTTTATTTAAAAACTGCATTTAACATTCCACTATTTAAACTGTACTTTTAAAAAAAGATTTTTAATCTGTTTGCCCTTCTAAGTGATGACTCTTGAATTAATTTCTTTTTTTCTGACAATGGAATTACAGCAGCTAATACACAAATTGATAGTAAAAATCGAATTCCTGGACCAGGCACTTCATTTTTTTCCTAACTCAACAAAATGTTTATTTGGCCATAATTTTGGAAGGAACAATAACTTTCCTGTCTCAAAAAAGGTTTATAGACAGATCAAACTCAAAAGAACCAGAAAATGCACAACAAAATGTTAATATTTAAAAAAAACAACAAAAGCAATTATTCAAAATCTGAATAACTAAAACTTGAGTGAGACCATGCGTGACATGGGAGAAAAAAAAAAAGGATGACTGAGAGTTTGACAAATATAACCATCTAAAGATGACTTACATGAGCTGAAGAACAAAGCAAGGCGAGATGAACAAGAGATGATTTTCTGCCAAAAGAAAATCAAAAGGTAACACCAATGCTAACTGGGTAAGGTAAGAACACAGCAGACATTAGCATTTCTCTAAAACACACTCATTCATTCAGTCATTCATTTTCCAATCCGCTTTATCCCTTTCGGGGTCACGGGGTTGCCGGAGCCTAACCCGGCCACTCATGGGCGAAGGCAGGGTACACCCCTGGACTGGTCGCCAGTCTGTCGCAGGGGCCACAATCACACACCCATGCACACACACATTCACACCTAGGGACAATTTCAAGTAACCAATTAACCTGTGAAGCATGTCTTTGGACGGTGGGAGGAAGCCGGAGTACCCGGAGAAAACCCACGCATGCACGGGGAGAACATGCAAACTCCACACAGAAAGGTCCCCCAGCCAGGACTTGAACCGGGAACCTTCTTGCTGTGAGGCGGGAGCGCTAACCACTGCGCCACCGTGCAGCCCTAAAACACACTCTTTCTTCTAAAATAACTTCAAAAAATAGTTTTTTTTTTGGTCTGAAAGGATTCCACAAAAGATTTCATTCGTTTTCAAAGCAATACAACACAAAGCTTCACTTTGCAAAATATTAAACCAGCTTTTAAAAAAAAAAGATTTTGCAGATGAAAATGGAGATGTTTGGCCACAAAACACTCAGACGATCAGCGCAAGCAGTTTGTGTTGACTGTAAAACAAAGAATGATAAAGGATTTGAAAACAAAATGAGATCAGATGTGTAACTGTAGATGATTAAATAAAATGTACCTTTATATATGAGCAGTGAATCACACAAACCCTTTCTCTTCTGGTACAGTGCTACTTAAAATTATTCAAGCCCGTGGCAAATTTTGGACATGAAACTGAAAAGTCATTTAAATGTAATAATGCCAATATTTTTTCACAGTAATGAAGGCTTTAATGTACCAAGAACCAATTAATTTTTCTGGCAAAGTTACAGAAATGTATTTTTTAAAAATAGACAATTTAGTAGAAATGACTGATGGGTGATTCATTGTGGAAGAATACAAGAGAAGAATGTAGTGATTAAATCTTGTATGAATTTGTTATTGTGAAAAAGCAAACTTAAGAAGCCATGTGATCCTAAACTCTACGACCTTTGGTGACAACAACGCAAATGGCAAACTGAGGACAGGTGGCTCAGCAAGTGCAAAGAGATAAACTCAGCTAACAGGGAGAGGAAAAGGAATCGAGGGAGAAACTGTGACCTATGAATGATTGATTTTCCTTTTTCTTTCATCAATTAGCTTTCTTCCCAGGCATTTTGACCCTATGTCTTTGTGATGGAAAACAGCCCCGTTCTTGCTCTGCTTTGTGCAAAACACAGAATGACAGCTGCACTTCAGCACCTGAGGGTTTTGGCTCCTGTGAAGAAGGCTCTGCCGAACACTTGACACCACTATCTTTATCATTTTTCAGAGCAACTGCAGCCTGGGGAGAAGACTGCTAGGTTTCCCTCTGACAACTTACTGCAGTTACAGTGTTTTTGCTCAACTTAAAAATAGGCCCTCATGAGCTGCAGCTACATCTCAGGTGCTGCTTCCAAAAGATTTATGCTTTATGGCTTTGATTTGGATCATTTTGTGTCTGTAAATGGATGCTTCAAAATGGAACCAGTCTGTCCCAAGGTTTTTCTTCACGGTCCCACTCATTTTGGTTTACTGAGGCAGCTTTTGGCTGAAACAACCCTCCTTGTCCATCTTGCTTTCTGGAGGAAGTCACTTGGGAGCCTACATCTGTGGAAATCAGTAGCTGTCATTAAACCTCGATTGTGATTTTAATATTTACAAAGCTGGATTTTCCAGACTTCACAGGGGAAAATAAATGATGGATTCAAATCATTTTTTTCCTTCACCCACAATGTCATTCTCAGTGAAGCGGCACTACAGTTAATTATGATTACACCATGAAAGAAATGACATTTTAATTTAGTACAGTGTGTCCTGTTAACCAGGGCTACTGGGAAGTGTAAAGTCCACTGAACTGTAGATAAAATATGTTGTGGGTGGAGTAGTGGTAGCACATTGTGTAATTTGACTAGCATGACTAGCACACATCATTCTTGATGCAATAAAAAATATAAATATATTGTATATGACTGCAGGTCATGACACACCAACCTTTGCACAGCCTGGATTGATTACAATAAAACCTAATATATGTAATTGCTATCATGAAACAGTTGTACAGCTTAGATAGCACAACAATCCTGGTCCTGCTCATGGAAGTGCAAACCTGTTATAAACTCATAAACCAAAAATTAAAGTAAGGTTCAAAAAGTGAGTCTCGTCTCTGCAGTGGAGCTGCTGCCGTGTGACAGAAAACAATTTGTAAAGCTGCAGGTTGATTGGAGCCAGAGGTGCCATGTATTAGTTGGCTAATTGTAGGTGATGGTGTTTCCTTTGTGGGAAGGGACATGTTGACTCAATCCCAGCACAGGGTCGTTGCGGTCATGCCTAATAAGAAGCAGAATTTGATTTCTGGCATGTCTGGAAGCCAAGCTCACAAAATAGTCTTACAGCAGAGAGGAGGGATGAGGAGGAGGAGGATGCTGGGAAAGATAAAACAGAACAGGCAAATGTGAATGCTGGCATGAAGAGGAAAAGAAAAGCAAGGCATTGATCCTTTTATTGTTTCAGCTGCAGAGAGTTTGCAGCCAGGAAGTTTCAGACAAAAACTCTGCGGTGGGGTTAAATGTCTACAATTTTAGCGCTAAGTCACGCAAGAGGTGAGCTGCCTGTATGGTTACACATGTCGAAAGGAAGGAGGATAGAGCACAGCAATTCATCCTGTGGTACTTTTATGTGTCCGTGGCAATAACAGGAATTGTCACTGTGCACTTAACTGACGCCTGTTCTCACCCCAGTGTGGTTACAGTATCTGGTGTCCAACAGAGTCGTCTAAAACCCAGAACTGAGTCTCTAAATGTCACCTCAAGTAAAGGAAAGTCAGAAGGCCCATTGCTGCACGTTTGTCATCCTGTTCTTGTTGTTTTGGATGTACTCATCAGCTGATTACATATAAGATCTTGCTGAAGTCCCTCCTCCAGTCATAAGTTATACTGAGGTTTTGTGAACAGCAGATGCTCCCTACACTCTGACCGTTTCAAATGCAGACTCTTGCACTGATTTATGAGGCAGAAATGCATAACAGACGAATCAATGAGATACAAAGAAAAAGATGTGTTGGAGTTGGCATGGGAACCACTGCAGGACAATGTGTGGTCAGCTCTTGGTTCTTTACGATTTTGTTTGCTAAACTTTTTGTTTCATATTCTATCATCTGTAATCTTCATTTTTTTCCTCCATGGTTTTAGATTTTTTTCTATCTTTTTACTATCCATATTTTAGATCATCAACATTCAAACGCTGGGGTAGCAGAACTACAGACAACAGTTATACGAGTGAACTGAGGCTTGTCCAGGAACTTTATTTTAACCAAGAAGTAAGACAGTAATTCAGGCACAATGAGCCTATGAAGCTCAAAGAGGATATGTTTTTTTACAAAGCAATAAGAAAAACTGGGAAAAAAACTCTTAGGAGTAGTAATAAACCTGTAAAGCTGGATTTTTGTTTGGAGTTTGGGCTTATGGACCATGAAATTGAGTGTTTTATGCAATCCTGGATTTTCTGAACCCCTAGCATCCTGATCCCAAAAATTTATGTGATCCCGGAAAATGCGATCCCAATGCTGGTCTTGGAATGAAACAGCATAAAATTAAATCAGAAAATTTGTTGGAAAAATGCAAAAGGCTCATTTTCCCAAACTTTTGGGTTGCTTCACTTTGTGCCAGAGTTCATTTTCTTTGGATAGACTTTAGTATAAAACTCTCTTAAACCCGAGAAGGCCCTGGTTCACATCCCAGCTGAGTCTTTTCTGTATGTTGCTGGTATGTTTATCCTGCATGCATGGATTTTCAAGCTTCCTTCCACAGTCCTAAAACAAACGTCACTGGTTACCCCATAACTGAAACTGCATGTTGCCTATCTGTGTATGTAGGGCTGTGGTGGACAGGCAACCTGTCCTAAATGCCCTGTTGTCATCCTGTGACAGTTGGAATAGGCTCCAGCACTCTCTGTAAGGCAAAGTACTGAACTTTCTTGAACAAGGAACGTACGGTAGAAGTAAATTTGATTCAGCAGTATGTTTTGTAATAAGTTGCAAACAAGGTTAAGTGTTTATTGTGAAAACGCTAGCGTGACCAACATGTAGCGGTGTTGGACTGTGTTCTTTTTTTTTTATATGTTACTAGGTTGGGAGTTAGGGTAGCCGCAGTGTTTGTTTTAGTGGTCTCAGGATGGCAGTTTTTTTATATAGATAAGTCACAGTCCTCCAGGCAGGAGAGGGCGTCCGAGAGTGTTCAACAAAGAGAAAATCCAGGAAGGGTAGGCAGAGATCATAAATAAAAGAAAAAGGTGTGGGTCGAAACACAGTGGGCAGACTGGTCTGAGGCAGAGGTACTACAGGCGGGTCTGAAGGTTCGGGATGTGAATTTGGGTCAAGACGAGGCAGAAAACAGGCAGAGCAGGTACACTGGGTAACAGAGGATAACTGACCACAATCTGGTCATGAGAGTGGAGCACATGTGTCTTAATAGCAGTGTGCAAAGGAGTGCACAAACAGGAGAGAAATTTCTCCTGTTTGTGATGACTCGTAGTGTTGACCAATGAGGCTGGGGAACAGACTAGGCTTTTTTGAGAATGCAGCCAGTAGAGAAGCAGTTGTTGAACCAGCATGGCATTGTTCAGGCAGCAGAGTCAGAAGAGAGCTGTGAAAGCAACCCAAACCAAGTGAAGACGGGAAATTTTAAGCTTTCTCCACCCAATCAAACCCAGTTCATCAACGAATCTGCTATGTGCCTTAAAAGAACCATGAAGACAGCAGTGTTAACCAGAAGATTGGTAGTAAGCAAAAAATATCCAAAGACCCATCCATCATCTTCTGCTCATCCTGGACCGGGTTGCGGGGGCAGGAGTCTAAGAAAAGATGGTCAGACTTCCATATCCCCCACCACTTCCCCCAGCTCCTTTGGGGGGACCCCGAGGTGTTCCCAGGCCAGCCAGTGTGTCCTGGGAGTTCACTCCGCCCAATGGGACATGCCCGGAGGTGTCCAGGAGGAATCCGGACCAGATGCCCGAGCCACCTCAACTGGCGCCTCTCCATGTGGAGGAGCAGTGGCTCTACTCCGAGCTCTTTTCAGATGACCAGGCTTCTCCCCCTATGTCTAAAGGAGTGCCCAGTCATTCTATGGAGGAAACCATTTTGGCTGCTGGGACCTTGTTCTTTCAGTCATGACCCAGAGCTCATGACCATAGGTGAGTACTGGAACAAAAATCAACCGGTAAACTGAGAGTTTTGCTTGACGCCGCTCTGATCCGCCTGTTGATCTCATGCTCTGATCTTCCCTCACTCATGAACAAGACCCCAAGACACTAAAACTCATCCACCTGAGGCAGGAGCACTCCACCCACCCAGAGAGGATAAACTACTTCTCTCCAATTTCGAGATCATTTCAATGTTTTTACATTATAAAATTGTATGTCAAAAAAGTGCTTTTAAAACTTAAAAGTCACTTAGCTTGCAGTGTTGAGTTCTCTGATGTTCACCCCACACTCAAACCTGACAGTCATTTCCTGCTTGTAGATCATCTGTTTCCACAGACATGCAGCAGATGAAGCATCTGCCATTGGAGATGTAAACTTGTTGCACTGCAGAAGGGTTGTACTTACCAGCACCGGGGCAGCTGTATACGGTTTGCAGGGGATTCTGCTTGTACAGGTTTGACGATTCAGAACTTGATAATTACTGTTATCTTATTCCCAGCTAAGTATAGCTGTGGCTCAGGTGTTCTGGATCTGAGTGTTCCTCCATCACCAGCGCACAGAAGCTTGTCCAGGGGAGCAGCAGTGGCTGTCGGACCGTTAAGCTGCTGTGATACAGCGGTTTATAAGCCTTTAACTGGTGTAATTTTAGCTTTAATGAGCACTTGAGGGTAGAGGTATGCTGAAAATTGGTACTTTTAGTCAATAAAACATTAAAAAGAAGCTCCTGGCAGTCCAAACCTTTCAAATGACGTCTTTAGAAGACGTCACTTTAAAGGTTGTACTTGCAGGCTTTTCAGTTGTAATTCCCTTGCTGCAGGGACTTCAGAAAGAGAGGAACTGTGTGAACAACCGTAGAAAACCCACTTATTAGCACCTAGAAAGCACGACAGTGTGCTGAAAAACCGAGTGATGTTACTAGAAGACCAGGTCATTGAGTCATGGATAAAATACAAGAACTTTGTATCAAGTTTAACTTTTATCACTAAACTGCACTTACCCACACACCCTCATTTGTATGAGACCATTTTTATCGAAGATGAAGAAGGAGCCCTCCTTTTTTTAAATAAAGTTTAGTTTCTTTTTAATAATCAAAGCTAGGTAATTGCAAAAGGTCATTTTAGTTTTTCTTAACATATAGTAGTTTTCAGTATTTTTGCAGCAGAAAAGCATTTCTGGTTTAGTTTACATTCCTCCAAAAACACGAAGTACCATTTTCAGAGAAAATTCTTGAAACAAAAATTAGTAACAAGCCAGATGGGGTAATGGAGTGCCATTTGTATGTCAGTCAACACAGATTCAAGTGCACTGGTGTTACACCATCTGGGAAGAATCACCCCAGGGCCCACCTTCCATTCGACCCCGCAGGTGGTCTGGTTAAACATCCTGTCTACAAATTAAGGGCAGAGGTGGTGTCCAAACCATAGGCTGGATATAAAAGGCACTCTCAGCCACTCTCCAGAGGGGTTGTGGGTCAGCTAGACAGGAAATGAAAAGGAAAATGATTGTAAAACAGGTTCTACTCATTAAACGAGCTGGCACTCAGAGCAGTGCAGGCTGGAGCTCGTCCCTCAGCTTGATCTAAGCAGGACTGTTCAGCAGTGAAGCCCCCTTCATTTGGTCACAAGATACTCCAATTAAAAAAGATTGGTAATCTTTGCTCAATTTGAACCAAATGACAAAGGCATTTCCTTAAACTGGATAGTTCAAACTCACAGTTAAAACTCACTGTAATGATAGCAATTACCAATGCTGAAAAATGTGAATTCTGAAAAAAAAGATATAACTTGTCCTATTAGGCTAATAATTAGCAGCGATTGCAGACTGATTACAGGAGGGACTGATAAAACATCAAAAAGATCAGCTGCAGCTATTGTTCAGATTTTCAAACTCTTGTTACACGGTGTGATTTGAAAAGTACAGAAACTTGTAGACAGATTCAGTTCTAATTTCAAAGCTGCAAGCGTCACAACTCCAGATAAAATCTAAAACTGATTTTAAACCGTTTGATTATAAGGTGTGTAACGATTCATTTTAAAGAAAACATTTGAACGATCCAATTCACTGACCTGAAATTGATCCAGGACATCTTTAGCCAAAATTTCCACCAGTGTGACTCAGACATAAATGCCTGGTACTGAACAGTGAAGGTGAAGTTTTCCAGATTCCTTGTATTTCTTGCTAGATAATCAAATGTAAATTAAATATTTGCACAAACAAACAAGTAAACAAGAATGAATGTCAAATCCATTCACAGTTTAGTTTGATAAAGTTCAGCCCACTGTTGTTTTTCCACATCAGAATAATCCAAAGGGAACATTATTACGACATTCTACCACACTGTATGGTCACATGACTTTGCTAAATTCAAAGTGTTTCCACACATTGAACTGGAATGATGGTTGATCATTTTTTGCTGCATCACATGTGTGTTCTCTGCTGTTATGCACTTGGTTGTTTTTACATTATGGTAAAATAAAACCTACCATACCTCTTATCAAATGGTATTTTCCAAGATCGATATAATCTTTTTTTTTTTTTTATGATTTTACAATGGTTCATGACGATTTGAAAAACAACTTACCTCAGACAGATTGATCTGGTTGGATTGTAGGAATATAAATCGATTCATCGATTAAGTCGATTCAATCGTTTCACCCCTGTTTGGTTAAATTATTAAATCGAAAAGTCTATCAGTGAGCCAAGTTTTGTGAAAGGGTGAATTTCTTTAACATATATTTACCTTAAAAAAAAGGATACAATTATTCAATAAAAATTGAAAGTCAAAAAGACCTTGATCTCTCTGAAAGCTATTACATGAGATGGCAGCAAGAAGTGTTTGTGAGGATTGCAGGAAACTAACACAATCCCCTGTCAAGGATGAACAGGAAGCCTCAACTGTGAGTCCACAGGACTTTATAGTTGTTTTGCACATCATCTATTAGATGCAAAGTGGCTGGAAGACAGTCGATGGCTGATGTCGGATTCAGTGACAGTTTGGTTTATTAACTCTGTTGGCAAAAATGTCAGTGATTGGCTTAGTGGGCTTTTTGTATTTTTTTTTCTGGGAAACCTCCAGCTGGCTCTGTATTTGGAATTAAACATTCAGTCAAAGAGGGCTCACAGAAAAGAAAACAGCTGTCAGACAATGAGTTACTGTTCTCTCAGAGGAATGGATGAGTATTCTGGGAGTGTGTCAAAAATGACATGTGCACACAAACACAAACAAGTTTCTGCACTTTGCACAAACATTAGCATATCCTCTCTAACAGCAGCATCCTGAAGCTGACATGGAAAAAAACCTGCTGCTGTTCTTCTGGTCGCAGCTCTTTATAGCTCAGCTTGACAGCTTAGTGACTTTCCTGTGCAAAGAGAAAACATCCCCGTACTGACCCCGGTGACCTCTCAGAGGTACCCCAGTGGCTGTTCATCAATGCTGCCTCAGTCTCACACACAGTGATGGATAACTAAAGATGGGGAGCGAGGAAGCTTCTTAAGATCAGGGGAAGGGGACTTACATGAGCTGCTTGCTTTTGTTTAGTGCAAAAGACTGCAGTAAATATTAGACATTTTACACACAGATCCTTCTGAGTAAATGTCCAAATTCTGCCATTCTTCACAAAATGGAAAAGTACAAAATGCAGAAGTTAATCTAAAAGTCTAAGTAAGCAGTTCTTATAGATATTTTGAAATTCAGTGACAACTATCAGAGGAAAAGGTATGAACCAATGAAAAATAAATCCACCTGCTGTCTTCCAAGTAAATATCAGTTTTTCATGTGAAGGTATGGTGTTTTGGACCAGGACCAAGCCTGTTCTGTTTTCATGCTTTATTAGCCTAATTGTCAGAATACATGACATTTTCTGCTTATAGCACAATGACACGCAGCTCCATCGATTTGTCCTAAGCAGGTTTTTGAGCAGGAACTCAAATCACTGCACAGAGCTTTTTGTTGTTTTTTCTCCCAAATTTTTCAGCTGCTTGTCTGTAAATCTCATAACAGGATTTAAACCTCTTTTTCCACCTGCCTAAATCCTCGTAACAGCACGGACTCTTCATACTTTAAACATAAATCAACCTGCTTCTGGCTTCCAGAAAACAAGGCTGTCATGAGGTTACTATAATTTCCAGGAGATGAATGCCGAGCAGGCTGATAACTTTCAAACTTCTGTCCTGCTAAACAAGCTGTGAAATTATGATAGTTGTGGTTTTAGACTCAAATTTGGTCAAAATAGCAAAATGTTGCACTACGAAAACATCTGGAATGGAACGAATCAAATCATAGCGTAACTCTATCCTTTTGCATTGCTCTCTTCAGATCTAACTGGAGTGTTGTGATTGTCAGAGAACATATATTTTTAATTACGCCTTGTTTGTTAAGTGGCATGGCCTAGGTATTGTATAGCTTAGTAAAGAAAGGCATTTAATCTTTTGTGTTTGTCCATTTGCTCATCGACAAAACTTCAAAAATAGTTATTTTGTTTTTTTTGAATCACACATGTGCTGGTTAGATTCTGGAATTTTGGGAAATATTTCAAGTGCAGAAACTTGTTAAAGATATTTTAAAACAGATTGACCATCATTTATCTAAAGAAATTTCTTCAGGAACGAATCCTGCAAGTTTCTGCAGCACAGCAGGAGGAGAGCGTTCCAAGAATGAGGTTCTTCACGCATGAAGATTTGTTCATTATGACAGAGGAAAAGGTTGTTAAAGCACATGAACTTGTAAGCCCAGTTTTTCTCAGCTCACTCATTGGTGTCTGAAAATGTTCCTTTTTTTGGCCTGGATTTAAAAAAAATGAGTTACAACTGAGAAAAAGGCAGATGAAATGTAAATAAAACATAATAACAGGCAACATCTAAATTACATTTAAAGCTTATGTCCAGTTTTAGGCCTTAGTCACATGCACCGGTACAGGGGGTTGACTGGTACGGCATCTGCAGGTTTTTGTGTTGACTGGCCCGTGGAGGGTTTGCAGACAAGAGTGGCTGCCTTAAGGGATGTCATGACAATGGAACATACCATTGTTGTGCGTGTGGGAAGTATATTGTGAAGTATTTGTAAGCATAATGAAAATTTTGTTTTTGCTCCCATTTGCCATGAGATGAGCTCAAAGATCTGAAACTTTTTCCACAAACACAAAATAACCATTTCTGTCAAATATTGTTCACAAATGTGTCTAAATCTGATAGTGAGCACTACTGCTTTTCTGAGACAATCCATGCCATCTCACAGGTGTGCCATATCAAGATGCTGATTAGACTGGCCACTCTGAAACATGCCATTTTGTTTTATTGGGGGGGAATCAGAAAATCGGTCAGTATCTGGTATGACCACCACTGGCCTCACGCAATGCTACACATGTCCTGCTCATAGAATTGATCAGTGTATGACGTACGATACTGCACTCTAGTTGTTAGTAAGGTCAATGCACTGGCCCCTTGCTGACCTTGCGCAAATTCTGGATGGATGGGGTGGGGTGTACAGTAGTGTTTCTGCACTTGAAATAAGTGCCCACCCAAGCTAAACTCTGTCTAACTTCCTCATTTCTAACAGTCAGGTTAGAGCACAGAGGAGCGCAGACTTTTCACTTGAACAGCACTAATGGGCTAAGTACGCAGAGTTAGAGGAGATTGCAAAATGTGTACGATATGTATGCGTCTCACCTACTGCACCCTTACTTACTGTTGTGTGTTGTTTAAGTGTTTGCTATGAAGTGTCACCCACAACAAACCCGTAAAAAAAAAATGCGCATGGGCATTTTTGCTCTACATGTTCACCGAGTGATCTAATCTGTCTAAACAACATTTTGTCCTGCACAGGTTTGCCAATTTTTCACCCACAAATGGTCCGCATCCACCTATAAGGGCTGTTGTGACTGAGACAGTGTGGAATGAACTTTGTGTGGATAGACAAATATTGGGATGGTGATATATGCCAACTCCTACATATAGAACAATCGTGTTAAATCAGGGAGAATCGAGGACTTTCTTTGTGCAGAACAAGGATCAATGACAGAATATTGATACCATTAGATACAACTTGAAGGGAATAATTGGAAATGGTGCGGGTCGCAGAATGTCTGCAGGAGCAGAGGGAAAGCAGCTTTCAAAGGTAATAAAAAAGGTTTTGGCTTCAAGAGAGGGTGCCGAGTTTGCATCCTGCCAGATGAAAGCTTGGAAGAACCTTTTGACCTGAGCAGACCTTAGCTGAGCTCTACGACCTTCCTGAACTGTAGCTATATTCAGTAGTGACACTTTTTTGAAGACGTGTAACTATACAAAAGTCAGCACACAACAAACCGTAGAGTAATGCACTCAGCATTTTTCAGAACAGCTTCATGTTAAGCCTCCCATAGCATAAGTTACACTGCTTTTTGTGTCTATCCTACCACAACTTCAGAATGTATGTGGACACAAGATCATGTTTTTTTTTTTTTTTCATAAGGGGGTTTAATTTCAAATACCAAAATAATTCAATCAAAGGCTTTGGCAGTCTGGACACACATGTGGGACGGTGGTTGGGTGAAACAAAAGCCACTCCTACTTGGCCTACGGAGGGACCTACTTATAGTATGTCAGGTAATTTCTACTGAACCACCATTGCTCTCCTTGTCCAACTTTCTTCCTGGCTTGTGCTCACATTGTCTATAAAGATCCAAGTCTGAACATGGATGTTACTGTTTTACACAACCCGTATTTTGATTTTCACATTGGTTTGAGTGGAAGGAAGGACTGGTTGGTGCATTGAAAACAATCTAAGAATGAAAGTTTTTTTTCTTGTTTTCCACTGTGGTTTGTCTGTGCTCTGAGTTCTGTGTGTGATGTTCACAGTTTGGTTTTCTGCTTTCAGTTTACGCCTAACTGTTTTAAGTATTTGACATGTAACTTGGGTTTTCACATAACTGAAGTCACAGATTTGGAGGATTGCACCCAGACACCAGTTCCAAACTAGATCCTCTGCAAGCCCACTCTAAACCAGTTCCCTTTATCCTGCCTGAACCCAGAATTGAGTGATCACACTCTAGGCACTATTTCAGGTCCAATCTACTCAGGTACTATACAAAAAGCCTGGTATGAGTCGGCTCTAATGCTGCAACACAAGTACCATGCCACCTCTGAGTCATCCCAGAAGTAGCAAAGCATGCTGCTGAGCTTCAGATGGACATTAAATCTATATGTTTAATCTAGTTATGCTGCAGTGGCTGAACCACATCCATTTCCAGAAACAGTGTTGAGGAGACCATGATAATTACTAGAAGTTAGAAGGAGAGAAAAAGAGAATCTGCTCAGATTTCAAACTGCAACACTTCTAAAAGTGAGGCCGGTGGGATGAGTAAAATGACTGCTGATGTGAAATGACACAACTAACTTTTTTGTTTTCTAGAGCTCTACAGTAGTCCTCTGTCCTTAGTCCTACAGAGGTCTATGAAGGACAAGAAAATAAAAAAAACTAACCAAGTTTGAATCCGATAAAGCAGCACATATGAAAACACAGCTTCTATCTTAGGACCTATTTAAAGAAAACCATTCATTCCATGATATCGTACACTTGCAGATAAGTGCAAGAACAATTCATTGTTCTCTATGGTTTTTAGAACATTTGTATGAGCTGTTAACCTGAAGCATCGATGAATCCTGTGTGTGTGTACAGTTCACGCAGTTGGTGTGGTGTGTGTTAAATGGAAAAAGAGACATTGACCTTTAACAAAAGACATTGATGTTTGTACAATATGGAAAAAAATGCTCTTCCTTTAACCCTTTAACACTGGAACTTGCATCGGAATGGAGAGTAGGGAGCTTGAGGCCTGCTGACTGCAGTTTGTACCTGACAACTACAAGTTTTTTAAACAGCATTTTTACCGTCTGCTCGTATTTCACCAGAATTTGAGTAAAGAAACTCTCAGAAATGCAGTTTTCATCCTAATTTTTGTTAAATATCCTTGTTCTCCATCATGAGATGAAATGCCACAAGAACATGTTGAAAACACCAAAAACACTATTTTCATTGGAGGGGGGGGGTTTCATCTAACACTTTAAAAAGTGAATTTGCTACTTTCTGGATGTACATATTGTTTTGCAACACCGTCTGCCACACTAAAATGTGAAAATTAGATTGTCAAGATACAGCTCTTGGTCTCACTCACTGCTCTTTGGTCAAATAGATGATTAATTCCATTGTCAGTACTTCACATTTGGCTTTGGAAACTGGTTCTGGGATGAATGAAAAAACCCCTTCAGGACCAAACACGTTTCATGATAACAAATCCTGATTGAGACAGTGACTGCAGAGAAAGGAAGAGTCAGGATCGAGGCGAGTTTGTCTGTAGGTTTTTTGTGCATGGGTGTGTGTTTAAAACAGAGAGGGACTTGTTGCATTTGTCAGGGCCTGCATGTGAATATCACATTAAGTAGCACTAATCAAATCAGACCTCATGCTCAGCCAACTTCATCAAAATGCATGCTGGAGTTTCTGAAGAAAATCTCCATCTCTTCCTGGGAGTTCTCAGCGTTTCCCTTCACCACACAAAAGACTCCTCTACTACCAAGAGGATTTAATTTGAGAGTAAAAAAAACCCTTCTTTTTAGGGAAATGATATGAGTTTAAAGGGATCCTCTGGTAAAGGAGACACAATATTGGCTTATCTGGCTTAGGTTTGCACCAGTCTGCTCCAATTCAAACAAGACTTGCGTAGGCTTCTCAGTTCCCTTGTATGAAATTACCTGGCTTTAACATCAGCTTTACCATCTGGGTCCCATTACTTCAGCAAGCCCAAAATGGGTCATTTGTGTCTATGAGAAGAAAAGTCTGGATTGTTTGTTGTACAAGATTCACTTTATCGCATCATAAACTGTTTAAAGAGATTCAGATGATTTCTCCTTTGGTACATAAATACAAAACTGTTCTAGGACTTGCTGTGATAGATAGCACGGAAGGCAAGTAATTTTTTCTTTTTTGGTATTCCTCCATGAAACTGATGGAAAACAGAATGGTGGTCTGACTGACAAATGCTAGTCTCTCAAATCAACAACATTGTTCAGAAAAACTGTGTTTTATCTGACTGTTTTGGAGGTTTCAGTCAACTGTGAGACTATCTCGTCGTAAAGCTATTATTAGTGGTGAGAAGAATTTCTTTTCATATGAAGCAACTGGTACATTTAAAGCAAGGATGTTGGCTGTCTTAGGGGAAAAATTGTCTCGAGAAGTCAAAGCAACACATAGCACAGTTGGCAGCTAGTCCGAACAAATGGTGTCCTTATAATCGAAGAGTTTAATAAACATTTAATATCCTAACTGTGATGTTTCGATCCATTGCATGACAGCCCAGTGCCACATCAGTTGAATTTGAAGCGTTGCATGAGAAGATCCACCGCACAAACATCATGGTGGTGTGGACGGGAACCACTTTTATCCATAACAAAATATCATCATGCGTTAGATAGACTGAGCATTGACATCAGTATAGTATTACGAGTTTATTGGTGTAAGACTGCATAGTACTGGATTCTGTGGAATAAATAATCTGAATGCAGTGTTTTTGTTGCCTCATGACCACATGGCTTTGAAATAAATTCAATCAAAATAACACTAAATGTATTTACACAATGCCAGTTCACGACCTCATTTGTCTCAAACCGCTACATGAAAATCCAAAAACCATACAACCAAGATTAATTATTTAGTATTATAAGGATCCAGTTTATTCCAAACGGCACTGTAATCTATTTCTGTGCAATGAGGCCAAATTCTTAAAAGTATAAGAACAGCTTAGATAAGTGACCAATTTATTCTGTTAACAGCTGTAGATGCAACCCCCCCACCCATAGTGTGCAAGTACAAGATGACAGTGGAGATGAAAACTGTCCATACATGACAGTAAACAGTTGTAAGTATGCCAGTCTTTCATTTAATAACGTTGTTTAGACTGATTGAATAACTGAAGTTATTTATGCAGCTAAGTTGTTTTTGCATTAATCTGTTCACACTCTTTACAGTGTTAGCAGCTCTTTTTAATACAGCCACATTCTGCGGGGCTGAAACTTGTAATGACACTTAAAAATGGATAAATTCAACCAAACTGATGATAGTTTATATAATATTTATTTATTTATCATTAAATTTAATCTGAAACAAAACGAAGAGCTTCAACATGTAACATTGAGACTTAATACGGTGTTTTATGATAGCCCTGAGGCAGACTGGTCACCTCCAGGGTGAATCCCAGCTTCGCTCACCAGTTGCCAGGACTGGCTCCATTCAACATTGACTTCAGAAAATTGAAGTTTGTATGGATGGATAAATGGATTAACCACAAATATCCCTATAGGCTCCTTTGAAAAAGAGATTTTTAATCTCATTAGAATTTACCTAATTAAATAAAGGAAAATATTTTTAAAAAATCTATCAGGCCAAAATGATTCACAGATAAAGAAATGCATTTTGCACATTTGGACAGTATGTGGAAATTTTTCTCTTAGGCTTCATTTTGGACTTTCTTTTACACCAGTTAACACACTAATGTGTAAAGTCATTCACCTATGGTCTTTTAATCAAAAACACAAAGTTGCTTACCAGTAACTGTTGATTTAGACTGTAGGATATTTATTAGGGAATAGGAGTCTTTGGTGGCTGCATCCAGAAAACAGAAGCCACAGCTTTGAAACATTTGTAGATAGAATTACTTAAGTCTCTTGAAATTCTGGACATTTGTGGTGCAGATGGAGAAGATGATGGTTAAGGTTTAGGACTGAGTGGAGACAGCAGGGGAGGAGGGTTGAAGGACAAGGGTGAAATTTAAAGGAAATCGCTTAAATGTTTGGTGAACTGGTGCTAAGATGTTAAGCTAAAGTATCATGTAACCTTTTTAAAATAAAAGATGAAAAGAGCAATTTTTTTTTTTACAAAGATAAACCTACATTTACAACAGGAGCTCAGCAAAAGCAACGTACAAGAGTGAACGGAAACAAGGTTTTAAAGACCCACTCCAATGAAACTAGTGTTTTTGTGTGTTTAACGCGCTCTTGGAGCATATATCAAGAAAATTAAGTTGAAAAATGCATTTCTGTGTTTCTTTTTTTCAAATAGTTGGGAATCAGGAGCAGACAAAAATATGTCATTTGAAAAAGAGTGTTTTTGTGAAATTAAAAAAATAAACTTGGAGGGCCACAGACTCCCTGCTTGTTCCATTCTGATGCATCCACTTGTAGACAAATAGATCCATGCATGTCTTTGTTTTCCTTGTCTGAGCTGGGATCTGGCTCAAAACTGTACGGCTGGATAGCTCCAATATTGCTCACCATTTTGGTGGAACCTCTAATGTTAGGTTTGGGGTGTGAGGGGCTGTGAACTAATGGAGGAGAGTGTAAAAAGATGGGTGATGGGTTGTAAGCACCACTTACAACTTAGAGGTGAATTTCTAATGAACTCCTACTGCTCTGCAGAAACTATGTCCTAGAAAACAACACAATTTTTTTTAATTTTATTTTTGCTAAAGTGTCTTCACCATAAATTAAAACCCAGTGGAAACACTTTTAAAACAGATCGAAATATGATTGGAGGGTGAATTTGTCCACAATGATTCAGAAAATGACAAAGGCATACAAGAACTGAATATTTTAAGTTAATGCAATCAAAAGTTGACATGTGAATCTAAAAGGTTGAAGTAGCAGCATCAAATTTACCACATAAAAAGCTCTGAAAACATCTCCAAGCACACAAACATGGAGGCAGTGCAGTGCTGTGAAACCCTGCATGTGTAACAACACCGCTGTGCTGATATAGCCTCATGATTGTTTACTCAGGCGGTGTGAGAGCCAGACACTTAATGCTCACCTGTCAACAGCAGTTACCAGAGGCTGCCCACACACTGCTGCTCCGCATGATGGATAGGTGAGGCGGCAACTACACGCTGTCAACAAACCACACCGATGCCATGTGCTCCAAACCTTTTAACTCTGATTTACTTCTCTTTAAACTGCTTCCAGTCAGACAGTTGCTTTAGTACTTCTGTTGGCACAGACTGGATAATGTACAACCTCATCAAGATCTGTCAGAAATGATTTAAATTAATTTATATTTTTTTAAATCTTCTTTGATTGAAATAAAATGAATCTAACGCTGCCTCAAGTTCCATTAAGTTTCTTTTTTTTATTTTATTTTTGACACACAACTTAACCTGCTTGATTTGACCAGTAATTGTAAAGATTTTAGTTTTCCTTTTAGTTCAAGATTAGTTTTGAACACACTTGTCTTGAAAGGTTTGTAAAAGGCTGTTTACCTGACATAGATAGGGAGGATTCTGAGACAGGACAGTCATCTGTCTTGGGACTTATATAATATAAACCTGCTAACCCAGTTGAAGTTAATCTCCTGAGATGAGAGGATCTCCTTCCATTGCTGCACTCAGTCACCTTCCATTTGTACCAACGCACAGATAAACACACAAACCATTTCTTAAGGAACAACTTCTCTTTTTGTTCTCCCTTTCATTCCACATGTGGGACTCCTCCTCAATTGATAACTCTATAGAGCTGATTCTGCTCCTTTCAGCTGTTTCTGCTCCTCATTTTTTCCCTGATGCTATCAGCTGAGGTGTAGTTTTACAACTCCACGCATCAGAAGCAACCATCAGCTGAAAGTCACCTCAACTGACCTGCTGCTGTTAAACTTTTATGTTTTCTTAAATTCTGCCTTAAAGCTGTCATGGTTAAAGGTCAAAATTATGTCAAAATTTTCTGTAAATCAATTTAAACTGTTTACATTTGCTTTAGAGTTTGTACATACAGAATATGCAAGTATCAGAAAAGTGCAGCAGTCATCAAACCTGCAACAAACTGTGCTCTTCTCATGGGAAGCAGCCCTGATTGCAACTTGAGGCAACTTGGAACCCCACATTCAGCTTCTCCATCCATCATCAGAACCCACTGAATCCCTGTCAGGGTCATGTGTTGCTTGAGCAAACCCAGCTACTGTTGGGTGAAGTCAGGGCACATCCCAAAATAGTTGCCAGTCTATTACAGGGACACACACTAACAAACTAAAGGGACACTTTAGAGTTACCAATTCACCTGTGAAGCAGGTTTGTGGACTGTGGAAGGAAATCGGAGTTCCTCAGAAACCTCAGGAATGTCACCGTGAAGGAGGGATCCTCTCCCAGGACGAACAGGTAATGTGCTAGAACTGTTAAAGAAGAATTAGCTTATCTAACTCTACAGCTAGGCAAGTTTCTTTATATAGCACATTTCATGCATAAAAGATGAAAGAAAGAAAACAATCAAAATAAATATTAAAGGTGTGATCAATAAAATAAGATTTAAAGAAAGTTAAAAAGAAGTGAATTCAAAAGATGTATAGATAAACATTGTGGATGTAAACTTTTGAATACAAATTAATCAAATGCAGCTGAGAACAGGTGGGTCTTTAACCTGGAATTAAATCCACTGTTTCAGCTGATCTAAGGCTTTCTGGAAGTCTGTTCCAGATCTGTGGTGCATAGAAACTGAATGCAGATTCTCAATGTTTAGTTTTGACTCTAGGAACCGACAAAAGACTGGATCAAGATGAGCAGTCTGGGTGGTACATACTGGGTCAGGAGGTCAGCCATGTACTTTGGTGATAAACCATTCAAAACTTTATAAACCACATGTTTGAATATTGCAGCAGATGAGCTTTATCAAGATGGAACTGTGGAGGTAGTTGTTGGTGCGAGACGAGCCAGTGACGAGGTCCACAGCCAAACACAGGAGTTCGGAAAAACCACCTGGAATCTCTCCAGAGGGACAACACATGAATCACACTGCACCAAACAGAAACATGATGAACTAAATAAAAAATAATACAAAATAAATTATAAAGAATAGAGGAGAGGAGAAGTAAATGAGACCGAACCCCAGTGCACCATACTTTCCCCAGCTTCTAACTTCTAGCATCCTACTAGCAACTAATTGGTATTGAAATTCAATTCAAACATGTTAATAGTAAATGGCATATAAAATTGCACAAATAGCAGATGGTAATAATAATAATTAAAAAAAAACTACATTTTTAGCATATCTGTAATAATGTAAAATAATATTAATCTAAACAGGGGAAATAGGTTGCCCTGGCCTGGTTTACCAAACCATCTTCCTTCTGCTTAGCTCCACCAAAAAATATGTATAATGGATGTAATAAAAATTATTATTATTCCCCCAAATTTCATTACAGTCGGTGAGGAAGGGGAGCATAATAAGTTAGATATTCTCTGATTACTAGCTAGACTGGCAATAAGCCTGTCCAAAGAGGATGTTTTAAGCCTTGTTTGTTAAGTTTGAATATTGAAACTGTGTCAGCCTCTCTTACTTGAGCTGGGAGCTTACTCCATAAGACAGGGGCTTGGTGGCGAAAGGCTCTACCTCCAACTCTGCTTTTAGAAATTCTAGGAACAACAAGCAGTGGGAATCCCAACCACTACACCAATTGAGCAATTTAGCATCTCAGAAAATTACTGTATATTGTTAAAAAGCTTTGGAGACTCGCAACTTCACAGTTATAAGTTTTTAAAATAAAGTAGAAAATAGACAGGCATTTTGAATGTATTCTAACTCAACAACTTTACAAGAAGATAGGAAAACACACACTAAAGATTTAAGTCCAACCAGCTGCCAGCAAAGAAAAAACATTAAGGGTGTATTCAGACTGGAAAAGTCCGTTGGTCCAGACAGAGTCCACTTAATTTGATCCGTATTGAGTCCTAAACTTTATGCTTGGTCTGTATTCAGACTGCTTTCAACTGGACATTTTTGTTTGAAACTAAAGCTTGTAAACAAAAGCACATGATTAAAGATCTCTTCAGTCGTTGGCCAGGAATTACGAGGGCGCGGAAAAAACAGCAACTAGAGAAAGCATAATGGAAGTCCTGTGCTCTGCAATCGTTGTCGAAATAGTTCTCTTATTCAAACTTTCGCTGTCTGATTGGAAACAAATTGAGACCACCTTAAAAGGTGGGTCAGAGAGCAGTTCCTGGTTCTGGACCAGGGTCCACTTGGGTGTATTTAGATTGAAAATACATTTTGGATTAACGGGGTAAACGAACTCTGGTTCACTTTAGGTAAAAAAAATGTGTTCGACCTGTATACACCCTAAAGGTGTATTCGCACCGAACACAATTCGTTCGGCCAATTGGGGTGTCCCGCCCCTTCTTCGCCGCGTGGAGAATTCGATGCTTGCCGCGTGGCCAAAAATGTGTTCCATAAGCAAGCCACCTTAGCCGCATGTGAGCTACCAGCTAATGTTTTTTGCCTGATTACTACATGTAGTGGTGTCTGTTTATCTCATTTACAATGGGAGAGACAGATAATGTTTAGGGATCAGGATTAGTTATTTCGAAGAGCTCTACAAAAACATGGGTGATCACGTCTCCATGTTTGGGTAATAATAAGAACATTTAGAATCTCCCAGAATCCCCAGTGCGTTTCTCTCCTGCTGCTTTGTCTGCTTGATGGCCGCTTCTGCTGGGTTTCCGTCTCTCTTTGACCGAGTTCAAAAATAAAATAAAAACAAGAACAAAAGGAGGGGACCTTTTTTTTATTGTTGTCTCAATGAAAATTAGAAAACATCATAAAGTTCAGGAGGCCTGAGCAGACTGCTTTCCCATCCAGCAGCGGCCCTCTGTCCGGCTGCGAGTTCCTCTACCGGGAGCCGGTGTAGGTACAACATCTACTCGGCCTGTCAGAAGGGCTCAGGGTCCTTCGACTAATGATGACGTCACCCTACGGTAACATCACTTGGACAAACTATGTAGCATTGAGATCTTCTCGGGCTCATAATATTGTTGTTTTCATTTTACGTTTCCTTTTGTAACCTAAAGCTGTTTTTACTCATAAATAATAATGGCATTTTTAATTTTAAGGTGTGTCTGACATAATTGCTTGTTGTATCTGACATTATTATTTGTTACACCAAATGTAAACTGTACTTGAATACATTAATAGAACATATCTGTTCTGTTAATGTATTAAAGGGAGACCCATTGGCAACATAAACTTATTTTTCCAATGTGAGTAAATGTATGACTGTATAAAGAACAATATTTATTTATGGTTTGCCCTTTGCCCTTTAAAAACATAAAAAAAATGAATTATTCTTTGAAGTGAGGGTGAGGCTATGATAAGTCCCTTGTGCAATGTCGTGGGAAATTTTGATGTACAAGTCATCCATGTTTCTCATGAATAACAGCAGGTTATGACTATCCTAATTATCGTTATCGATTTGTCTGGGCCAATCACTACATGTCATTGTGCCAACTTACAGCCAATCAAATAGTGTGACGTCATCATCAGTCGCAGGACATCGAGTCGTTTTGACAGGCAGAGTAGATCTGGTACCTACACCGGCATAGTGAGCGTGTCCACTACAGCTCCATAGGTCCTGCGACAGTCTATCTAGAGTGTACCTGCCTTCGCCCATCAGTAACCGGTACGGGATCTGGAAACCCTGCTGCCCAGAAAGGGAAACAGCGTGTTAAGAAAATGAATAGAAGTGATTGATCCACCATATTGGATGTTTTTTTCCCGCTGTTACTGAAAACGTCATGTGCCCGAAGTTGAGTCCCTGATTGGTTGAGAAGACACAGCCACCTCCCCAGAGTTCAGATTTTTTTTTAAACTCAGGGCCAGCTCCGGCGGACGCTCAATTCACGCTGTTTCCAGACTTTTACGCTGCGCCGGCCACTCAGCTTCGAGAAACCACATGATTTAGCAACAGAGTTTGCCCCTTGGCAGAACAGGTGCACCTCTGAGATAAGACAGCTGTTTTGATACACATAGTTTAAAACTGTGAGCATGAGAGAGTGGTTATGGTTTGTGATTCATTTAAAATCGCATTGTTAAAAAGTTTTCTATTTTTTACTTTTCAGAGTTTGAGTTGCAGCATAAATCGAAGCAGAGCTGCCTATTGGCGCGCATTCACTGCTCCTCACCGGCGGACAGACCGACAGACTGTTAGAGTGAATTGGATGAAGGCGCCCTCCTTACAGCTCCCAATCATTCCATAAAAACATTCATCTGGAAAGAATTCTTCACAGAAAATGGAAAGGAAAAACTGTCAGGAATACCATGCAGCCACTGCAATGTTCACAGTG
Organism: Adrianichthys oophorus; assembly: GCA_036245035.1. Taxonomy (NCBI): domain Eukaryota; kingdom Metazoa; phylum Chordata; class Actinopteri; order Beloniformes; family Adrianichthyidae; genus Adrianichthys; species Adrianichthys oophorus. The sequence continues at coordinate 21,836,144 of BSAI01000207.1, forward strand.
GAAAAGTCTTTGGAGACCCAGTGACCTAAAAAGTCAAGGACCTGGCAGAAGGGTGACAGCAAAGTGTCTGAAGTTTTACAGACAAATAAAAAAAATTTTAAAAAAACAGCAGCAGAGAGGATTCATTCTGCTTTACTGCAGCTACTGTATCCTCTCAGGCAAGACATTTTCAAGGCTTTCAACTAAAGCCCCCTCTTAAATTAGAAGGACTGCACTTTGATGCTGCATCTCAAATTGGCGAACAGAGATTTAAGTTCTTTGGCGTCTACACATTAGTCTGACTTCTACAAGAAAACCACAAATGAGGCTGGCTCTTAAAATGGGATTAAATAGACTTTTGCTTGAAATGAAACTGAAACTAGCATCAGTTAGAGGAGTGAGACAAAAGTGATAGAAGTGTAATTTAAAGGTCAACACTATCAACTGATCATGCAAAACTTTGATGACATATTATAGTTTTAGACTTAACATCATATCTTTATTGATAAGCAGCTGAAGATTTGTTATCTCTCTGATCAAGAGAAGCACTAGTTTAACTACACGTAAGATTAGACGCACAATAGTAACTTAATACTTTGAGCATCTCATCATTGTGTATAACTGGAAACCTGCGAGAGCAACACCATGTTTTTCTTGGTTCTTTCCTGTGAGGTGGCTCACCTAAAGAAAACATCCTGCTCACCTTTTGGTAGTGGGTCGTCCGGAGAAGCTGTTCAGTCGTCTAGGAAGTTCAAGGGTATCATAGTTAAATCAAAACAGCAACATTTGCTGCTCCAAAAGCGTGTGCTGTCACAAGAACTGCAGTGCAAAGGCATTACCCTCATCTCTACCGCACTTCCTGACATGCTTCAGGATGAGAACTTCAGGCCATTATTGTAAAGCAAAGTTCTTGATGCGTTTTGAAAGATGAATCTCCTCATGGATAAGACATGCTCTCAGCACGGGGGGTGGGGTGAACAAGTTCAGAGCTGTGGTAGTTTTTAAAGAGTTGTTTCACATTTTTCAAGTATGCCGTAAAATCATACTCACATGTTTGACAGACAATGGAAGAGTTTCAAACCACCACCACCAAATGCATTGGACTCCATGTGGATCAGTGGGGTGAGCCAGTGCTCAAACCCCAACCGTGACCCGACTGTGACTGGATGTGGATTCTGTGAGGACTTCATGGCTATCCCTCAAGGTTTTTTAGAGGATGTTTAAGAAAGACTTCCCTGATAAATCTGGTATTTGTGCGTTTGTGTCTGGATGTGCACGGCAGTCAGGTCTGGACCTGCAGGTCATCTATAGATTAATGAGCCGCTAATGAGCTTAGGGGAAAGCAATTTTGTCCTTATCACTTCTATATATAACTTCATGTCACACGTGGACCGCCTTACCCATTGTGTGGGTGTTTTCAATTTCATTTCCCTTTGTAACTGGGACAGATGGTCCTGGTGGCAGTCCGCTCTGTTGTGGTCGGCGGGTAGAGGCCAAGGCCAGGGGTGAGCTGTCCACCGAGAATTTGATGAGCAGGCAAAGATATTCATGCTGCAAAATCATCAGTCTCTTTTATCCACCAACAGTGCTTTCTGGCACTAGCGCATCAGTTCTGGACGGGCTGGGCTGTTTGGACCTGACGGACTGCAAAAACTCCTGGTTTATTGACAAATATCAATCTAAAGTGCAGTCTAGAGCAAACCACAGACTTTTATAAAAATGAATAACGGCACATTTTATGAATTGGTTTTCAGATATTTTATTGAGGAAAAAAACATCTGTAACCTTTTGACCCATTTGGACATATAACATAGCAAAAAAAGCTATTGAGAACATCTCCTCTGCAGCCCCATCACAGAGTCAGAAGCACTGCAACAGCTGCAGCTTCTGGTGTATTTATAAAAATAACAATCATAAAAAACCAGACATTTACAGCAAGGATCCTTTTCAAATTGTGAATTATAAAAGACAGATGCGCAAGACGATGCAGTAACCCACAATCTCTAACTGACAGGCACAATCACTAGTTTGACAGGCAGAAAAGGTCTAGCTGTTGAAATTTCATTGAGACTGACGATATATCACACCGTTACAATCTCCAGAAAGTCAGTCAGAGATAAAACCACCGAGATGAACTTTACTCCAAATGAGAGAAAGAAGAAATTCAGCAACACTTTTCTTTTTTTTTTTTTGCTGCTGTTTTATCTTAATGCTAATCATGGGGCTAAATCTGCAACTTTTATGCTTTAAAAATGTCTTGTTTTGAATTTGGAGAAGCTGCAACACAAAACAAAAAATATATACACACAGATCTTCAAAAGGTGTGTGAAATGAATCATCAAAAACCACAGATGAGCACCGTTGAAGCTACCAGACCTGTGAAGCACAGGTAGCCACTTGAAGTCTCCTGTAGCTGGTGAGTTTTCTTCAGACCACACTCTCTTTTTTTCTGTACAATGGAAACACAGCGACAACTCTGATGGTTTTGGAGTTGCATTCAAAAAGACGAGGCTGCAACCAAAATTTCTTCCAGCCCAGGAGAGATAAACCCCATCACCAGCTGCACCCATCTCTCCAGACTGATCCGTCAGTCTGTGGCTTTCAGCCACTTTTCTTTTCCCTCTGCTTCTTTTCTCCCTCCGTCTGTCTTTTTTATCATTAGAAAACATGTGTCTGTAAATGACCTTATTAAAGCTGTGCTTTCTTTCTTCTGGGACGCCAAAACCTTTGGCTGCTTTTTTTTTTGCCAACCTTGAAGGAAACGTGCACAGATCAAACCTCGGCTAAGTTCAATCTCTTCAGTGGCAGCTGAGGAATTCCCTGCCAGGGTGCGACAGCAAACAGTCTCACCATCTGGGATGTCTGCCTGCAAATATCTTTCCACTATGGGATGACCACACACAGCAGGTCTCTAAAGCCAGCCTTCCCTCCCTCGGACTCTTATCTGCTTATGTTGGATGAGAACGAGAGAAGCACCACTGCACAAACTATGCAGGAAATTTCATGTTTAGGTTTCTTTGTTGCTGATGATCAGAAAAGCTTATCCACCCCGTCTTATAACAGCTACAACAGTACCCAAACAGGACATCACTCCGAGAACATAACAGCTTGATTTATCACAGAATCACATGAAGAATGTAAACAAACTATCAAACAGAGTTTTTCCATCACGCTGAGCACAACTTTACATGTACATTCACAAGCCTTTGGGGTGCTACTGCTTTTAGTCTGACAGCAGTGGGTTACATGGCCTCCTGGCTGTTCTCTCAAACCAACGGAGGCGATAGGCACTTATACAGATGCTCACACACACAAATAGATATCACAATAATCTGCTTTGTTTTTTCCTCCCCATCAAGCCCATCTGGCTTTTTAAGGTTAGAAACGAGCCCCAGAAATATCTTTGGTGTGTAAACAGACTCATCCTTATCCAAATGCAGGGTGAAGGTCTCTCCCCTTGGTGTAGTTGATACAAAACAGGTATCTGGAGTTTTGCATGCACATCTGTGCATGAGCGTGTGTGTGTGTGCGTGTGTGCACTGAGCAAATCATCCCTGAAAGCTGTGCTGGAGAAGCAGTCACCTTCAGGACACTGATGCAGAAACATGCTGGCTAAACAGCTGGTGGCAGATCGGGTTGATGAGAGTTCGGCAGCTCCGGAACTACCACTCTGCATCCGAGTCCACATCAGTTTTTTCCAAGCCTGAGGATGCGCACGGGAAGTGAAAGGCAGATGTTCTTGGTGTGTCAGTCATACTCAATGTATGAATTAAAAAAAAGAAGCTTTGATGCAAAACAATAAACTCCTTTTTTTCTGTCAGCTCTAACACAGCCGGACTTGCACCCAAGTCTGACTTGCCCTCCTCCTCTCTTTGACTCAGTTGCACTGCAGCCAGGTGGAGTATGCTGGCTGCTGGCAGGCAAACACTGGCTGCACCTGTGCAATGTAGTAGTTACTAAAGTTGCCATCTGCCACATAGGGAGCAGGCTGGTAGTAACAGGTGACATTGGCCACGTTGGGGATGACGTTCTGCTCGGCGAGCACACGCACCGCCAGCATGGCAATGAGCCCCAGGGTCTGCCGCCTCTCGTGTCCCATCAGGCACACCGTGCTCTCGTTGACCACACCGTGCAGCGTCGTCAGGTAGTCATACTTGCGATCTTCCAGACCAACAAAGTGGTTCTGGAGGTAGGACTCCAGCTTGCGCTGCTGCTCACCAATGTCAGAGAAGTCAATGAAGAAGCGCGAGCACATGTAGCGCTGTAGGGACTTCATCTCAGGCTCTGATGTGGCCCGGAAACCCCTCACCAGGAGGTGACAGTACTTCAGGAGCCCCCCGCCCCTGATCTCCTCTGGGTTCCGAGTGCAGATGATCTTGTGGCGGAGGTGGTCCAGGGCCTCGCTGAAGTCCCCATACACACTTTCGCCCATGATGGTGGGATGGAAGGTCTCGGTCATGGGGTTCTCGGAGCACTCGTAAAACAGCAGCAGGGAATCCAGCTTGATCTGGAAAGAGTCCACGCTGAACTCAAACTGCCGCCGGAGGGAGTCAACAAACTTCAGCTCCACATTCTTTCCACGGTTGTTGGAGAGGGAGATGAGACTCCAGCGGTCGGAGTCATTGCACACCTTCACCATCTTCTGGACATAAGCTTCCTGTGTTAGAGAGAAGAGGAGGGAGGAGTAAGAAGGCATCACATTAAAAATGTCCATTTAGAGCTGGTTTTTGAATTATGCAAGAATATATTATAGCAGACACATTCATTCTACCATCAAAACACTGGAATGGCACTTTTAAATTACATGTTTAATGACAAAACCAACATGTTGCTTTCTAAGCTTTGCCTTCAAGTCAGTTTTGGCACAAATCCCGTTAAATGTTATCAAATGTGGAACAGGAGACGTGCCTGCAGAAGGAAAAAAAGTGCAACCTTGTGTACCTTTAGAGTCAAAGGCGTTATTTTCTCTTTATTAACGCAGTCGGGTAAAAAATCCAAGAGACAATCCAAAACGATGTCCTTCACAGTCTGAAATTCGCTTTCGCCTTTCAGGTCTGCGCAAAAGATCAGGTCCAAGTCTTTGAAGCCCAGTCCGCTGTCGTCGTGCAGAATGTGACTGGCCGCGGAGCCGTTTAGCCGAACGTCCCGGACGTGGATCCGCTTCTCCTCCATCCGACTCCGGACCACCTTGACGATCTGCCGCGGCTGCATCTCCAGAGTGGGGAAGTTTCCGCGGCCGTGGATCGGGATGGTTTCTGTCAGAATGGCGTCCAGCCGCTGCACTTGATCCCAGCTGAGGACGCTGACGCTGCTGCTGTCCGCGGAGCTGTGGCTCTCGTCCTCAGACATGGTGCTGATGAAAGTCCTCGGGAGTCTTAACAATAATGCCAAAAAAAGGGGGGGGGGGGGGATTTTTCAATTTAAAGTGAAATCAGCGTCTGCATCTTTACGCACGAATTCGGTGGATAACGTGTTCGCTATTTTCACCCGCATCCGGATTTTTAGAACATGTCAAATATTTTTCGGTGAGATAAATATTTAAAAATGTGGTTGACGTCTGTTCTTTTTAAACCAACAAAGTATCGAGCCGTGTTTGGTGGTGCGCTTGAGCGTGCGCAGTGGACGATCCAGCAGCAGTGGCGCCGCTGTGAGCGAGTTGGAGCCAGTTAAGAGGAGCTGGAGTCCTGCAATTTCTTCTCTCTGTCTTTGCGCCTTTAAAACATTTGCGCCGCTGTCAGTGCGTCCGTGCGCCGCGCATCACATTCTTTGAAGATCGCCGATGATCCGGGAGGGGGGTTTGCTTTTCCGGCTGTGACTCCATCGCCCAAAGGCCCGCCTATGTTTCTTCAATTTGCATGAAGTCGCACTTTGGCACCGGCTTTTATCCGATGATCAACCCCTCCGTGGAATCCTGTGGATTTTTACGCACAGCTCCTACTTCGTGTCAAAGTCTCGTCCAATAACTCCGCTAAGACGCGCGGTGTGCCTGCTCCAGCGCGCCTCCTTTCAGAGTGTCTTTAGGTCAAGCTGACTACTGCAGAGCCAGTTTTGTAATCTCGCTTGAGGATGTCAGCTGTTTCTCCCCGCCCCGCTCTGCCTCACTGAGGCTCACCGCGAGCGCAGCTGATAATACGTGGGCTCTTTATAATGCCTTCAACCTGAACACCTTCAGGCAAAAGCAGAAACTGGGGGTGGTGGTGGGGTGCTCTCATTATTTAATGCCAATACATTAGCATCACATTATTACCAAAAATCTCATGGTTTTGACTCTCTTAGTTTAAAAATTACTAATATCGGTATGAACGTGCTGAATTAATAACTTTTTGAAAAAAAAAAAAAACTGTTCAGATGTTTACTTTACAACTGATATTCTTCTTATGTCACGTTACTTTATCGCCCCCTGTAGGCTGATCCTGGTCCTGACAAAAGGTTGCGCAGCAAACTTACTGTTTTAAATCTAAAGAAGTCATGACATCTCTCTTCGAAGACAGTTTTCAGTTTGTAAAAGTGACTTTTGGATTTTAGCTTTGCAGGAAGAATGAGCCTAGTAAATTTATTTGGATTTTTTACAGGTTCAAAAGTAAAAATTTTAACCTAAAACTGATGCCACTGTGGAAATGTGTTCAGGAAGAGCAGGGGTGTCAAACTCCTCTTGCGGATTTTCCAGAAATCCTGTCTCATTTGCTGCTGATTACCTGGATCAGGTGTGTTTAGCCAATAAGGAGCTTCAATAGCAGGTTGGTTGGAAAACATGTAGGAGACCGGCCCTCGAGGCCTGGAATTGGACACCCCTGGTTTGGAGGATAAAAGCTGAGGTTATGTCAGGAAAAAAGGTAAATGGCTGCATTTTCCATCCACATGTCCAATATTTTTAACCCGCTGCATCTATTTTGGGGTCACGGGACTGGCAGGCAGGGTACACCCTGGACAGGTCACAGCAGGGCCACAATCACACACCCATGCACACTCACATCTAGAGACAATTTAGGGTTATCAATCAACCTTTAAAGCATGTTTTTGGACTGTGGGAGGAAGTTGAAGTGCTTGGAGAAAACCCATGCACACACGGGGAGAACATTCAAACTCCACACAGAAAAGTCCCAGTTGGGATTTGAACCAGAGCCTTCATGCTGGGAGGTGAAAGCGCTAACTACTGCTCCACCATGCATTTTTACTTTTCATATTTTTTACAATCCTTTTAACTCTGGAATCACATACAGCAACGCTTCAGTCAGTGCTGCTTACCCAGCCTTCATAGAGCTCTTTCTTTACTATGGAGGACAGGTTCAGAGGAAAGTCCTTGAAACTTAATCTCACATCTGGAAACATCTGTAGAACTATCAGCAGCCATCAATGGCTTCCCCAGGTGGGGAGACACAGTCGCTTTAAGGATGAGTCCCACAGTCACAGCACTGCTTCATGAAGCTGACAATAAAAAAGAAGTCGTCAGATGCACACAGCAGGTATTCACATACACAACGCAGAACTCCGATGGTGCATAAAAACAAACTGGCACTTCATTACTTCCAGATGAAACACACGAGTCGTGCACTGGACATTACTCACACCGGCAGACAAGCAAATGCAGGCAGAAATGCAAAAACACCCCTTCCTCTCTGCTGGCGCTGATGTCTTCTCCCATCAGATAGATTTATGTCTGATGGTGTAATGGAAAAGGAACTTTCCAAAAGCAGGACAGCACATGGATGCATGCAGGAGCTTCTTCTTTTTATTTCTAATGGAACAGTCTTTAGCTGTCTGCCTCTGGGGGCCAAGAAACATCTTTTCTGAGTGATTGGTGCCCATAAAGAGAAAAATAAAACAGTTTGTTTTTTCCGTGTGCATAACCGGATTTCTTCAGTGGTAAATTTAACGATTGCTTGTATGGTTGCTTTGATCCAAATCCAACCGTTGTATTTTTGGAAGAACTGAGCTTTGATCATTTTATGATATCAACAGTTTTGTGGTTTGTTTTTTTTTTTTTTTCCTCAACTCAAGTCTTCTGTTTCCCATGTTGTTACAACTTTCTGAAGTTTCTTTGACTTGCTTTGTTCACAACATCACAGGGAATTCAGGAAGCTGTTTAACCCTCAGGCCAGTCTGAGCATATTTGCTGCAGGCGATAGGAGACTGAGAACCAAACACTCTGGTTTGAGGTAAACTTGGACACAGATTAAACTCAGTATCCGCTCAAACATATGAGCCAAAACTGCTACCAAATATCTTTATCCTCCAGTGCTCAAATTTCTCACCTTGATCTTTTTCTCAGGTCCAGTCTTGTTGGAATTCAACAACAGTGTAACATTCAAGACTACAAAGACAGCAGTGAACTCATAAGACTGATGAAAAGAAGCATCTTCTGATTTGTTTTGCTGAAAATATTTTATCCACTTTTTTGTTTTTGTTTATTTGCTCTGTATTGAATCAATTGACCTCCAACAGAATAAAAGTTGAAACACAAAACGATAACTGAAATGTTTAAATTGATACAGAAAGTCTGCAAAATACTGAAAATGATAGTTTGTCATTTAAAAAAAACTAAGAGCAAGATTGATGATCCTCTTTAATAACTAGTTTTTTGATTGTTGTGTAAATAAGAAGCTTTTATTTCAGAAAAATAGCTGACCTCAAAGTCATGGCTTGGTGTGTTATTGTTCAGTACTGATCAATTCACTCACCGGCCACTTTATTAGGCACATTTGTCCAACTGATCGTCAACGCAAATATTTAATCAACCAATCACATCTAAGCAACTCAATACATTTAGGCATGTAGACTTAGTCGAGACGATCTGCTGGAGTTCAAACTGAGCATCAGAATGGAGAAGAAAGATGATTAAAGTGACTTTGAACGGGGCCTGGTTGTTGGTGCCAGACGGGCTGGTCTGAGTTTTCAGAAACTACTGATCTACTGGGATTTTCACCCACAACTATCTCTAAGGATTACAGAGAATGGTCAGAAAAAGAGAAAATATCCAGTGAGCTGCAGTTCTGTTGATGCCAGAGGTCAGAGGAGAATGGTCAGACTGATTCCAGCTGATAAAAAGACAACAGTAATTCAAATAACCACTGGTTACAACCGAGGTCTGCAGGAGAACATCTCTGAACGCACAACACATCCAACCTTGAGGCAGATGGTCTACAACAGCAGAAGAACACACCGGCTACCACTCCTGTTAGCTAAGAACAGGAAACTGAGGCTACAATTCACACAGGATCAACAAAACTGAACAATAGAAGATTGGAAAAACATTGTCTGGTCTGATGAGTCTGCATTTCTGCTGCAACATTCTGATGGTAGGGTCAGAATTTGGCATCAACAACATGAAAGCATGGATCTGTCCTGTCTTGTATCAACAGTTCAGGCTGGTGGTGGTGTAATGATGGGGGAGGGATATTGTCTTGGCACACTTTGTGCTCTAAGTACCTATTGAGCATTCTTACAGCGCCACAGTCTACAAGAGTGTTGTCGCTGACCATGTCCATCCCTTTATGACCACAGTGTCCCATCTTCTGATGCTACTTCCAGCAGGATAACACATCATGTCATAAAGCTGGAATCCTCTCAGACTGGTTTCTTGAACATGACGATCAGTTTGCTGGACTGTAGCTATCGGAAATAGCCTCCACAGTCACCAGATCTCTACCCAATAGATCACCTTTGGGATGTGATGGAACTGGAAATCGGCATCATAGATGTGCAGCCGACAAATCTGCAGCAACTGTGTGATTCTGTCATGTCAACATGGACCAAACTCTCTGAGGAATGTTTCAAGAACCTTGTTGAATCTGTACCACCAAGAATAAAGGCAGTTCTCAAGACAAAAGGGGCACTAGCAAGGTGCACCCAAAAAAGTGGTCAGTGAGTGTTCTCTATTATAGAAAATAAAGTGAAAAATGTTTAAAATAAATAATTTGCACAGATGACAAATGTGTCATTGGATTATTTTGGCAGAGGGACCGCATTTCTTTATATTTCTTTATATTTTATAAATACTTTTTTTCAGAACTTTGTTCAGATCCATTTGTGGTCAAAGTAAATTGATGGTAAAACATGTCTGCCTAACTCATTTAAAAGAGAATATTAGTTGGAATTTGAAAAAAAATATATATATTTTGTTACTTTACCTGCAACAAAGAAAGACAAATTTTTCTGGTGGGGTTGGGCTAAAATGCAAATAAATAAATAAATAAATAAAAGAGCATCAGGAATTGCAAAATAAAACATTTTAAAAAAAGAATTAAATTTACGAAATTCGGGTGAACTGTGGTGTTGTGGGTAGCACTCTCATTTTACAGAAGGAAGGCCCTGGATCAAATCCCAGCTGGGACCGTTCTGCTTGGAGTTTGCATGTTCTTCCCGTGTAAGCATGGTCTTTTCCAGACACTCCGGTTTCCTTCCACAATCAAAAAGCATGCTTCATAGGTTAACTGGTGACTCTGAATTGTCATTAGCTGTGCTTGCCCCTGCAATGGTGACATGTCCAGAGTGCACTCCGCCTGTGTCCAGCAAGAGCTGGGTTGGTTCCAGCAACCTCATGACACCGAAAGGGATTCAGTGCATTTAAAACATAGATAGATAGAACTAAAGTTCTAATTTAAAAAAGATGCATTTTATTGATCATACATTTGACCCAATTAAAGTAGCTGGGACCAGAGCCCGAAGAAGACTCCTCTGACAGTGATCTCAGAGCAGGTAGATTCAGAGGTTGATGTTATACACAGGAAAGTATGAATGCTGACGTAACTATAAAAGGTTCTTCTTTTTGCAGAAACGACTGGCCCTCCAAAACGCTCGCATGAGTTTGTCCCAGCTGTCAGTGAGGTATTCCCACTGCAGCCAGCACAGTTAGCTTTGGTTGTGGATCAGAGGCAGAAATGAGATTTCCATCTTTATTCAGTAAAACTGCTTCTGACCTCTGGTGACAAAGAGCTGGGCACTGCTCTATCCTCGAGGAAAGCCAGTTAGTTGGAATTTGTGGAATGTAGAGGCAGCAGCAATCATTCCTGGAGAAAGGAAACGTTTTATTCCAGCGTTTTTCTTCCATTCCATTGTGATGGTGTGCGAGATGAGTTTAAAGTATTTGAGCAAATTATAACCGGAGGTTAAAAGAGAGGTCCAATTTGACAAGAAAATAGAGCAACCCATCTCACATAATCTTTCTCATTAGAGTGTTGTGATCCTGCAGCGTTCAGAACCAGGCAGGAATGAGAGATATAAAGGCTGCTGTTAAAGCACTTGAGTAGCTAATGGATGCTGATGTATGTGCCTGTCTCCAGATCCATTTAGGCAAACTGGAGCCGTGCTGGAAGACGTCCACATTAAACAACCGCAACTGTTACTTTAGGGCTTTAAATGTGTGTTTATCAACTGCAGCACTGTAACCGCATGCATGAGTGCACCTGAATCTGCTTGGGGTTTGTGCATGGACTCTAACAACTTGATTTAACTGTAATTTAAGTAAAAATATTTTTTTGAATGACTGAGGAAAAAAACATGATGTTTGTACAGTAAGTGAAAGCTGCAGTTCTGAATGTCTACCTTTCATTAGATTACATTAGTTTACTTGCTAAATTAATAAACTGTCTGTATTAATGTTGTTGAAAGATAGGGTGATGTTTACATGTTTGAATGATTGAAAGTGTGAGGAAAACTGCACTGTTGTGCACTTTCTTGATCTGGTGCTCTGCGAATCTGTTTTTTTTAACTGTTAATCACATCATCCCAATCTGTTGAATTACAACTATTTTAATTATTTTGCTTTAACTTTTTCTTGCTTTCCTGGGCTTACTTTTGTTGGGACTGCAAGCAGAAATTAGCAAATGTGCGATAACCTGGCTCTGTACATCTTTCTACGCATTTTCCCTTGTTTTAAATAAATAAACTCTCAAATAGCTTGGCTTGATGCAGCTACATCAGTTTTGTGCTCTTTTTTTGGGTAACAACCCACAAAATGTTGTTTTTTAGTCTTCAGAATCTGTGCAACACATGAGAAGATCAGTGTCTTTTGGGCGATCTGATTCACATCCTCCATCACACCAAAGAAAGTTCTTCAGAGCTTTGTGCCGGGCTCCTCCATACCAAACCCAGCCTTATTTTAAACACACAGGCAGAGTCACTCTGGAGGAAAGAAAACTGTTTCCACAAAGTAGGGCTGTCTAAAGTTTCTGGATGTGCTTTAACAAGTCTGTCTTTTTTTGAAAGTGTGGACTTTTTACTCACTATTTTATGACTGTAAGAAACAAATTAAAAAACTTCATTTTAAAGCAGGTTCATCAGTTTCTTTCTCATTGTTTTCTCTCCAGAATTAAAACAACCAAAACCAAAATATTTTTACCTTAGGTTTTCTTTGCAGACCCATTTTTTTTATCACACATTAACTGTGACAACATTCTCAAATGAAAATGCCTTTTCATCCATAAGTTCACCAAATGTGTCTCGATAAAGTTTTCCCAAAGGCTTGGTGAGCTGCACAGCTTAATACAATGAGAAGCATAAAAACACTGGCATACATTTGTCCAAATATTTATGTGTGATCAAATTTCGATCAGTGTAATTCAGAGTGAAAACTGCAGCTTACTTCCATAATGTTGGAAACTTTGTAATTCTGTGACTGTAAAAATGCTTTCAGAGATACTAACAAATAAGCCTGAACTAACAACAGTTATATTCACTGACATTGTTTGTAGAAAACACATTCTAAATTTACTCAATTTCCATTTAAAGTAGAACTTTTTTTTCTTTTGCCAAAGTTAAAAAAAAGTCAAATGTTTTGTGCAAAAATATGACGTTCTGTTCCACGAACACATTGTCTGTTAAGTTTGATCACAAATCAAATGAGATTTGCTGAGTTTATTTGGTAAGATTTCGAGATTTTAAAATAAAAACTGACTTGGTTGCTTGGTTTTTGATCAGCGCCACCATCCGCCCTCAAATTTGATGCAAACTCAGAAGAACCAAACAATGCAGTTCCTCGAAAGACCACTGGAGGCTGGTGACAGAAGGAAGCAGATTCTCATTGACTCCCATGTTTAAAAAATCAAACAGTACACCTAAAATTAAGGTTTTTAACTGTTTGGTTTGAGATACATTTTCATTGGCTTTCACTTTGCTTTCTATTCATGAAAACTGTGTGAGTGTTAGAGTTCAAAAGTTTTTGTTTGTTTTGTTTTTGTGTAACAGGCAGGTGAACTGACTAAAGCTTTCACTTGACTTTGCACCCAAACCGCTTTGTTGAGTGATAGTCATGAGACAGATCCTAATTTGAGTACTTAGTTTCTCAGAAGGATCCTCTTTTTAAGAAATGTCATGAAAAGAAAAACCACAGATAATAGCTTGTACAAAACATGTTCAGGCAAATATCAGTGGAGAGATTATTCATAGTTATTGCATTGTCAAAACATCTCGTTTTTCCAATTACCATAACCTGCATCAAATCCACTTTGGCAAATGCTTTGCTGACCTTCTGATAAGAGTCAAGGAGCTGCAGTAGAAACTTGTTTGGATCTGAAGCTGTCAAAGTGATGGCAAAAGAAGCCAGGGGAGCATCAACTGATCTGCAGCCAGGACAGCAGGTACATGTACCGGCCAGACTCAAGCCAAAAGCCCCTAATAACCTTTCCAAAGCTGCTTGCTGTGTGACGGTAGTGAAGACATATGGAAGACTGTGTGATGCAACTTTACAGTTTCATAGGAAAACTGGAAAAAGTTTGGAATTTGATGAAAGAAATAAGGAGTCATCAGTATTTCAGAGATTCTAACAGCTGTCAGTGACAGGCACTGGCATGAGGGACGATTGGATAAAAAATACCTTTTATCTTGAGTTTTTTTTTCTGTCAGTGCAGGTTGGGAATAAAGCCCAGTTCTAAAGGGTCAAGGAATGTCTATTTTAGTCCACAAACCAATGAATTCCCACATGGAAGGCCCTATGACTTTCCTGTGTGCTTGGTAGCAGGTCTGGTCGGTCAGGACTTTTCCTCCATCAGCTTTTCTACCTGAAACAGCAGAAAATCCCATTTTGTGATCAGATTCTTGTGATAACTCAGACTAAGTATACAAAAAATGACAATATAAATGTTGTCAGATTATGAAAGTACATTGCAAAGTGCCTCAGTAAATATAACAGCTTCTCCACATTTAGCTCTCTTAAGGTCCAATGGTAGCATTTCATCTATTCACAGCTTTCTGTTGTGCATTTGACGACATTCTCAGAATCGCTGAATTCCTTTGTGACACTTTTGGCCAGAATTTATTTCTCAGTCTGACTCTCGTCTGAAATTAAAACACTTTGCCATACAGAGGAAATCCGAATGGCCAGAATGGTTTGTTGTTCAGGCCCTGAAGCTGCACAGCAAACCCAAATCATAGTTCCTCCACCACTGTGCTTAACAGTTAGCAAAACCTTTTTTTTTCTTCTTTTTTTTGACAACTGTGTTTAAAGTGATGGATATTTCCAACCTTGACGAAAATAAAGTGAGTACAGTAAGCACAAATATTAAACTCAGTTTATCAATCAGCATTAAAGATTTCAAGGTCATCTACATGCTCTACCAACAAAACAACACTAAAACCCACACATTTTTATGACACTTTTAGTCCCGATCAATAAATCAAGGACTCGTTAATTTAACAGTATTTCAAGAATTCTATAAAACCTGAACTCTGTAGAAGTTGGAAGGCCTTAAAAATGGTTTTAGTTTAAAAACTACAAAACTTTTATACCACATGATCCAGTGTTTTATCAACAATGGAACTTTGAAAACATACATTTATCAACAGATAAATGTCATACTTTTATTTGCTAAAATGCGTTTGATACATAAAAGTACTTTCCAGAAATGTGATCATTTGCTTCACACTTGTAATCACTAATTTTTCATTTCTATCATGTGACTGATGGTCCAGGGACTTCTGAGCTTATTTTCATTATATCCTCTCACTGTTTCAACATGGAACTCATTTCTTTAGTCATATGATGTATTTTCTGTCTGATCATCAGCTACCCCCCTGTTATTGATGGATGCGGTGACTAAATTATTTAGTCTTCCAACAGATGTTCCAGTGTTTTCTGTTTGTCTGGTTCTGCTGGAAGGTTTTCCTGATCATCCATTCCTTTCATCCTCCTCTTCTGCTTGTACAGTACAGGGATTACACTGGGATTCCTTGGATAATTCATTATCTAAAGCCATTTGCATTCACTCAAGGCAATCTGGATTCATTAAAATCATCTGAAATGAAATGGATTACAATGACTATGACTTCTGAGAGGAGGAAGTATTGTCTGAAGACTTTTCTGAATCCCTAAAAACTGTGGTCAGAGTGAGTGTCACATGATTGATTCATAGCAATTACACACCAGTGTTCAACTTTTTCAGTGAAGTTTTACAATTTTTTAATAATCCACGATTTTATTGATAGCAAATACAATTTGAGATCATTCAGTCTAGGTTTTAATCCCAGCACAGATTTGTCAGGGTTAAAATAAGACCTCAGATTAAATTCTGATTTCAAAAGAAACATTTCTATCCGTATGTTCCATGATCGTTCTAACTACAGCCGGCGCAGATGTTAATCCAAGCATTCATTACTCACAGAAGCGAACATTGCAATGGTCTCCTGTCTGAACTTCCCAAAAACAGGTTACACACACTTCAACTTGTGCATACATTACACCAATTCCTGAGTCTCTGCTTTGGCTTCTAGTCAGTTTCAGGATTAACATTAAAGTTCTTTCATTGTTTTTTAAGCTCTTAATGGCCTCGCGTCTGCTTATTTAACAGACTTGATCTCATCTAGAAGAACCTCCCAGAACACTCTGATCCTTCTGTAGGTGCTGCTTTGTTAACTGTTCCCAGAAAAAGAACTAAAATCCTTGGCGAGGTATCATTATCCCACCATGAACGTGATCTGAGAAACTGTAACAGAATCAGAGGACGAGGAGGACCTCAGCCCCTTCTGTGGAGATTCTTTAAAATAAACCAGAGACTCACCTTTTTAAAGAAACTTTTAATTACATACACAGGAGAGGCTTGTGGACGGCATTCTGTATTAATAACTTTGTATGAAAAGTGTCAAACAAATCAGATTAGTTGATAGATTGATCAACATATAGTTGAAAAGAGAATCCTGTAATGACCGCTGTATTAGAGCTAGCAGAAGGGATGTATGACAGTTAGAGCAAGAGGTGCAGGAATTTGTCATTTGTCTAAAAATTACTAAGCAACAGTGAGAAAGAAAGTCATTTGAATATTTTTATGGTAAAAAAAAAGTTTTAAAAGTTTTCTTAGTAATTTAATTTAAAATTGACTTATTCTTGGTCAATTTCCGAGGTTGTT
The DNA here is from genome assembly GCA_036245035.1 of Adrianichthys oophorus. NCBI lineage: Eukaryota > Metazoa > Chordata > Actinopteri > Beloniformes > Adrianichthyidae > Adrianichthys > Adrianichthys oophorus. The sequence continues at coordinate 21,852,457 of BSAI01000207.1, forward strand.
CAGGTTTATCCGACAGCAAACTGCTGTTCTTCCATTCCTCAGGGATGAACAAGGAAGGTGGAGCTCCTCCTTCATATGATTGCCTCATTTCAAATCTTTTCATGTGGTGCTGAGCACTTGCCAGAGTACACTTTAATTCCGGGAACAAACAAGATGAGCAGTCCTTTTCGAGAATCCGACAGCGGCCACTAGGTCATATTGATGTGATGTCAAAACGATTTTTTTTCCAGATGAATGTGTCGTCTCTGCACTCAGTAATAGACCCTAATCGGTCATTAACATTTTCCACATGAGCGGCCTATCCAAGACTTCCGATGTGATACTCTACACGTAATTACAGCCAATAAAATCCCTTAATCACCTCACTCTCTGTTCAGATCAGGGTCATCGTAGTTAATCGCTCGAGACTTCATAATGTTCATGGTTCATGCAGGGAAGAGGTTTGGTGATTTTATTTTAACTAGATCGTGAGAGAGGAAGAGCACAAAGATGAGTCAACGTTCTGATGCAATTACAGCAAAACCGAAACATTCAATTGTTAGCAAGAATGAACTTTCACTTAAAAAAAACATGATGTTTCAGACATGAGAGAGGTGAGATATTTTATTATTTTATGCCATTTTCTCTTCACCGCTGGAAGCCTGGACACTCCAGAGTTTGCCGGATTTCACCGTCGCAACAGACATGCCTTTAATACAGGTGCACGTTTAACCCTGCAATTAGGTAACAATCAGGCAATCATTTGAGGCAATACGCTTATGAATGAGATCAAAATCTCACTTTACTTGTCACGTAAAGCATCGAGGTTCTGCCACAGTGAATTTTTGGCAAAAATGACATCAACAGCATCCACACAAAAACAGTCCTTATGATTTAGTTTAGAACTAGATTTTACTTTTTAGTTCTGTGGTACCTGAACGTCGATCAGTCTCTTTTTTTTTTTTTTGGAACATTTGTTGCATTTTTAAAGGAAAAAAAAAACACACAAAAAATGGAACTAATCAAAGACATGCTCTAAACTTCTCTTTCAGAGACTGAAGCACCATTTCTCTCTTAAAACACGGGGCAGCAACCAAAGAAATGAAAGCAGGGAATAAAAGCTCAATTTTCAATCGGGACGTTGAAGCTCTCGGTAAACAGTTCAGAGTGACAGCTGAAGGAGATGCTCTCACTCTGATGGTATGCTATGCCGTCACATCAGTCATCTTCAGTGTTTGTGCCAGGTGGGGGCCGCCATTGGCCCTTTGGAGGACCGCTCCACCACGATCAGCTCGTCTGTGTTGTCCCGCGCCTGATAGTGAAGCAGGAGGTCCTGAATGGCTCTCTCTTCAATCTGCAAAAAAAACAATCATGTCAGCAAAAGCGGCATTTTGTTCAGGCGTGAAAGACGAAGACACCGACACTGCCAGCTTTGTGGTCAAACCCCATTTAACATAATGGCAACCAGGCAGCCACGAGGGAAAGGTGTTTGTGAAGGCATGCCAGACGTCTGGAAACTTCCAACCAGCTCTTTCACAAATGTGATGTTTATTAAACATCAGAAGAGCCAAGATGGAAGGCAGCTGAATGCTGGGTAGTGAAGCTGTGTGTGTGCATTAGTGCACCAGCACGCGTTACCTGGATGAGCGCCAGCGGCTTCTCTCGGCTGCGGATCAGCGCCGCTTCCTGCTGCTTCTCCTCCTCCACGATGGAAGCAAAGGTCACCAGGGAGGAAGGAGGGGGACTGCTGGCTGCCCCTAGCACCCAGGGTCTGAAAGAAGTGAAACACACACACGACGGGTGACGGTGACTGCACTGTGGCAAAGCAAGAGAACCAAGGGTCAACAACAGATCGACAAATACTGAGCATGTGCTCATGTGGATTTCGCAACTGAAGCGGAAATGTGGTTTTAACTGGCCTAAGGAGATCTGAATCCAAACTTAATAAATATATATTCATCATTTCCTCATGACTACTGGAGAAAAACATGTTTGTCTAGTCAACTTGATTTAAATCCATCAATAACTACATTTCCCAGAACCCCATTCCTTCACATTTGGTATCACTAAAAAGCTCCAAATGTCCTGTTTTTACCAAAAAGAGGTAATTCTGTAGTATGCCATAGTTTAGAGATATTTAGGTTTAGAAACATCCTCTACAGAAGAGTAATTTGCATTGCTGGTAGTAATCCTTGATCCTTATCTATGATAAGTGACTGTAACTGTCTCATTCTGGACTTAACTTCTATGAACGTTTGAAAATTTAAGTCCAGCGATTAGACAGGGCTGTTTTTCTGAAGTCAACTTTTAAAAATGACCCTGACTTTGCCAACATCACTGACCAACAAACTTGCAGAGGTTACAGAGACACTGACTGACATGGTCAAGTTTGTGGTCAAACTAGAAACATTTGCACATGTGGCAGATAACAAACCCTGTTGTCCCTCAAACAAAACCCTACAGCACATGCACAACACACAGCTTCCTTTAATGTTCAATAAGGAGAAGAAAGTCCCGGTTAACTCAAATATTATGATTGTGGAATATTTATCAGATTTGTTTGAACTGAAAGCCCCAGAGATGAGCGTGTGAATGCCTGACATTCAGCCAAATCAAAGATTGTGAAATGAAGCAAACCTGGGATCAGGAAAGACTTGCATGAGAATGTGCTGATCTGCTTTACTTCTTTCTCTGCTCACCCAAACACCAAGAAAAGCCCGGGCCTGCTCTCTGCTCTGATCCGTTGTGACAGAGGACTGCCCTTATCAATTCTGATTAACATCGCTGGCTTCACTCCAGGGACCATCTGTTTACAAAGGTTACAGCATGAAGCATGAACGCACATAAGACACTGGATAAAAAGGATCTCCTCAAAGATATGAAATGTGTCAGAGAGGGCCGTGCTACTACAATGAACTTCATAAAAGCAGCACAGCCTAGCGTTACCATAGCTGGCAGTGTGGTGTGTTTGTCCAGCTGTCAGAGGATGCTGTGAAGGTCAGGCTGTCCCGGTCTCTGCGCTCAGGTCAACCCAGCTGGGCCTTTCAGAGCAGTTCCGAGTAACATGGACCTCTCTGCTTCACTCCCCATATTTCCAGTCACTGAGTCACCACATCACATACCATAATGGTGCTGACATTTTTGTTGCCTTTTGTAGAAAAATAGTTACAAATAAGCAGATTTTCTTCATATATTTATATGAATAGAGTTTGCATTTCCTCCACACCAGAAGTGGACTTCATGTGGAAACAGGCACCTATGTCTTAATACAGAGCATTTGAACATCTGTACTGGTACAAATGGAGGATTATGTTAGAATTCTCCAGACAACAAAAGACAATGGAGAATAGAAAGGTGCTTGAGGGACTGTCGCAGCTAGACATTTCATTTTAATGACTCAACAGCACCTCCAAGTGGATTTCAGAGGAACTAAACAGAGATAAGTGTCATTCCTGCTTTAGGACAAATGAGTTGCTAAAAAATTAGGGTTTTACATGAATTGATACGTTTTTCATTTGAAACAGAAATAAATAAATTTGTGATCTGATATAAGTCTATTTTGTAGAAGAAATGAAACTGTCGTATTTAGCCAGTGGGGCTCTAGAGAGTCTCTCACCCTGTGGGTCTCTCTGGCTCGCCGTTTTCACATTTGAACGTGACTCTCTTGGTAGATGGGGTTGCACTGACTGAAGATCCCAGGACGGTTTGGGCCCTCTGTGATTTCAGTTCTTCACCTCTGACTGAATTGCTCTTTTCCTTCTCCAGCAGAGCTCGAAATGAGCAAGAGAAGGGTGGGGACTGGACGGCTGTGGCCCTGTGAAGAAGAAAAGATGCATGATTGTGCTGCTGCATAACGCATGAACTCTTTATAAAGAACAGGTTTGGCGAGAGCTGTGAGATCCTGATATCCACTTACCAGGTCTTCCCACTGCTTTTGGGTGGAGTGGCTGTGGGGGCGGTCCTGGGTGCAGGAGACTCCCCACCAGACTCCTTGCTGACCATGGCCAGCATCTTTCTCTGTTTCTGAGACAGCTTAGAGGAAACTGGGGAGGGCTTGGTGCTGTCGATGCAGGTAGAAAAACAGCGTTTGTTTACATCAACTTCATCACACATATTCACTTTGTGAAGCACTCATTAATTTGTTACAACATGTTCAAAATGCATTAGAAATAACACAATTCAATGCCTTTTAAATGAACAGTAAACACCTCATTCTGATCAAAACCAGAAAAACATTCAGCGCCTCTGGAGTTTCCTCTTTTTCTCACCTTACAGAGATTTTAGGAATCGCACAGCGAGCTGGCAGGGAGTTGGCCTCCATATACATTATGGTCCTCAGGTCCAGAACTGGAGGAGGATTTGCAGAACTGTGGACCACAAAAACATTTGCTCTAAGCTCTAAAGTTCAGAATCCCCCTACATCTCAGAATAAAAGTGTAAGAAAGTATAAGGTGAAGGTAATGCTCTGCCAGATTATAGACCCACTCAAATCATCGTTTCAGCCATTGTAGAAGCATTCTCAGTGGTCTTTTTACACTCTCTTCAGCAAGCTTACAGTCCCTCACAACCCCAAGCTAATATTACTGCTGCAACAAAAATAGTGACCAATAATGAAGCTCTCTAGCAGTCTACAGTTTTGATCCAGATTCCTGCTCAGACGAGGAAAAAAAAAGTCGTGGATCTATTTATGTACAAGTGGATGCATCAGAATGGAGCAGAGCAGAGAGCTTGTGGCCTGCCCAGCATATTTTCTACGTCACACATACAATCTTTTTCTAATAGCATTTTTTGTCTGCTTCTGATTCACAACAAATTGAAAAAAAACTCAGAAATTCAAATTTAAAAATTATTTTCTTTATTTATGTCCTCCATTGTCAGAAAAATACTATAAGATCATGTTTATAACACCAAAAACATGAATGGGTCTTAAATGCATTTTAACATGTAGGTGAGACGAAAGTTACAAGAAGATCTGAGATGGTGTCATGGTGTGCTGGACTTTAAAGTTTTTACCTGGAAAAACTCTTGATGCTGATTTGTTGAGAGGAGTTAGGGGGGGTCTGAAAACTGTTGGTGGAAGTTGGTGTTCTGGGTGGGGTCTTCAGCCTCTGAGAGAGAGCCCTCTCCTCCTGCAAGAAACCGTCTTGAAAGTTTTAGCTGCGACAGGAAACAAAGGACGTTTTTTTGCAAGAAGGAGCAGATTTGGTAAGGTGAAAATGTTTGAAGGTCAACCATTCAGCATGACATTCTTTGAACTATTTTAATAACATAAAATACAAATGAACTAATGAACATTTTATTGAAATGGCATACTTATTTCTTTACATAGAAAAATAAATCTAAACAAGTTTTTAGTCAATTAGTCAATTTTTCATTCGTTCCCAGTTAGCTTGTTGTAGTTAGCATGCCTTGTCTGGCATTCCTTCTTGATATTGAACCCCTTGGAAACATCTAGTCTCTTGGTATATTGGGCAGACAGTTGTTTCATATTTTAATGAAAAAATATGCCACTATCCACTTGTCCTGGAAGAAGTGACCCTCACAAAACACAACTTAGCCAATCACGATCAAGAAATCATACACAGTTTTTAGAAAAAAAACGGGGGACGCGCATTATTGATTTTATGAAAGGAGCCTGTGGGTCGGTTGAAATTTGAACGGGGGCTGCATTTGGCCCACAAGCCAGACTTTGGACATGCTTAGTCACATTTAACAATGCAACAATTTAAATGTTTCCAACACATTTTAAGTAATATCCTTAAAATGTTCAAAATGTAAGGTAAAATAAATACAAGGTAAAAGTGACCTCTGTCCTGGTATCAAAGACAGGTGACTGCATATCTCTGGGACTGCCTGCTCCCATGCAGCTGCCCTCCGAGTCTGATGTCAGGACCTCCTGCAGGGACTCAGTTGAGTTGGCCTTGGTCGACTTCACCAAGAATGGAGACACAACTGTTTCAAAGGGACAGCACCACAGTCAAGTTATAAGCTTTAATTTACCAACAAACGTCTTTTTGTGGGATTTTACCTGCAGCAGGATGGCTCTGGATGATATCAGAAAGGGTGTAACCTCCTGAACTGTCAGAGCGTCGCCTTGGTTTCTTTTTGGCTTTTATTTTGGCCTTTTTCAACAAGATTTCCCTGAAAAAGATAAGACAAAACATACATTTGTACTGCTTTCACTTTGCTGTTTTATCACAACTAATCTATCAATAGTCTGATGCGTCTGCTTTGTTTCCTGAAATAACTAAACCAGCCACAGCAGCACAGACCTCCTCAGCTGTTTATTTGTTGGTGCTCTGTACTTTTCAGGTTTTGAGCTGCAGAGTCTCAAGTATGTTTGCTGTTCTGCTGTTTTAGTGCAAAATCTTCCACATCCATAAACAAAACGCAATCATTTTCCCATTTGTAGAAAATCGGTCATACCTGCATGACTGATCCAATTCTGTCTCTGTCTTGGTGCTGAATGCAGAGTCCAAATCCTCCTCCTCATACAGGCTGAGGTCTGGAGCATCAGGATAGGGAGTGATGACTCGCTTCTGCATCGCGGGGATCTGAAACCAGAACCAGAACTCTGGAAAACTGAATCCACAACACTTTAAAAGTTTATTTTGCAGCTGAAAGCATTCGGGAAGAAGTATAATCCTCTAAACAAAAGTAAAAATACAACAAAAACAAAACCATTATTTGTGAAATTCTAGTTTTAACTTAAACTTTTCAATATGCAAGGCATTTGATCAGGTTTATACAAGTTTAAAACATTTTTTCAAAATTGGCATAAAGACATTTGCTTCCTAATTTTCCAGGATTGTACAATGTCCATCTTGATTTGCAGTGAAGACAAATCCTGATTACGTCATTTTTAGTCAGAAATGACTCACCAGTCTCCTGTAGGCTGTAGAAAGCTCCACTAGCACCTCATCACTGAGAACATCCAGAGCTCTAAGTGACAAAAAAAAAACAAAGAAAGACCAATCCAGATTATGACCCGTTTTGAAAGAGTTCACATGATTTAGGACTCTTAATTTGACATTTGAGATTAATTCGAGAACATCGGTGTTCCCATTTTATCATTAAGAAGGGGGATTCAAGTTTTACGATTAACACTTTCTGCATTTACAGTCTTAAACATCTCATAATACAAATAATAATGTTTCTATTTTTCATAATAACTAAATGAAATTTGAAGTCATTTTGCTTGAGAGCTGACAACACAAGAACTCCTGCAATAATAAAAGTAAAAGTACATTTTCAGGAGCTGTACAGCTGTCCTGTGAGTGCATCTAAACTTTGCTTTCTGCAGCTCTGCATCCCACAGCAAACTTCTCCTGCTTCCAATCATGCAAATGCACAGAATGCCCGTAGCTCCTTTCTAGTCCAAAGCTGCTTTGTTTATGACTTAAAATGGAAGTGGTCTAAAAGGGGGAAGCAGCTAAAGTGAGGAAAGGTAAAACTCTTCTGTAAAATGTGCATCTGTTCCCACTTCCTGCACTGGATTCTGCTGAGACATCCATCAGATGGCATTCGCACACACTGCAGTTGGGCTGGCAGTTGGGCTTTTTTTCAATAAATACTAACGTAACAAAAGCCTAGTTCTCACTTTGACTCCAGCAGAGCAGCCATGTTCAGAGCGATGAACTGGAGGCAGGACAGTTTGAGCTGTTCTGCGTTGTACATGGTAGCAAACTCCAGCAGCTCTGCAGCATTCTTCAAGGTTACTAAAAAAACAGACAACACACACATTCCAAAGAGGATTAGGGGTCCTTTTTTTACTTTCATTCAGATTGGTTTTAAAAACAATACTCATTTGGGGTATTTATTAAGAGTAAATCTGTTTTCTAAATGTCAAGATCTCATTTTGTTAAAAAGGTTGAACATCTAGAGAAACACAAAGGTCCAAAGAAAATTTGGAGAAGCATCTTTTTTTCTGAAACCCAGCCAAATTTCAAAGTCCCACTCCGGTCCCCTTTAGGTTTGTTGTAAAAGTTCCCAGTGGTTTTTTGAATAGGATTATGCAGTTTTTAGCTAAAATAAAAAAAATCTGTTGTTTTCTAGGACATTGTGCAGAGTAGAAAGAGTTCATTAGAAACTCGCCACTGAGTTGTGAGCGGGACTGTTGGTGTGAGGTGCATGATACAGGCACCCTCTCGTGTCTCTTCCACTAGCTTACAACCTCTCACAACCCCAAGCTAACGTAGGCGGTTCAAAAACAGTGAGCAACATTGAAGCTATTCAGCCATACAGTTTTGAGCCAGATGCCAGCTCAGACAAGGAAACAAAGATGAGGAAAATTAAGACATTTAGAGATCTGTTTGTCTACAAGTGGATGCATCAGAATGGAGCAAAGCAGGGAAACTTTGACCCACACATTTCAGTTTCTACGTCACAACTGGGCGCCTTTTCAAACTGCATTTTTATCATCTGCTCAGATTCATCGCAATTTGAATAAAGAAACACTCATAAAAAGCAGTTTTAATTTCAAATTCATTTTCATTTATGTCCTCCATGAGAAAAAGGCTACCAGAACAATCACTAAAAACACAATTTTCATTGGAGTGGGTCTTTAAAAGCTTGTGAATGTTTTCAGTTTGCTGCTTTTCACCTTCAAATCCATCTGATTTGCTCCATTAAAAGGACACAAATTACATTCACAAGAGCAAAGCATTATCAGCTAGAGGAGGAAAAGATTAATGCAACATACAGTTCTCCGTGATGACAACCTCGCACATCTCCTTCAGCCGTGTGATGAGCAACTGGTCAGCAACCACAAGCACATTGCACACAAACTCCACATTTTGAGACTCTGTCAAGGAAGGAGGGGAAACTCTTAATCATCCCATATGACAAATGATCAATGATACTTAGATTTTTTTTTTTTTAAAGGACTTTACCTTTAATGGTGGGGGACTCGTCGGTGTAAATGTACTCGAGAATGACCTGCAGAATCTCAGAGGTGGTTGGCATTTCCAATGCCGAGCAGGAAGTTGCCTGAAAGGTGAAACACAACATTCATATAAGTGCAACTGAGAGTGAAGGAGAGCACACCGAAAAATGGGGAAAGCTGGGGAATGCAGCTGTAAAACTTGGTGGCCTACCTCGATCCATGAGCTCCCAAGCATACTGCTGAAGTATTCTGCAGAAGACACAAACACAAGCTCGTTCTGTTAGTTTCAAAAGGTTTAAATGGTTTCAAAAGTGTAGCAAATATGTGAGAAAATACAAATAAAAAGCTACTAATTTGGTTAAAAATATTTTTTTAGTTCTGAAACTATGTTAGAAGCAAATTGGGGGAAAAAAATCAAATTTATAATGAATCAAAAAGGCTCTCTTATGGTTTCTACCAAGTCGTGCACAGAGAACGGATTTGTGACATGGAAACTCCTTCCCGTCATCTGATTTCAGAGTAACGTCACACAGATAAGAGCTGCAAATGGACACACACAGAGAAGTCAGGGAGAAAAATTCCAACAAATGTCTTTTAAGATAAACATGAATCCAAAACCAATAATAGTTCATTGACACACCATTTCTTCTGGTAGAATTTAGGTTTGGTGCTGCTCTTCTTCTGCATAACACAAATCTTTCCAGTTTCATACTTGACTCCATCCAGTCTGAGGGAACAGAAAAAGATGTTACAAAGAAAACATCAATTCTTACTGTAGCATGTTTGAAGCAGGCAAACCACCTCTTACCGTGCTGACAGGCTCCCCAGGCCCAGTTTTTTAGCAACAACCTGTAAGCTTTTGACAGGGTTGGCCCCACCCTCATTGGCTTCAGTCTTGTCACCTTTGCCTCCTTTAGCCTTTCTGCCCACCTTGGAGCCCTTGTTCTTGGCCTTGTTGTTGTTCTCTTTGGTGGATGGGGAAAGGGAACGATAGACTTCGAGAGCCGAACGATCTCTCAGACCCAAAACATGCAGACTGCTGATAAGCTTCTCCTGCTCTGAATCCTGGCCAAGCACACACAGTAGAAATAAAATATGCAGCGCTGAGTCACAGGTGACAGTTTTTCCAGGTCAATGCACGCTCAGGCTGACATGGTTATCACAGTCTGGTTCCTCAGAATTTCAGTTCATATTTGTTTACTGGTAGAACATTGAAGAAGTTGAATGTTTCATGTGAAAAATAACAAACCTGGTTTTGTGCAGTTGGGACTCCTGAGGCTTTGGGCCGAGCCCCATGCACCAGCAGCTCACAGGAGTCGGTGTACATGAAGTGCAGAGCATATTCCAGCATGTCTGCAGGGATTTTTTCCAAAATGAGCAAATCACAGCCCACAGCATCTTCGCTCCTTCTGACTTCTTTATCAAGCTCCTCCTCATCTCCGTGGTGATCAGTCATAAACAGTTTCCTGAAGAAGTCCGATCTCATGGACAGGATGTACTTGTGAGCCGGGAAGGTGTGATTGCCAGCTTGCAGAGTCACATCGTGGATATTGTCCGTTTCATCTGCTTCCTCCAGAAGGTTCTGGAAGTGTTGGGAGAAGGTGGATGCAGAGATGCTGGGAACCTCAAATAGGCTAGAAGTTAGGAACAAAAAAGTTAAAATATTTATAATATAGATTTCGGGTAAGAAAAAAAATATTACCAATCATGTGCAGTTAGTAATATAAGAATGGCTATAAGCAGAATAAAAACCATGACCATGGCGATCTACCTGGTTCTGGGGTCGGCCTGTAGCACTCCAAAATTTCTGCCTTTTGAATCCATGGTGATGCCAACAGCTCTGTGAACGAAAGATAGCTTCTCCAGACGGATCCGCTCATATGGTGTGCCAGAGTCTGAATGACCACAAACCTCCACAGAGACCTCTAAAAAAACAACAAAAATGGCAAGAAAGCCAGAGTGGGTTAAAAGAAAACACTTAAAATATGTCATGATGTCTTTTTATATTAGCTTGGTTTCTCTGTTAATTAGCTTTAACCTAAAACAATCTATTTGTATTAATTAAAAACATAAAAAGAACTAAATGTTTTACAAACATTGACACAATGCACAAATACATCAACACACATTATTTGAAGTTCATAACACAGGACTTACAGCATCAGTTATACAAGCAAGTCCGATGTTTCTCACCTTTCTTTTCTCCATACTTCTTCTGTTCTCCAGCCCACATGCCACTGAAGCCTTCTCCATCAGGAGTCACAAACATCATGCCGTTTTTACTGAGAGCAATATCCGACATGAAAACCTGACGTGGATACGCCCACCTGCACTGTCTCACAGAGCTGCCGGAGGACCGCCAGCAAAACACCTGACAGAGACCAGAGAAATTCAAGTTACACAAGTCTTAGTCACCATCGTCTTCTAACATACAGGCAGGACTGTTTTTGGTCAGTATAGTTGTCTCCTTTCTAGCATCAGTTAGATAACACATCTGATTTAGTCTGTAGGACAGGAAGACGTTTGATAAAAGTATAAATATTTCCCTATTTTTATGTTTATTTTCAATTTAAAGCAGTATTATATAAAGTGCTTTTACATTTTATATTCCATTTTGTTTTTTTTTTTTACTAAAAACAAAAATATTTTACCTTTCTATGTTTAGCTGCTGACGTAAATACTTCTGGTCCTTACTGCTAGTCTCTGCAGTTTCCTTTAACTTTAAAAAGTTTTGATTAGATGTTTTTCAAGGAAAGTGCAACAAGTATCTGCTCAAGTTAACATATGCCTGACACTTAAAGACACACTGATGAAAATAGTGTAGACGACTAGATCCATGTACATCTTTGGTTTCTTTGTCTGAGCTGGCACCTGGCTCAAATCTGTACAGCTGGATAGCTCAGATCTTGCTCGCCATTTTTGTTGCACCGCTAATGTTAATGAACTACAATGAGAGTTAATGACTGCTCTCTGACAGTTCACTTACCCTGCCCGCTTCGTTTAATGCCAAGATGGAAACCTTTTCAGCTCTTCCCTCTTTCAGAAGTTGGGGAGCTACTCGGTGGTCCAAACTGCCACCACTGACCAAAACCTTTTTGATGTTAAGCTGCCTGAAAGAAAAAAAAACACACAAAAAAAATTCAAACAAACTGCAATCCAAAAAAGTAAAAAAATTAGGATTAAAAAAAAATCTTCTGAACTATGTGCAGAGAGATGGATGATGAACTCATAGTTTTAACTCACCTTGAGGCCATTTTCTTGCACTGATAGTCAGCTAGCAGATAAACATCCCCCCTCTGGGTCACGACTGCTGTTGCCCCATCACTGGCTGCAGCCTTGGCTATGCTAACTTCCTTGTGGTGCAGGGCAGACACTTGCCTGGGGGTTGTCACACACTTTTCCCCATTTGGATCAAGCAAGTATCCTAAAAAAGTAGATACACCTGAATATAAATGTTGTAAAACCTACTAAAAATATCTGTGCATATAGAGTGTTTTAAACTATGTCACACTGTTTAGAAGTGTAAAACCACATCACTCTGCTACTGATAAATGATAATATATGAGACTATTATTAATCCTCTATGAATATTAACACTTTAATGTGCCTTTTTCTTATCAACCCATTAGGAATAGACTGCTTAATCAAATTATTCATATGAAAAGTAGCCTAGTATTCTGTGCAGGCTCACCCAGCTGTCCTCCATTGAGGCCCATGGTATACACAGCCTCTCTAGTCCAAAGAACTGTGTGGAACCTTCCTGCTGCAACTCCAATCACCATCCTACCCTTCAGCATTTTAGCAAACACCTATACATAAAAGATCAAATCTGAGTCTTAAATGACAGGGCTACATTTGCTCCACAGAAGGTTGGTGAAATTCTCACCTGTTTAGGAACATGCGCCGATGCTGGAGGAGGAGTCAAGCCCAGCTGGTGGAAGGTGTTGAGACCAAACGTGTAAACGTAGCCCTCCTCTGTCAGCACCACTGTGTGGTCCTTAGCCGCCGCCACCTGGGAGCAGTGGTGGGACATGAGACCCTCCACCATTCGAGGAACCTGGAAGCAAAAGTGAAAGCACAATAAAAAAACAGCCTCTACAGAGTTCTCTTTTATGGTTTCCTATTTTTTCCATACCTGAGCTCAATTCAATTACTGCAGTACACTATTGACCACAACTATAAATCATACAAACCCTCATTGTAAATGAAGCGAACAAGCCGCTCTATTAAATTTGCATCATGAATTGGGAGTTTATAATGCTCTGTGTATAAACAAAGTCAAACACAGTAGCACTAGGGCTTTTAATGGTAGACGTTCAAATGGGTTTAATAACTCTTTTTTTTTTTTTTTTAATCAATGACCAATCATGCATCACAAAGGTCACGTCACGATCTGACTCACAATAATTGAAGTGCATTTCCCTGTAAAGCTTTAGTCTGATGTCCAAAAGTTCCAAATACAAACATTTTACAACTTTTAGAGGAGTTATAAGCCAAAAGAACAAAATCTTTTTTCTTCTTTTTCCGTCTCCTTTCTCAGCTCCATACCAGGATGATAACTTACACGAGGGTCTCAAAAATAATGGTACATAAGCAGAAACTAATCATCCCAATATTACCCATAATTGTTTGTCATTGAAAGGAAACTTTATAATAATGGTTGTGTTAAGGTAAAAGGTCTTAAATATGAGGGTCTTCTACACTCCACCTATTATGTTGGAGTTATGAAAAGTTTAAAACAGAAAAGAAAAATGAGGAATATTCAAATCAGTTATATTTATATAGGCCAATATCCCAATTCAGTATGAGGCAGAGGTCTGCACACTGAACATTTCAGCACATCATTTGTTGTTCCAAATGTAATATTCATTTGTATGCTGATGACATACATTGTATGGTTCTGTACAAAAATGGATGTCATCTAATAAGTTACTTTTGAATAAAACAAAATTATATTCTATGCTTTTCCAAAAACAAAATATAAATGTTGATGGAATAATAATTTATTTGCATTTCCTAAATTCCTCTCCATGTGAGAAAATTGATACTTTCAAATACCTTGGTTTTTGGCTAGAAACTGACTTTTCTTTTAAGACTCATATACAAGCTATTACAAATAAAATAAACTACAGTCTTAAATCATTGCATCAGTTAATTAACTACTTTAATCTCTAATAATTTCTCAACTGTTGCTTTCTATACTTGACTATTTAGACATTATTTACTTTAATACTACCGCATCCAATTTACACTCTTTAGATGTAATTTACAATAGTCTCTGTCATTTTGTTCTCAGCTGCCCATACATGACACATCACTGTACAACGAATCGACAATTAGGTTGGTTTTCACCATCAGTTAGAAGAAGGTATCATTATTTATGGTTTATTTTCCAATGCTTTTATTTTAATTTCCCCCCAAATTTAAAGCAGTATCTAGTCCCATTCAATTCACAACACAACCTTCATCACATCAATCAAATGTATTTTCTTGTGCCCAGATTTAACAGAAAACCAGGGAAATACGCCTATAGCATTCGAGCCCCCAGAAAAAATAACCTTCCCTCCTCAGTACATTTATATACATCTTTAGCATTATTTAAGAGAGCTCTGTTATTATATTTACAAGATATGTGCTCTTGTTTTCATCACGACTTAATTCATAAGGTCTTGTCTTTTAAAAAGAAAAAAAGTCAATATCCATGTTCTGTGTTTTGACTGAATTTGTTTTTTGTAAATGCATTATGACGAGGGCTGAAAGTTGAGAGCTATTATGTATATGTGCGTGTGTGAATGTGGATGTATGCGAGTGTTAGCTTTATACTTCTTTGTACCTCAACTACTTCTTTGTTTAAAATTTACATCATATTGTGTCTTTTTTCCTTTTTGCAATTGTTATCTGCCTAATGAGCAACCCCTTGAAAATGAAATGCGTCATCTTAAGAGACTGATCCTTCCATTGCTTAGAAAAGTTAAATAAATAAAAAGAAATCAGACAAAAAAGAAATCCTACCAGATAAGTCTGTTCATCTCCATGGCCAAGCCTTCCTCCCTGTCCATGCCCACAGGTGAATACCTGGCCTTTCTGTGACAGGAACACAGAGTGGAACTTACACAGCACCACCTACAGGAGGGTGGAGGGATCAAACACAGAGTGAAAAGAAAATTCTATATTCACTTTTTCTTAAAAAAAAAAAAAACTTTAATACTTCAAAATTCACAAAAACATTACCTAAAATGCAGCGTGCATCAAATTCTGAATGCACACTTCCTAGAGCAAAATTCCGCTATATAACATACAATAACACGGTCATTTATAAAAGAAATAAATATTCAACTGATTTTTAGTACTTTATTTCCATTTTTTTTAGGTTTAGATTGCTTTTTCACAAAAGGTGTACTATTTGATACGTAATGTTGTCAAGGTAACAATACGTTGCTGGGCCGGCGGAATTTGACTGCAGTGGCAAAGGAAAGCGATATGTGCTGATTGTCGCAATAGGTTCAATAAAGCATTAATTCAGAGAGAAAATTCAACTCTTACTGCTTGTTTTTGTACAGATCATGAAGGAAACAGTTGTTTTGAAGAAGTCTGCACATATTAAACATTGTGACTGGAGTTTCTTCCAGAAAACCCAGCAGCCAATCAGAATAGAGTATTCACCCAGACCATTTAAAGTGCAGAAACACAATGTTACTTATGGCTGTATTTCAGCATCTTTGTTTTCTTGGAGTAATACTGCAGACATTAAAGTCTTTACAGTTCTACTTATCTTACTATTGATGTGTTTTGCGCATACAAATTAAACTTCTGATTGAACACTTTATAAATTTAAACATTTCAGACAATAAAAAAGAAGGAAAAATTCTCTCTCTGGCCTTTTTTTGTTCGAAAGCTGCATATTGTCGTATAAAATTTAACTCGCAAGGCATTGTGATTAATCGTGATTAATCACAACCCAAAAGTGTGATTAATCTGATACATTTTGTTTTTATTGATTGACAGCACTAAAAAAATACAATGAATTGATTTCATTTTCTTGGGAGCACAGTGATAACAGGTCATCTGTGTCCACATTTCCTCAGTTCCAGGATGCAGTTCAAATGTAGAAGAAAAAAATGATGATGACAGATGTAGAATACAAACAAACAGCAACATGTAGGGGCATACATAGCTGTGTGCATAGTTCAGGGACTATAATCTGATGTTACTACATGTGGTTAGGTTAGGTTCAAGATTAATGTCCCAGAAAAAAACTTCTCATCTGACTTAGTGAACATGCTGAAAAATAAAGTTATCACATCAATGGATTAGTTTTACCCCTGATGGAACAGTCATATTCAGAGACAACGTCAGGATTCTTAGGATTCAAACTGTGACTGAAACCTTCAAAGACCATGGCACATCAGTTATATTAACACATGGACCAGACACCATATAATTAGGACTTTAAACCCAGCTGTGAATTCTTGGAACAAGAAGGAGTTTGATAGGAGTATGAGCATAACTCGAGTGATACCTACTTCAAATACCATAATCACTAAACCATATGAACATGAGCTTCTTCTTTTCTTTTGGGCTTTTTTTTTTTTTTTTTTTTTAACTTGTCCTGTCCAACAGCTGAGCAAACAGATATGAGCTGAGAACCTCTTGTATTAGACAGATTTTACTCTTAAAATCAGGGGTTATAAATCATAGCGAACACAAAATGTATGTTGGTATAAGCCCCTTTTGTAATTTAAACCAAACTTTATTAATATTAATTTTGTTTGTGCTCTTTTTGTTGGACCGGACGGAAAAGGAAAGGGGAAAAAGGAGAGAGTTGGGGGGTGGAGGGGGGGAAAGAGAGATGGTGCATTATAGCAGTTAGAGAATGGCTACAGGGAATGGAAGGTAGAGTTGTTAATCTACAGGCAACAAAATGCTGGAGCTTATACCCATTGCAATAGTGAATGTTGGTCTAAAATGGGCACGGCCTGTCCACACACTCAGCTGTTACATACCTGCCGGCTCCGAGAGTGTTCACAAACTTGTCCACATCCAGTTCACACGCACACTTGTGCATACCAACCAACACATGTAAAGCATTACATTCTGTCATGCACACTATTTGAAGGTGCAAAGGTGAGCCGACGCCTGTACTCAGGTGAATGTTATGTTAAGCTGAAGTGGATGATGGAATGCACAAAAAAGGAGGGAGAACCCCCAGCCATCCCCACACCAAGACACCCGCGCCGACCAGGGCCCGCCCCCGCACCCATACTGTGGGGTCAATGGAGGAGATCCACCCGCCAGGCAGCCCAGCCAAGCACCCAGACCAGGGCCCGCAGGACAGCCACACGGGCCCCCAACACCCGAGCGCAGTGAGGTACGGAAGCGCAGAGCGCAAGGCCCAGCCCAGTCAGGAGAGCAGCCCTCCCACCGCGCCAGGTGGCCCAGCGCGGGGCCCCACCCCCGAGAGCCCCACCACCCCAGACAAGCCGCCCACCACCACCCAGGAGCTCTGGGCATCCCCCCACCCCAGCCCCGGGTACGAGCCCGGGCCCCCCACGGGAGACCCGCTCCAAAGCTCCAGGCAGCTGCGGAGATCCAGAAGAGAGCACGATGGGGGTCAGCTACCCCCATCTAGAAAAGGGATGACCAAGAGCAGTGGGGGTCCCCGAAGGTGTACATTGCCTGACCAGGCTCTCCTAATGTTGTGACCCAGAAGGGGCTCGGCACCCGAGGGTAAGGGCCAGAACCCACACCACAAGGACACAGACACCCTCCAGGCTCAGATGGAATATGATCCCCCGCTCATGGACTTGCCAGAGGACAAAGGGATCCCTCTCCCCGTGCGGGGAGGGGGCCGCCGGGCCCAGGAGGCCGACCCCCAGGAGACAAGGCCACCGCCGCTGAAGGCCCTGTTCCCTCCACCAGGGATGGGGTAAGGGACAGAAGATCAGTAGTCCCACCTTCCTTGTGTAATGTATTTGTGTGTGTGTAACTGTAATCTTGATAAGAAGTATCCAAGGTTTGTTTTACATCCCTCTGATTTATCTGTATATGAAAGAGTACTGCACATGAGGCATTAATATGTGCTTTATTTTTTTTTTTAAACAAACTTGCAAAAACTGTGATGATAAAAAGAAAACATACTCTGCGTACACAGAATATCTCCACAAACATCAAAAGATGAGTTAATAGACTGTGACTTTTTGCGTTTAACTGTGCCATGTAGTTAATCAAAACATGACAGTAACAGAATGTTTTGTTCGGTGAAGCATAGTGCCGCCACCAAGGTCTTGCTCTGCCACTGGATGCACTTGGCTTTCCTGCTTCTACCAACCCTGTAATTGCATGGCCTCTGAAGGATCCACATCATATGCCGCATGTGTTCACCAAGACAAATGTGTCTGGGGCCTTGAAAAGGGGAGCAGAGGGGAAACTGCACAGTGAACTGTGCTGGGAGGGAAAACAAATACTTGCTCCAACTTTTCTGTGCCACACAGTCACTCTCTCTTTCATGACGGAAACAATGTGAATAAGATGAAGAAAGGAAGAAAAGAAAGGCGCAAATAAAATGGCTAGGGAGAGAGTCAAATTATCCCTTAGTGAAGTTAAAAGAAATAAGATAGACACATTTTCCAATATTCCACGAAGATCACATTTAAGCCAATTCAACTAAATTACTCCCTACAGCACACCCAGGCCCCCTCACACACCTCCTTCAGGAAACTATGCCACTCCACAGCCTGGGTATCAATTTAACTTTGTACATTCAACTTGACGGCAGCTCTTTGTGAAGCTCCCGCAGGCCATAAGAGAAAATTGTTATGCAGTAAAAATCAATAAACAATTTTTATACACCCTATAAAAATCACATGTAAGATAACACAGCAATGGTTTTTGTGGAATAAATGCCTAAACTTTCTTGAAGGGGTGATTTGGAGTAGCATCTGTGTATAAATATAGAGCTTTTGAAGTGAATTGACAAAATATTTCTCAGAGAAAGAAAAATGGGTCAGAAGCATAGAGCAGGCACTCCGAACACAGCAACATTTAAATTTTAAAATATCTGGTTAGGCCACAAAACAATTCTTTTTTTTTCTTGAATTTTTATTGTATTTCTTAGACAGTAAGTATTTCTTGATTAAACTGGTTGGGCAGTTAAAAGACATAGTAATTGTTTGATTTTCTCACTGGAAAAATAAACCAAAAAAATCTTTCTAAACTGTTTTTATGGTGGGTGGATGTCCTAAATGTCTGGTCTCATGAGTTCAGACCTGATGTGTTTTCCATTCAGCCTCATTATTAGTCTTTAAGCTGAATCCCAATCTGTGCAAGCTTTCAGCCAAGGCCCTTTTGCTGAATTGTTTTCTCCAATGGAATTCTATGATGAGCATCACCACATCTGGTCTAATGTGCTTTAGTGTTTGGAATACTACAACTGAAAAAGTCACTGCTTTGATTGTTGCCATTATCAAAATCCATCAAGCATCTAGCCAACAGTGACTGCTCTGCAGTGATGGATTTGAAAACAACTGGTTTTCCTGCACAAGGTTTTAACACTGATAATAAATACCTTTGTTAGACATCATTTTGTGTGACTGGTCAATGCGAATGACCAATGCAGCTTAATGAGTCATGAAGACTACACAGTCGAAGCACAAATAAGGTTGAAATTCACAATTTGCCTTAAGAACAGTCTCTTCAATTCTACTTGAAGTGAATTAGCCAGATTTATAAACCACAATTCCTCAATGAGTGAGACTCTGAAGAATTTGAGAAATCTGATGTGTCTCACTGGAGTATGCGATCTGCTTCTACTGCCAAGGGTGAGAATGGAAAAGTGGTCAGGAGACTCCCGAATCGGGATACTTGAGATGTCAAGAGGGAGATATTAGTACAACTTGAAAATATCTACAATGTCACCTCAAAAATGATCAATAAGCGTAACTTTTATTTGAAGAAGAAATACTCACACACTTCCAAAAACTGAGTCTTGACTAGGACGTAATTTCCTTTTTGTTACATTACAAAAAACTTTCCCAAATAAAAGAATATGCAGCTAAACCCATCGTGCATGAGTCATTTTCCACAAATATAATAACTACAACCCAACTGAAGTGTGACACATGAAACTGTAATGGAACACACAAAACAAATGACCCCAACTTCTACTCTGCAGTGCTGCTGTAATTACATACTTGGACTGCAGTAACAACAGAATGGAGCCCAAACTTTTAGCCACTGTGTTGGTTTCATTACCTTTTACTTTGTTTCCTTTGTGCATTCTCCTTTAACAACAGCCTCAAAATATTAGGAGTGCTGCTGTGGGTCACGAGCAGATACTGACCAATGCCCAACTGCACAGACCAGCACAACATAAGTCTTCCAGTTCGATAATCTCCAGCAGTAGAGCAACTTCATCTCTGGCCTCCAGAAAACTGAGTCAGATGAGGTCAGTCTGTATTCTTGCAATAGAACAGGATGTTCAATTATGCACCAAAACAAAAGTTTTAACAACTGTTTTCAAAGGTAGTAAAATTTGTGTCAGTATTGAGTGTACAAGCAGGTCAGGAAACCATTGTTCCAGGGGGAACTCACCTTAAAAACATAAGACAGAACTCTCCTGTGAAACTGTATGTTTGACAAACCTAAATATTAATTAATAAATGTAAATACATTTTCAAACTTTAATGAGAGCCAAATGTTAATTTAAAATTAGTATTTGAAAGGGATATATACATTCAATGTCATCTAACTCACAACTCTACAACTACAACAGCAACTGATTGCATTTTCCTTACTGAAAAACTACATGCACATTTATACAGTCAAGGCTTATTACTGGTTTGTGCTTCTTGGGTAAATGTGTTTAAATAAGCAGAGCATGGAACAGAGAAGTGCTGCAATTATGACTTTCAAAATTCAGACATTTAAAAAAGTCTTTTTGGCTTTGTTTATGATTTTTATTTTTGGACATCTTTGAGAGAAGAAGATTCTGTCATGAGTTCTTACTTGAGATTCAAACATGGAGGAACCATGAGCATTTTTTTAGGTTATAGGTTAAGTTTAGTGATTAAATAGTCCTTTCTCATATCAAGAAAAGCTGATAAAAGGAGGAGTCAAGGTAAAAGCAGGGTCAACAAATGTCCTATAAACCTGCTTTTTCCCATCTGGATGAAATGGTAAATACCACAACCGACTGCTGGTCTGCAAGACAACAGTTATTTAACCGTCACCTGTCACTGGATGGACCCTACCATTCTAGAAAGACATTCTGCTGCATTGGTTTGTCGATGTCTCAAAGGCTGACACACATTTGATGTCTTTGCTGCTGCATTAGAGGTAGGCCTCCACAATAAACCGAAGATTTACCGTCATCGCGGTATCAGGCCAGTACAGTATGCATACCACAAACAGAGGAGTTAGTGGCAGTAAGTGGTCTCCGGTTGCACACATGCTAAAATATCTCTTTGTAGTTTGAAGAAACAAATCAAAGTCCTTTATGCATTAAACCAATGGTATGGAGCTCTTCGTGACATTGACCAATCACTGGAGCCCTTTAATGCTAGATGCCTACCTTCTACATGGTGCAGGAGTATGGGAAAAAAAAAAAACGACTTTTTTCCCTGACACATGACTGAACAAGACTTGCGATGGCTGAGAGCAGCACCTCGGAGGATGTGCTCGTGGAGAAGAAAAAAACACGTCGGTCAGGGGTTTAACAGATTGGATCACTCGCCACAGTTCAATACACAGGTGTAGTGCACATCCCCCTGGCATGCATCATTTAAATCAATTTCCAATCAAACAGCACGCAATTCTAGCATCAAGTTCGCATCCACCGTCTATATTTTAACGTGAGTTAAAGTTGCAGCCTGATGCTTGTTCAAAAGCTTGTCTAAAATAATCGAACACTCCTGCGGCGTGTGGGAGGAGTTGAACTCATAACACGTGGCTGATAGGAGATCAGGTTTATATATTTTGCAGTGTTCAACAAAAGCATTGGTAAACACGTTTCCACGTCCAGATTGTTGAGGCTATCCAAAGATTTTCCTGGTATGTTTCTGTCCTGTGGAAAAAACCCAGATCCTGTGCTCAGAATTGTGCTCAGTGAGGGGATAGGCGGAGGGGGAGTTTATTGCAGCAGCAGGGGACACTGACTAGTTTAAAGTTGTAAATTCATCCATCCATCTTTTTTATTTTAAAGATGCAGCACCCAATGATGCACTTTTGTTTATATGAACATATTTTTTTAATATAGATCAAAGTTTTATTTGTGTTTTGTTTTTGTAAATAAGCCTCGATGAGCACATTTATTATGTACTATATGTGTGTGTGTTTTGAAGTACATCAAATATGTTTTATTAAAAATATATGTTGTAAAAAGATTTTAAAAATATATTTTTTAGCTTTAATCTAGTTAAGTTTTTCTTTTTCTTCCCCTTTTTACAGATCTGAAGAATGATCCGAACCAGGACTCTAAAACTTTTAAACAATCTGAACTGTGGATTTTTGATCTGCTACACCCCTCATGTCAGCTATTTGGAGATAATTTGGTTTCAGGACAAACACAGGTACTATGCAAAACATCCTGAAAACTATAATTGATTTAAATAAAACTGTCACACTAAATTTAAAATGTATTAGTATTTTTGTTTTGCTATTTGTCCAGTTATTGCAAGTCATGCCGTCATCGCAGTTTCAAACACAGATATCCCATAGCACAGATTTTTCTCATATCGTGCAGGCCTAATTGTGCCACCACATCAGGGAAACAATGACAGATAGTGATCCAAACTTCCTGAAGGCCTTTGGATTATATGGATTGAGAGAAAAAGTGGAGGCAGTTGCTGATGGATGGGAATAGAAAGCCCCCATCATGGATGATGCATCAGAACCGTAATAACTGTATTCCAATTTTATCTGAACATAATTTTAGTTGAATCCAGCTGAGATGGCATTTTTACATGAGTATGTTGCTGTGATGAAGCCTCCACTCTTATAAGTCACTATGTTCCTGCTTCGTCTCAAAGAACGTATTCACTGTATCCATTTACATCTTTTCTGCTAAATCAACCCCCATCTGTCCGTATGCATTCCTCTCCTGGATACCACACCTGCCCATAACCTCCTCATCAGCTCTGTTTCCTGCACCAACATGTCCACTCAAATCAGCTCCAGTTCTAGTTCCAACATTCAAAGTCCCTAATCTCAGAACAACACTCGTAACTTTCCTCTTCTTTCTCTTCCTACAAACGTGTCTTCTTCCTCTCCTTCTTCGACTCACAGTGTCCAGTTTCCACCGGCACCCTGTCGGCGAGCAGCACCGATGACAGTCATTGTTAACCCGGGCCTCAAGTGATCCGGTATGGATATCAAAGATCTGATTCACATATTTGATTTGGCAAAGATTTTACATTGGAAGCCCTTCCTGACACAACCCTCTGTATTTATCCTGGCTTGGGCCCCTTTGTGGCTACATTAACAATAAAAAATGCATTGATAAATTAATATTATCAATCAATATAAGAAAACCTTTACCACCTATTTAAATTGGAAACTTTAGATCACAAAGGTTGTTTAAGGAAACTCATGTGACTATAGTCCACAGCTGTCTAGCAGAAGAAAGCACTAGGAACTTGGTGCTCAGATAAAAACACAGTGACTTCCTGTCCTGAGTACATCTGCTTTCATGTTATTTTTTCTAACTGAGTGAATAACAAACACAGTGGAGTGCTATGTGTCCTGCCCGGCCTGCCGTCTGCTTCCTCACGCCGTGTTTACCTGCTGTCTCTGACTCAAGGTGCACTTTACAGCTTTTAGCAATAAGACAAAGCGAGAGCCATAATAACGACAGTTTAATCTGTGCAACATACAGAACACGCATTAGACTTGCATCACTTCCAAGAAGCAGAACACATGCTGATGCACGTTACTTATTAATAAGCCTTCTCTGCACTTCCTCCACCTCCATTAACCATCAAGGAAGTTCTGTCTTTGTTTGAAGATATAATGCCATATTAATTTCTAAAACTGAAGACGATGGAGCAGTGGGGGCTGTCCTTGTGTGACTCCTCATGCATGTGTTGTTTAAGGTTGAGCAGGTTCAGCCAAACTGCTTGCATCACTTTAAGGGCTTGCATCCAAACAGAGCTGCTGTCACTGATAATTCAGCAAAGGTGCAAGCCAAGATACATCTCCTTAGGGAGACACGTTTGCACACGTTCACCAAAAGAGTTGGAGAAATCTGTCACCAGACCTGATGAATTTAGAAAGACCAACACTGGGCCCTTTTCTCTCTGATGTCCTTTGTTTGCGGACCACACGTACGTAGACACACTATTCTGCATGGATACTATCCAGAAATTATGTAGGCTTGATGGCATCAGCATCACCACCCTTTTTTGTTCTTCTCAAGTATAGCAAAAGCTTCTTAAGATGTGGAAAAAACAAACAAACCAGCTTTCCTTCAATCTCCCAAAGAAATATTGGCTGGATAGTAAAATGCCCAAAAAAATAAATAAAATTATAAATGTGTAGTCCCATTCTCACACTGAGGGTGGCTCAGCTGACTTACATTGGCACCAACCTATAATCACCCGGAGCAAGGACCCGTCAACACATGGGCAGATAAGGCGTGAGCCAAACCTGCAATCTTCCGATCAGAGATTGACCGCTTTACCTCCAGACCACTACCACCCAAGGTTTGAAATTAATGGGGAAAAAAAGAATATTTTTTTAAACTAAGCAGTAACAAGCTTTTTTTTTTAGAACTTGTTGCAATATGTTAATAAATGTGCAAACAGTTAAGTCTGTATGAATTAAATGGCACTTTAGGGATTTTAGAGAAGAATAGACATGCAACCTACTGGGCAAGCATTAACGTGCTAAGAGAATAACTCCCTGGTTACATATTGGACGTCCAAAAAGAAAACAACCAGGCTTACATCACTGAACAGGTCCTGTATGAATGAGTGGTATTGCAGGGAAAGGGGCAGAAAAGTGTCTGACTGGCTCAAAGAGAGTCTCAACATTAGGTAAACTGCTTTCTTCACCCTAGACTTCAGCTTTGACAAATTCTTGCTCGCAAACTCAAACTCTTGACATCTTGTTGTGAAATATGACCTTATTGAGTTATGTTGTTATTAATAGTTTCAAATTAAATTTATGAATCTATCAATCAAAAAAGGAGATGAAGAAAAAGAAGTTTCTTCTCTCTTGTTGTATTGTAGTACGTATGGCCTACAAAATGATTTTTAAGCTTTTAATGAAGAACAAGATAACAGATCAGATTGGGATTAGCAGATATCCCCACTAAACATAACGCGTCACCTCAGCTAACTGATAGTCACATATTTGACTACTGTAAAAACAGATGATCTAAGACTAAACTAAGTGATCATTTAGGAAAAGGTAGCATCTACTCAAGCACATGTTCTGCACATCAGGACCCGTTGTGGTGCTGTGGAAAGAGCCATCTCCAGTTATACCTAATGAAGTGTTGACTGTACTCAGGCTGACCCAGACAAGACATCCTGATTCTCCACCCGCCAGATTTGGAGACTGGAAATCCTTAAAAAGATGCTAAATTGCCAACAACCAACTAACAGAATAATGAGAGTTAAGAAAAGAAAGGTTCTTCTTTAAACTGGCCAAGATTAGCAAATGTGTTTTCATGTAAGAATGCATGGAAATGATGGCAAAAGTCCCATATCAATAACTACAAAAGTCATTAAATTGTGGAGAGTAAAATTGTCTCCTCAGGAAAAAATTACAAAGCTCATATGTAACATTTTCATCTTTACACACATCCACATGTGCTTTGACCAAGCATGACAGGAAAACTTTCCACATCATCTGAGCCAGAGGTAAACCAGCTATTTCTCTTACTCCCCTATGACTACTACATTCACTGGCCTGCTCCAGACAGCAGGGTGAGATAAATGCATTTACTTTGTCTTTGACTTTCCTGCAATATTTGCCCAAGATCTCATTTATCAACAAAAGGGTGGATTATATTTAGAATGAAGTAGAACTGATGGCCACCAGAATGGGTCTGGCAGGCCAACAGAAACAAAAATATGTTATTCTCGTTCATAGAGCTCCCTTAATAATAATTTATTCAAAGGGATAAATCATTTTTTATTTCATTTTATATCAAAAGCAGCACACAGGTATCTTAATAGAGAATGTAAAAAAGCGAAGACAACCGTGGCTGAATAATAAAAGCGTGACTCACACAACATGAAAATTTTAATTGGCTGCCAGCGGCTGAATGTATCTGCACACTATCTTGCTGTCTGCATAGTCTCTGGACCTGATGGCTACTTAATAAGCTATCCAAAAGGCCAGCTTTAAAGAGCCACAGGGATGCTGGACAAGCTAAGGTGTACTATTGTTTGAATTAAGAAGTTGGCGCATGAGCTAAGCTACTCCAGCCCTGAAGCCCTGAGCAAAAGAACAGATGGAAACATCTGTTCAGAATATTTTTCTCAAAAAAAACTTTATTTAGAGAGCTGGTCAACACGTACAGGGTCATATTTTTATGCAGCTATGGACAAAAGTCATCACAAATTAACTTTGTACAGGTCACACTTAGTAATTTGGCAAACGCTTTCATCCAAACAGACTTGTAGTCTATGTACAGAAAAGTTAAAAGTCACGAGTAACATGTTTCTATTAGGTTAAATACCAAGAGCCCCTATATTTTTAATCATTTTTTTACTTTTAATTAAATAAGATGCACCACAGAAGCTCAGTTTTTTTGTAAATAGTTTAGTTTGGGCTCTTTTCCTGCATTCTGTAAGATCTACACGTCACCCCATGGCAACAAATGGCAACATGACTGTTTATGAGAACTGGACCAAGTGAATGTGACATTGACCATAGAAAATGCCTTACTTCTGGCTCCAACCAAATTAAGTCAATTCAGTTGCCCTTTTTTTTTTTTTTTTTTTTTTTTGCAATGTGGACATCGCCATGTTGGAGCCAGACAATGTCAGTATGCAGTGATTGGTCAGAATCAGTCTGAGTCAACACTTAAGGCAACAACTGTCACCAATCAGGAGCTTGTTGGAAATCCACACCTCTTCCACTGAAAGTACTAAAATCTGTCAAACACTTAAAACATAAGACAGGAGAGCACCAGCTTTTATTTATGCCTCTGATTGGTCACTTTTTAACTTAAATAACTCAAAATAAAGAAAAAGAGAAAATTAGGAATAGCAAGAATATGTAAAAAAAAAAAAAAAAAAAAAAGTAGCTTAGCAAAAATGGTTATTCTGACAAATAGAATGACCGAGTAGGAGAGGTTTGTTTCTCTTTAGAAGTTTGCAGGATTTTGGCTTCCTGAAGCCAGCAGGTACTTCCTACTTGGAATGCTGGGGAGAAGAGTCTCTCAGTCCAGTTCTCATATACAGTCAATGGTTCATATCAGATCGTCACACTAACAGACATGCAAACTATTGAGCTGCGTTCACACCAAACACGATTCACGCATCAGGAGGTGCCAGTTTCAATCTTAAGTCAATGGTACAGACACAATCTAAGCTCCTGCTGTGCGATTTGAGCATCAAATATTTAAGCTTTGGTGAGGTTGATACGTCACGTCAACCAATCAGGGACTCAGCTTTGTTATGTGAAGTTTCTGTGACTCGATCAGTAGGTAGAATAGAAATACAATATGGCGTATCGATGTGAGGATTTCTGTCCTGAACTTCCATCCATCCATCTATCTATCTTCTTAACTCACTGTGTACATTTCATGGCCGCGGGGTTGCTGGAGCCTGTACTGACTACAGTTGAGCGAATGTAGGGTATACCCTGGACAGGTCGCCAGCCTGTCTCAGGGCCCATGTGGCTGGAGCAATGGCACCAGCCCCAAGGTGGATGGCTGACCGGCAGACAGAGAGCCGGGTTGGCATGGGGAGGCAGCCTGCTTGGTCCTTTTAAACCTTATGATGTTTTTCTAACTTTCATGGAGACAGTAATAATGACAATCATCTAGTTTTATTCTTACTTTTCTTCTCTCAGGCTAAAGCGGGTGAGCAAGTTTTCAAACTGGGTCATAGAAACACAGAAGTAGCTGCGTAAAGCAGCTGAGACGCAGCTCCCACAACTGGAGTGAAGCTCACAGTACTGGAGCAGTCTCTGAATTATCTCATGAACCCACACATGGTGATGTGATTAAAAAACGCTTTGTAGAACTTTGCCCTAAACTTGATCTCTCTACATCCTTGGTGTCTTCCATGCACTGTAAACGATAGACAGACATCGATCAAGCAAACAGGCTACAAACATTTGGCAGTAGTTCATCCCACACACGTGTCTGGGGTGTCGAGTTCATGAACACATTTTTGGACAGGTGCTGAGCTGCGAATTTGACGCGAATCATAAGAGAGGCGTCTGACGCGTGAATCGCGTTCAGTGTGAACACACAGTGTTACGTAGAACCACATTCTAACTTCTAGACAAGTAAGGGGCTTTTTTTGTTTTAAATAGTTTTACAACAAAAATCCTTAAGTCGTTTGAGGTGTTATTTCATAAACAACAGAGTAAAGCAAGTGCTACATTCACTGCATTTTAATACAAACTCTAAATGAGAACATTTAAAAATGTGATAACTGCTACAGATCTACATGTTGTATACACATTATTTGATTAAAAAAAACACTGGTTATGTTTGTTACCATTTTTGGATATACATAATTGGTTAATTAATGAAAAAAAGTTCTAATGAGATGTACAAATAAAGACTGCATCAAAAAAGGTGTGCTACGTTCAGTGTATATGAACAATTACTACTGGTTTAAACAGTCATGTAGGCTTTGAGATAATTGTGTAGCTGCAGCTCTGCTGTCTTTGACCTTTAAAGCTGTGCCAAACCCAAAGCTGCGCCGCAGCACCTAGTAGTTAGGGACTACTGTAAAGGGCTCTGGGAACAAACAGTTCCTGCTACTGTAAAGTGGATAAGAAATGGTGGAACTTTTCTTGGGTTGCCGTGTTTATTTCTTTTGTGTTTTGCTTTTTTTCTTCTTAAATTGCAGTTTTGGGAAATACATTTCAGTTATTTTCGTACATTGTATTTTATAGCAACATACTTCAGAAACTGCGCACTGTTTTGTCATGTCGGGCATTACATCAATGGTTCGTAACCTGTTTAATCTGGTTACTAAAGAAGGAAAGAAAGTCAGCTTTATCATCAATCATAATTCTTAGGTTGACTTTTTAAATCATTAATGTATAAAACAATGCAAAGTGGAAACTTTGAAAAGAAACAAATAGAATCCTGAAGAGCATAATTACTTAAAGAAATTTTTCCCACAGATCACTCACCAAACGAACTGTGAAACAGACTAAATGTATATTGCAATCATAAGAGACAGACCAGCCTAACAAATGGTAAAACATATTTGCCATTTGTATTTATTTAACAAAGGAAATTTTAAATTGGGTCAAAGTTTATGCTAAGCATTAAAAATAAACAATGGTATGCATGTCTTCTGTTCGAAAACTAAAGGTCATTTGAGCATTGTTAACCACAAATGCATTTCTCCTTCCACCCACTGTTGAATTATCCAAACTTAATTCATGACAAAAGGCCCAATGAAAGCCACCAACAACAATCCTCATCCTCAATGTCATTTATCGGGTCAGTTCACTTTTTATGAAAACTTAGAAAAATAAGAATCTCGCGCCAGGGAATTAATTTGAGAATCTCTGTAGTAACTTAGACAAAGATTAATTCTGGTACTTCACTAAAATTTGATAGAAGGTTATGACTGATTAAAAACATGCTTCTCTGCTCAGACTGTCAAGAGCCCAGAAACATAAAAACTCTCCAGGTTGTATCCAACATCAACAGTGCATGCAGTAGTGACTACTGGTTTCAAAAAAACAGAGCACTTCCGTGTGTGTTTGGAGGTTATGAGCTTCACAGATGTTAAAGTAGCATTTGGTTGGATGAAATGACCAGGAAAGACACTGTTGACATGCTTGAAGTGACAGACTTGGCATCAGGCCCTTTAGGCACCACATAAACACAATATTCAATTTCATGGTAGTTGTTTTAAAGAGTAACTATTTAAAATGGAACCCAATCACTCGCAAAACCACCACAGAACAAAGAAACTCATTCATTCATTCATTTTCCAATCCGCTTTATCCCTTTCGGGGTCACGGGGTTGCCGGAGCCTAACCCGGCTACTCATGGGCGAAGGCAGGGTACACCCCTGGACTGGTGCCAGTCTGTCGCAGGGGAACAAAGAAACTGTGACTGACAACTAGTTACTATAAGTCATGCGTCACTTAGAGCCAGCAGAATAATGAAGTCTCAATCATTACTTCCAAGTGACTCTTTTTAATAATGTCAACCCCTTTTCATGATCTCATATAGCCCTGTTACTGTTTCTTACAAGTTCTGTTTAGCAGCATTATGTGCATGTTCTTCCAAAGGAAAACTACACTTGAAGACTAAATGAAAAAAATAATCAAAGGAAATATTTTTTTTCAGCTGCAAAAAAGCATTAATCTAGTTGCAGACTATCCTTTATATGCCCAATTCATCTCACTCTCTGAAAACTTTGAGGTCTGCCTTATTTCAAATCTTGGTTTGTAGATCCAAAAATCTTTAGTTTAAGCAAGTAAAAGTTTAAGCAGAGGCCTCCTTGTGGTTTTGTCAACTTTGGTGGGCAGGAAAGAATCTTAAAGCAAAGAGATGGAGCATCTACCACAGAAACACACACACAGACAATACATATACATACATACATAGATATATATATAAATATATATATATATACATACATACATAGATATATATACATACATACATACATAGATATA
>BSAI01000207.1:21983454-22148247 GCA_036245035.1 Adrianichthys oophorus
TTGACCCAGCGGGTTAGATCATCCTGTATACTTTTCAGTAATGGGGTTCCTTTGGGCTTTTTCCTTCAGGGGTCACCCCAGCGAATCAGCTTCCTCCATCTAACCCTGTCTTCTGCATACTCTACTACAACACCAGCTACCTTTATGTCTTTGTTCACTGCATCCATAAACCTCCTCTTTGGTCTTCTTCTTGACATCTTGCCTGGCAGCTCTAGTCTCAACATCCTTCTACCAATGTATTCACTGTATCTCCTCTGGACATGACCGAACCATGTCAGTCTGTCCTCTCTGACTTTATCTCCAAAACCTCTTGCATGTGCTGTCTCTCTGATGGCCTCATTCCTGATCCTATCCATCATGGTCACTCCCAAAGAGAACCTCAGCATCTTCATCTCTGTTACCTCCAGCTCTGCTTCCTGTCTTTGCCTCAGATGGAAGGTTGGCGTCAGTGTTCGGCAGCGGAGCCACCATCAGTGTGTGAATGGATGAATGGGAAAGTGACTGTAAAGCGCTTTTGGCATTCAATGAAGGTAGAAAAGCGCTATATAAGTGTACGCCATTTACCATTTCAGTGCCACTGTCTCCAAGCCGAACAACATGGATGGTCTTACCATAGTTTTGTACACCTTCTCTCTCTCTGGGGCTGAAACTCTTCTTTCACACATTACACTTTTCTCCACACATTCCAAGCTGCCTGCACTTGGTTCTTCACTTCTTTTCCACACTCTCCATTACTCTGGACTGCTAACCCTAGATCAGGGGTCGACAACCCGCGACTCCAGAGCCGCATGTGGCTCTTTCATCCTTATGCTGGGGCTCTGCATGGCTTGGGAAAATACATTATAAGTGTCGGATTGAAGTGTATTTTATTTGTCTCAAAAACGTGTATCATGTCTTCCTATCAAGTCAAAGTTTTTAACTTCTTTCTTCAGACCTTGTGCAATTTTGGTGATCAGCATTTGGCTTCTTCAGAGATGTTTGACAGCACTGACAGGCAGCGACACAGAAACTGCACAATATCTGAACAAAGTATTTTATTTGTGTTTTTTCGTTTGTTTAACTGTAGTTGTAAACTGTAAAATTATTGTGATCTTGAAATATTTAAATAAAACGGTAAGACTGTAAGTGGTTTACCCCAAAGGACATAATCCAGAGTAACAAGAGTGATATCTATCCATCTATCCATCCATTTTCTTAACCCACTGTAACCTTTTCGGGGTCACAGACAGGGCTGCCAGAGTCTATCCCAGCTACTGCTGGGCAAGGGCAGGGTACATCCTATGCGGGTCGCCAGCCTGTCATAGGGGTAGCAGTTTTTTTTATTAACCAAGGTCCTCGGAGATCACTGTCCTGAATTTTTTTCAGTCCAACTCTGTTCAAACACACCTGCCTTTGATGACTGTTGTTGTCAGGCTTCTGCAGAGCCTGATGATGAACTGAATCAGGTGTGCATAAGCAGGGCAACATGGAAAACATGCAGGACAGTGTGCCCCAAGGACACGGGTTCGGAAGCACTTGGCTAGCCAATCATACACACACCCTGGGGTATTTCAGAGATACCAATTAACCTATGATTTTTGGACAGTGGCAGGAAGCCAGCGTGCCCAGAGGAAACCCACACATGCACGAGGAGAACATGCTAACTCCACACAGAAAGGTCATAGCCGGGATTTGAAGCGGGATCTTCTGACTGTGCAGCCCAACAGAGTAATGTGGTGTATTCCGTTCACTGCAGCGAGGACTATAACAAACCCTACATTGGCAGAAGCCAACAACCATTGCATAGGAGACTATCTAAATCACAGGACAATTCTCGTGGTCCAGGTTCTGTAGTACACCTCTACCTATAGGACAAACATCACTGGTTTGAGGACATTGAAGTCTATAACTTAGCTAAAGAGAGAGGATAGTCTGAGCCAGGTGTAAAAGAAGAAATTTTGGCTGAAAAAGCTGCAAACTTTCCCTCAAAAGAAATAGTGGATTCAGGAACATTCTTTAATCCATCTAAAACTGTATCTTGGGTTCCCCTTCACCTCGAGCAAATTTCTGATGAACACCGTGCTGCTCTGCAGAAACTATATCCTAGAAAACAAAATACGCTTTTTCATTTAGCCTAAAAACGGCATAATCACATTAACAAGACCACTGGAAATGCTTTCACAAACAGATCAAAAGATGATTGGTATGGGACTTTGACTTTGACCACACAATTGAGGCTGCAGTGAGCCTTTTCTATTTCCTCCAGCCAAAATCTCTAGTAGTGACAGTAAAACATTACATCGATAAAAGGTCAGCGCACAAGTGGAAAAGCAAACATCATTACTAATACATCACTCCCATCAAGCCTTGAATAGAGAGCGAGGATGTTTCCCAAAGTGTCCATTGATGTGGACGTTCATACACATGCATACACGCCAATGCAAGTCATTTAATTAAAAACACGCCATTATAGAATTAATATTTAACCTCAAGCACCTGTTGCACTGGGTTAGGAAGACAAAGAGAACACTCAGGGATACTGGGTCATTGTTTGGTCACGATATCAGATCTGCTCTATGAAACTTCGTTGCACAATGATCCTTGGAGGTCAGCGAGAGAATAGAAAACATGTAAGCCTCAAAGCATTTTTTTAAGGACCATTATCAAGAGGAGCAACCAGATTTTTTAATTGTTACATGCACCAAACTAATGCAAGGGCATCATAAGATTACAGTTACACTGTCTTAGTTACAATGAGATGTGTGCACAAAAATGTTTGCAGTTTTGCTGTTACAGAAACTTTTTCAGAGAGTATTTAAATGGCAAACACATCAGTGTAATGTAAAACAGTTAAATATCTTACAGGAAATGTCATATAAAACACAAATTAAGATATGCATCTATCATCTAAACTTGATTTATCCTAATAAGATCATGGGGATTGAATGGAAAGTATCTCAGCACAAAAGTGGCTACACGCTGGAGAGGTCAACAATACAGTGCAGGCCTACAGATAGACGAATGTTCACAGCCACTCCTGAGGGGAATATAGAATCACCAGTCAGCCCACAAAACCCATTTGCATCCAACCACAACACAGAAAGGACCAAGCTGGTATGAGAACCTAGACCTTCTTACTGTGAGGCAACAGAGCTAACCACAACACCACAAACACAGGTATGTATATATGGGTGTATATATTGTACAAGTATATTTTAATTTAAAAATCCAAAAAAAAAAAAAAAAATACACTTTTTCCACAGCTGTGCATTTAAAAGTAGAAGTCAATAGAAGTCAACCATTTGGGAAAAGCCTTTTCAAACATACTGATGCACCCTTGAGGGATGGTTATGTAATGCTGTGCTCAAGGGAAGGGAGTGTTTTTCTACCCAAGTGACTTATCTACAGTATACATGCACAACATTTTCCTCCCTTTCTCAGGTTTGATGTAGGCACTGTCTTATAGCATGAGATGTGATAAAACAGGTACCAATGTATGAGTGGGGTTTTCAGCAAAAGGGAAGCCCTGTACTGTAGGAAATAATGAGTCCCATTCTCCTGAGAGATGACACAGCAACAGTGGGTTGTTAGCTTACCTGCTTGATGTAAACGCCAGACCTGGCAAACACATCCACAAGCTCAGGGTGCTGCCGGCTCTCCTGATTGCCATGACCGAGACTAAAATTAGTATTGTTTCCCCATGTGTACACTTCTGTTGGGTCTGAAGTGAACAAAACTCTATTACAAAAGTAACCAAGACTAGATTGAAGCAAGAATTAAGATCAATTTGTAGGTCTGAAGAATCAAAATAAATGAACAAAAGCAAAAAAGAAAAAAATAAGTCAAAAACACAAAAACAGTTTTTACTTTCCTTACCAGTGTTTTTGAAAACAACATGTGCTGGTCGGTCCTTCATCGTCAGGTCCAGGACAGAAAAACCTTCCTTATCCTGGGTGGAAAGAAGTCCACCATGCTTCGAAAAACCCCACAACAAATAACAATATAAATAATGGTTTCAACTTGTGCTAAAAAAGCATCAGCATTTCAGTCCATTATAATTGTTGTTAGAGAAAAAAAATACCATCTCTAAGGACAAATGAATAGCACAGTTTATTAGATAAACAATACCTTGATGAGTGATGTGAGGCAGTGAATCTGTCCATAGAAAGCGCTGCGATGCAGAGCAGTCCAGCCAGATTCCTTATCCTTTACCATCAGGTCTGCCCCCTTACTCTCGAGCAGCCACTCCAGCAGAGTTTTCTTTCCCTGCGAGGCTGCGAGGTGAAGGGCCGTGCGGCCAAAGGCGTCCCGCAGGCTGGTTGCATTGTGACAATACGAAGTAAGAAACGCCTTGAGTTGCCTCTCAGATCCCCCAGTTAAGGCGGCTATAACCTGGTTTGCATGCTGTTGGGACCGGCATTTGGGGGTGCAGTCTGGTGGTGCCAGACTCATCCTTGCCTCTAACTAATTTTTAATGAGAAACCACCTTCCTTTGTTTGCAAGGTCTTTCAGACAATCCACCAGCCCCAATTCCAACCCCCCCACCCCAAAAATGTGGTGTGTGGTTTAGGAACAAAAAAAAAGTCAAAAAGAACTGAAGTGCTAGAATTGTGCCTGTGTTGAGGTTCCACTGCACCCTAGCAACCCCAGGGCCTTTGATGGACTTGATTCAGTCCACCATATTGACCAAAGATTGAAAATAAACTATGCTGCTTGCAGCATATAATGGCATCTTAAATTCAATATATACAAGACCTCTTGTGTTTTATACAAAATTCTCTATCTTAGAACTTGAAAAAATAGTGTTTTCATTTAATAATTTACAAAATGCAAAAACTTTGTAAACCACTTTTCCTTCTGATCTAGCAGTCCACCAAACCCTGAGGGGAAAGGCCTCCTTCCCCCCCAAAGGACTCCTTTCTGTTTTAAAACCCCATAATTGTAGAGTTTACCTGAGGAGGAAAAAAGGTTGTCACAACAGTCATTAATAATAAAAAGCAATAAAATCAACAATTGTACATCCAAAAAGTCAAAGCATATCAAGTCTTTTTATTGATTCTACAGAGGTATATTCTACATGTTTAAAAGGTTGAGATTACAGTGTAGTAGTGATAAATTAATGTGTCAGCATCTGCTGATGTTTACAAGGACCACAAACCAAATTTTGAGAAATTAATTTAGTGAGAACTTGAGCCAAGCTTTCATCCCACGCTTCTTGTTGCATAAAGTTAATGTCTTACATTTTGATGACCTATTTTTGAAGTGATGCTGTTGGAATAAACCACAAATGTAATTAAAAAAGTGGGAAAATGGCCGGTAAAATAAAATAGTGTTTTTCTTTTTTTTCAACACCATGGTAGGCTGCCAGTTGCCATAGCTCTGTATTTGAGTACTTGTTTTTCTGCTTTTTTTTTTTGTTTTCTCTTATAATAAACTGTCTTTTGATGAACATGGACTTTTTTTTTTTACACAGAGTGTAGTGGTGTCCCTGTTGGTTCTTTTTGGACACATTTCTACCACATCTGGATCTGAAGTGGTCTGCAGGTGCATTGTTAACACAATCAGCTGTTGTCACTTGCCAACAA
This sequence comes from Adrianichthys oophorus, assembly GCA_036245035.1. Lineage (NCBI taxonomy): Eukaryota > Metazoa > Chordata > Actinopteri > Beloniformes > Adrianichthyidae > Adrianichthys > Adrianichthys oophorus. The sequence continues at coordinate 21,989,019 of BSAI01000207.1, forward strand.
TAAAATGCTGTCAAAGAAGTGACCCGAGATTGCAGGAGAGGCTAGGGAGATAGGTCTTTCAGAGTTTGCAGGAATCTTTAAGAATTGTTTATGATGGCGTTGTTACATCTGCACTCTTCTATGGAGTGAGTTGAGGGTGGATGCACTGACATCCAGCTATGTTCTGGGATGTCCCCTCGAGACTGACAGTGATGGGTGAGAGAAGTATGTTACAGAAACTGGAATCCATCATGATCAATCCTCATCATCCTCTGCATGTGACCATGGGTGCACTGAAGAGCTCCTTCAGTCTACAGCACTAGACAAACGTTTTAGTTATTCATTTTTACGTCTATTTTAGTGCTTTTAATTTCTTACCTACTGTGTTTTTAATAGAGCTATAATAACTTAATGTCCCCTTTGTGGGATGAATCAATTTTTATTCTATTCTAAAATGTAGGCTTCTGTCAAATACTCATGTAGATTTATTTCAATGACCTTCATGCTGTCCAGCAAATCCTAGAAATTTAAATCTCTCAGGAACTAGCAAAAACAGAGAGAAAAGAAAACTTTTTGTTCTCACATTTCTTTCTTTCAATAAAAAGCGTTGGGTGTTTTTGTTTGGGTATTCTTAAGTCTGACTGATTTCAAGTTTTTTTTTTTTTTTTTAAACTGTCTTTCGACACATACAACTTCCTATTATTCCACATTTGGTTGGTTAACATCTGGTAGCCCTGAAGGGGAAAGGTCCAACGTTGCACTAAACCTGAGTGTTATGTAAAAAGCTAACGAAGTCACATATAATTGGATCATAGCCTACATCATTTGCCTAAGTATCTTGAACGTATACATTTTTAAATACTCAATAAAAACGACTTATTTGGTGGTGTTCTTAGAATAGATAGTTAAGCTAACGTTAGCTACATAACAGGACCCTACAGCCAAAGCTGCGTCGTGTCATTTTAGGCAATGTCGATAAAAAATGAAGGGTAAATCTAAATGTGTTGTTTACAAGCGTTTGTAAACAGACGTTTCGTGACACTATTAGCTACACTTGTTATCCAATACATATAAAACGACTAGCTTCACTGACAGTTTGAAAGCCCGAAAGCTAGCACCTCGTCAGAGGAATGTCTTGTTGTTCGCTTACCTCTCGCTAGATGTAGAAAAAAGAGCTTAAAGAGGAAGATGTGTTAGCGATGCACGTACACTGTGACATGACTACAAAACATAAACTTCAGCCACTTCGTTGCTTGTGCCGATTTTGGCCAGAATAAAACACTGCAGGTTAGGTCAAAACACTTGTTACCGTCGAGACTTCTGATTGGTCAGATTGCACTGTATTCGGAAATTCTATTGGCTAATCGTCACACGTGTGTTACGTACATTGAAACGTTTTATTATTATTAATATTATTATTATTATTAGCCATTTAAGACATGACAAACAATCAAGGCATCTTCATCTTCAACAGTGTCATTATTTTAAAAAGGCAGCAGAAGAGCATAGAACAAATCCAGCATTTAAACTCTTACAAGTATAAAGAAAAGATCAAATACAAACAAAAGAGAAAAAAAAAGTTGTGAGGAAATTACTCTAAAAAGGTTAAACAAATCAATCAAACAACAAAGCTTTTTTGGCATTTTTATTTTTCATGTGTTGTAAAGATTTTGAATATAATATAAGGTATCTTAAAAGCCATTTATGTTGGGTTTCACCTTGATGAATCTGCAATTGTGAAAGAAATGTTTTGAAATACAAATCATTATTGATTATAAAGTCTAGGTTTCATCTTCACTACGGTTTATTTTATTATTAATGGCATTCCAATTTAAATGGTCTAATGTAATATTTTTACCTGTCAGTCACTTAAGAAAAGACAATCAGTATAGTTTAAGATCCATACATTAAAAAAAATCTAATGTTCTACAGTTTCAACCTAATTTTCATAGAAAACACAACGTTTATTCTGTTTTTTTTAATCAAAATTAAAACACTTGTTTAAAAAACTGTTGAAAGGATATTAGATTTTAGATGTCACTTCTTTTGCTTTATGTGAGACAGAAAATGATAGTATAATTTCCTTATTTTTATTGCTTTTAATGAAGTCATAATTCTGCACCACACATTTTATTTTTAATGGAGATGGGTAATAGATAAAATTCAAAATCTCTCTGAACATTTTTTTTGAATTTTTTTTTTTCTACACAGCTGAATTCCTTCCATGCAGAGTGGCATCATTTCTGAAACATATTGAGTCATTGTTTTTGTAAGAATTGGAATGGATTTGAATGACTCTGTTATAATTTCTTAAGCAGCAAACCAGGTTATATTTTGAACAAAGGGTGTCAGACCTTAACAAGTTTCAGTGTTTGTCCATTAAATGAAAGATTGCACAAATTCCCTTTTCCAAACAAGCTTCCAAAAACAATTTGAATATCAAGTTCCAGTAGGAGTACTTGCCAGTGATAATTTGATAATTTAACTGGCAGCTTCCTGACATCATAGTAACGGCATAAAATAAAATCAATGCCTCCTACTTTTTGAAAAACAGTCGGAGCAATAGTAAACCAGAAGGAGTTTTCATTCAGAATAAATGAGTTCAGCCATCTCATTTCAAGAACCCTATTCATGACAGAAAACTCTTTGGTATTTAACCTTACTCCTGAATCTTTTTGATCATGTCAGCTCGTCTTTTTTTTTTTTACATTTGATCAACATTTTCTCTTTCTTTTGAATCTTGGCAATGATAATAGTTTAATATTTGACTTGTATTTTAAGAGCAGATAGATTGTGTAGTGTGGTTATGCAAAGTAAATAGTTCACATTTATCAATATTCAGTTTAAAACCTGATGCCTTAGAGAATTGAACAACTGGGTTTAATTTCTTTGGAATTTGGTCTTTAATTGTTTTAGTGTATCATCTGCAAACTGGCAGATGATACACTATTTTATTTTATTGCTAGATGTTGTTCCAAGATATTTGAACATTCAATAACATTGTATGTAATCACAATTGATAATAGCTCAGCTGCTAGAATGAACAGAAAGAGAGAGCAATTACAGGTTGTCTAATGCTTCTACTGACCTTGAATCTTAGAAAGGTGCCATTTAAAATGAGAGGGTGCTCATCTGAGTCAAAGGCTTATAAAAATCAAGGAAATCTAAGTTGAGATTGGATCCGTGAATTTCTCTGTCACAGGAGTGGAAGTGCGTAAAGATCAATCCTTTATCAATGACTGATAGATGAATAAATAGAGAAATAAACAAATGAATAAGTAAATAAAAGTTTGCGTACATACATCATTGTAAAAAACCCAAGCAATATTAAGCATTGCATAAAGACGAGATTAAAACATGAGTTATTTGTTGTTGCTTGTTTTGGTTAGTTTTGTTTTATTGATTTACCTGATACCCGGTATACTCGATATACAAAGATAATACAAAACAAACAAGGCGTTTCCATCTTCCACAGTACTGTCACTGTTGAAACAACAGAAGCACACAAAACAAAACATTCGCAACTCTTACATGAAAACAAATCAATGAATTAAATGTAATTAAATTAAATGCATACTAAGAGCATAAACAAATTAGTAAATGGAACAATTTTTTGTCAATTTTTTCGCAATGCGGTCTAGGGATATAACACGTAAATAATAGTTAACCGATAAAAAGACGTTAAGCAGAAGCATGATTGCCTTTATTCTTTGGGTTTTTGTCTATGTCAGTATAAAGTCACAAATTACATTTACGCCCCTGATTTCTATATTAATGAGTGTTAGATTTAACTTGCAGAGACACCTCCACCTGCTCCCTGCTCTCACTAGATATCACAATGTCATCTGCAAACATTATTGTCAACAGAGATTCCTGTCAACCTCATCTGTCAGTCTGTACTTCACCACAGCAAACAAGAAGGACCTTGAACTACTCTGTCACACATGCAGGGCATCTCACTCTGTCTTCCAGTTCTCAAACATGTCCTGAAGAACTTTAAAGTTCTTCTCTGTCACTGCAGATTTACTCATTTACAGTAAACCACCGCTCGACTCTTTGGATCCTGCCACGGACTCTCTTTAGATCTACTAATAGAAAATGGAGCTTCTTCTGACTTTCTCTGTTCTTCTCCAGCAGCATCCTAAGAGCAAATATTGTGCATTTGGCTCTCTTCTTCTGCATCAAACCATACTGTTGCTAACTAAGTTCTGCTTCTGACCTCAGTCTAGCTTCCACTTCTCGCTCCCATAACTTCATTGTGTAAATCATTTACTTTATTTCTCTGTAGTATCCACAACTCTACACATTTCCAGTCTTCCTAAAAATAAAACCAGAACACCTTTCATCCATTATTCAGACATCATCTCAATCTCTTAGTTCTTTAAGTTTATGTCCTCACAAAACAAAATCAACTTGTTTGCTCCTCCCTCTACTCCCACTTTATATTTGACCCTTTGGTGGAAGACAAAAACAAAGTCTAGTGATACTCTGGATTACCTCATCCATCACCCACCAAAACTTCTCCTTCTCCTCTAGCTCATATCCCATGAAAACATTGCCACCTCCAAAATTCAACATCACACCTTCAACTTCCAGCTACAGACTCATTCTCCCATCTCTCACTCTCTTGACCCTCAAAACATTTCAGTAAATTTCTTTTTCAAGATCATTCTAAATCCGTTCTGCTTTTATCAAATTAAAAATAATTTCCCCACAAATTTCTTATTCTCTGAATGTCTTTCATAATGCCTAAATGAGTGGTGAGTGTTAAAAGTTTGCATATCTGCTATTGTACTAATAATCTCAAAAGGGCTTAGATAAAATTTTCTAAAGGAAAATTTGTGGTCATGATCCAGGAGTCATCAAATGAATTAGATTGCCGTCCCTCTAATGACCCAAGTCATGAGTATGAACGGGTCAAATGAGGATAAAGGTAGGGTTACACTGGAATCCACATGAGGGGCTTTCAAATATGACATATTGTTCAGCGCACCCTCTCTAGTTATTCAAGCGTATACACATCCGCAGCTTCTCTTCTTGGTGATTCTTGCATAATCCAGCACAGAAGTCAGCTGAGGAGCAAAGTCCCAGCTGAAAGGATCTCCATCCAGAAGAAAAGGGAAACAAAGCCTTCTCAACAAACTTGAAATGTTGTAATCTAAAATAATGCTGATATGTCAAAGATCTACCTCTGACATTTTTTTATTGCTTATTTTTAAAGATGTCTAAAGATCCTACTTTTATTGAAGTGGTAGTTTTTGTTTAACTTTGCTGGTTTTGTTGAAGATGGTTCAGACAATGTTTGCTCATAGGTTGTACAAATGTGAGCACTTTTACATAAATGGGTCTAAAAATTGTAGAAATTAAATCTATCTATGATCTTACTCTTCTGCCAAGTGTTTTCATTTTTGTTTTCTATTTCTAGGAGCGTCAGTACTGTCTGAGGGTTTTTACCAAGATGTTTTAGATGTGGTTTGATGGCTTAGAAATGGCGGTTTCCCCACAGGAATCCCTTCAAAGACAAGACTGTTCTATTGAAAAAAATGACTTGGGGTATCTGTGGAGCTTCTCAGAAACTTTATTCATCCAAACCCTGCAATGACTTCTCCAAATTCTTTAAAGACAAAATCAAATGACTGTCAGCCAGTTAAGAAATGACTGCTGTGATGTCCTCCAGTTAGGCTTCAGACAGCACCACAGCAGGGCTCTGATCAACGTAAATTTTTGCAGAAGCAGCATATGTGATTTTATACACTTACTCCCATGAAAGTGATTGGAGCAGGCGATTTAAGTTGCTTTTCTAATTTTAAACTCAAATTATAAATCACTGATAGTTTGTGTGGATTTTTTAAATATATGATATTCTTATTAACATGGTATTAATATGCATGCCCATTATTTTTAAGGTTTAAAAAAAATTATTTTTTTCACATTTTAGTTGACCAGTGCTCCTCACTACATCACAGTTCATCTTTCAACGCCTTGCTGTTTCACAGATTCTTTTTTTTTTTTTTTTTTTTTTTTTTTTTTTACAGTGCATTGTGTCCTGCTTCCTGATTGGCTGTTGACCTTGTCAACCAATCTTCCTCTTGCTGTGTCTCCTGTACCGAATACATTCTTTGTTTTCATTCTATAATACTGGACTATTTTTGAAGGTTTAAACTCTGAGTGTTTGAACAAAAGAGAAAAATCTGAAAATGTTCATGTCTGTCGGAGAAAAACGTATAAAGTGTGCAGTGGGGAGTTTTACAGCCTTGAAACATCTGAAATTCTACTTTACAGATAACACCAACCTGGTTTTAGAACGTAACTCCTACAATAACACTGAAGGGAAAACTGTATTTTCAAAACCTTGTTTGTTCATTGATTTTATTTTTTTAATGGCTGACAGTCTAGAATTATGCTTCAGGGACATTATAGATTGCTCTTTTTGGAGCAGAAGTTGTGCATTAAACATGAACGCAGTAAAACTAAAGAAGTGATTAAGGCAACACAATGAAAAAACATGTAATTTGTAATACTCTGAGAAAACAAGACAACATTCGTAGTTCAGATTTTGTAAAGTATTTAATAATAGTCTTATTAATTTAAAAAAAAAAATTTTCCTGAATTTCTTTCTTTCTTTCTTTTGGCATTATTGGTACTCCATACTTTGCGTACTTTGGTCCAAACCCCGCTTTCAAACCTACAAGGATTTATTTATGTTACATTAAATTTAACTTTTTGACCAACAGAAACGTAATTCTAGCAAATAATGATTTGTATATATCTGTAAAAGTGAACAATATAAAGAAGCAAACCCTAAAGTAAACTTTAGAGAGTTTTTGACCCCCCCCCCCACGGCTGAATAATGGTACGAGCCCCTCCTGGGTAGTGGCGCCCTGCTCTTCGTGGTTTGGTCTCTCCCTCTTTTCTCGCAGCGATCAGAGGGACAGCAGGCTGGAAGTGCCCATGTGATATATGGCACCTCTAGGAGGAAAGCGCTTTGTCTGTCTGGAGCGCAGTGGCGGAGCCAACTAAAAACAGACTTTTCTGTATTTTTTTTTTTACGCCTCAACTGCTTGTTTTAAGAAAGAAATCCCTCCGCGTTCTTACAAACCGAGAGAAGAAAAACAACTGTGGAGGACAGCAGAAGTTCGCGGGATGGAAATGTAGACTCGTCTTGCTGAAGGATGGTGTGGGGGTAGTTTTATGGAGTTCCAGCTGGGAGCAGTTTCTCGAAAGGATAGAGGTGGGACAGTCTGCAAAACAAACTTTTGTTCTCTGCGGAGGCGGTGGTTCGGTGAAACGGAATATTTACGCACGGTTTGCGCGCACAGATTTTCGAGTCCCAAAATGAGCAGTTCGTGCGGGTTCGGCATCCGACGGAGACTACACAAGTCCGGCCCCATGGTTTTACTTTTCGTCTTCGCCTTCATGTTGTCCGGTCACTGCTGTCCGGACAAGTGTGAGTGCTTCTCACAGACTGTGAAATGCCAAAACCTAGGCCTGGACGCAGTTCCAAATTCCATCCCGGCCAAAACCAAAATCCTCTTCCTCACAGGAAACAACATTTCAAATATTAGTAGAGCTTCTTTCCCGACTCGTCTGGAACTCCTAACAGATCTGTATCTCAGCGGGAACAAGATGGAGCATGTGGAAGCAATGGTATTTGACAACTTGCCAAACCTTTCCAGGCTGGACTTGAGCAACAACAATTTCCAGACTTTTAATCAAAGTGCTTTCCCTCAAGACAACAACTTGCAGTTTTTAAACCTAAGCAGATCTTTTCACAACCATTCTTTTGCCGACGATCTGTTAGATTTCCTCCACAGTTCAAACCTCTTTCATCTGACCACCTTGGACCTGTCCAATAATGACCTGGTGATTCTTCCAGATGGCATCTTCAGCAGCCTCTCCAACCTGACCTCCCTCAGCCTGCAGAACAACTCTCTCATCAGCATCCAGAATGCGACGCTGAAGTTGCCTCTGCTTCATGACCTTGACCTGAGGAACAACAGCCTGAGAACTCTGCACAGCACCACCCTGGTTGAGCTCTCCGTCAAGCCTGACCTCCACCTTCGGCTGTCCGAGAATCCCTGGCGCTGCAACTGCATCATTGAGGAATTGCTGATGTGGCTGAAGAACTCCACTCAGGTGATGGACAAGCAGGACCTCACGTGTGCAGAGCCTGAGTCTCTAAGGCATCAGCCTCTGCTGCAGGTGGAGCTGTCTCAGTTGAAGTGTTACAGTGACATGGAGCGAGTGCTGGAGACTTCCTATGTTTTCCTTGGACTAGTGCTCGCACTGATCGGCGTCATATTCCTGCTGGTGCTCTACCTAAACAGAAAGGGCATCAAGAGGTGGATGTACAACATCCGAGATGCCTGCAGGGACCACATGGAGGGATATCATTACAGGTATGAGATCAACAGTGACCCCCGTTTGGCCAACCTGAGCATCAACTCAGACGTGTGAGGGGAGGACGGCTCCGTCTGGATCCCTGCACTGAGATGTCAGATGACTGAGATTTGCATGAAAGTCTTCCTCCTAACCCCCCCAGTCCCCCGATGATACCAAGTAGATTTTGCATCTATTATCGCTTCTGACTTCCCTCTGGCCGCATGTCCCGCACAAGTACCTGACAGCTGCGACTGCCAGCTGTTTCCCTGTTACATTGCATGGACAGTGAATCTTGGCAAAGGGTCTTCCTGGAGAGCTGCGCAGAGTGACATGTTCTATTTTTACTTTTCCTTAAGGAGTGCATTGACTTATAAGTGAAAGCATACTTGCTGAAAATATTCTGCTGGTAATTGCATCCCTCTCATTAAGCCTCTGCTGCAGAGACGTTACACTGCTTAAGTTTTAATATATGAATACGTTACCTGCATTAACCTTTTTTTGATTTATTATAGTGCACGTTGCATAGTGTCTGGTTTAATTGATGAATGTGACCTTTATTTTTATTTTACATGTGAAAATATTCTGTTAAATAAAATGCCTCTGGATTAATGGTATATGTTTGGACTGAAGGCCTTCTGAGCAGCAGACCTAAAGAAAAGTGATCTTAAGGCTTTAGCAGCAAAATTTTGCACCTCAGTGACACACTTATTCTACGATCAGCACAGAGCAGCAGACAAACCCTGACGGTCAATAAAGAAGATAAGTGAAATGTGTGCCTGTCTGCCACGTTGTAGGCACTTATATCACCACGGGAACAGCTGAAGTGCCGTATGCATTTCATTGACAAGCAGACTGCCTCAGTGAGATCCATCTATCTTTTATTCCTTCTTAGCCCTGTGCAAGGTTGCTGGAGCCTATCCCATAGGCAAAGGCAGGGTACACCTTGCACAGTTTACCAGGGCCTCAAACACAGACACACTGAAGCACGCTTTTGGAGGGAGGAAGCTAGAGAAAACACGCACACACTGCAAAAACAGCCCCTTTGGAGATAAGTAAAAAATTCTTACCTCATTGGCCAATTTTCTTTCAAAAGGCAAACAAAAAAAAATGTTTTTTTTTTTTTTAAGAATTCTTATTTGAAAAAAAAAATATCGTAGTCACTAAAACATGTTTTCTCAAACTAAGATTATTTTGCTATTGAAAAGCTTTCTTGATCAGATTATTTGTCTTACAATACAGAAAATAAGATGGTTTTCCCTGAAACAAGGGTCTTTTTACATTCCTAAGATACACTTTTTGCACAAACTCCACACAGAAAGATCCCTGTCAGGATTTGAACCAGAGTCCTCTCGCTGTGGTCAACAGCCACAAATTTAAATTGTCCACTTGAGCAGAAGACGTGCTGTTCTTTGAGAAATTAGATGAGCTCCTCTAAGGTGATAAGAGTTGACAACTTTTATATCCCCTCCAATTTTCTTCTTAATGGTTTTGGAATGAAAGCATTTCTATGCTCCTGCAAGTTTACTCCAGGTCTCACAGGTTTCACACTCACCAGACCACAATTACAGACTTGCCAAATATGCTCCAGTCTCGCGGCTCGCACAGATGAAGGCAAAGTGAGCCTGAGATTCTTGTGGGTCACACAGAGGTTTTATGGAAATGAGCTCAGGCAACTTACTTATATATAAGACTGTTTACAGGGAGCCAGCATCAATGAGAAAAACTGTCCCCCTATTATAACCAACTGTCAGCAGCTGTTCTTTCATGCTGTCCAGTGTAGTAGGGATTAATAATTAATGTGTGGTATTCCTTTGAAGAAATGCTTACTGCTGTCTAGCTGTTTAAATTAATGATGTTTGTTGCTAGCTTTGTGAACTTTGTTGGCCTTTTGAAAAGTGGGCAGAGACAATAATCTCCTTCTTCTCAAAGTGACCTCCTCTGTGCTGCAGTTGCTGTAGACAACAGTAGGCTCACGCAGGTTTACTAATTCTAATCTGGCAGAAACAGCCACCGTGTACACCTGAGGTGAGGATGTGATGTCAATCTTCATCTGGATGACATTTGGTTTCTGGTCCTGGAGAAACAAAGGAGATTTTCCTTTTACGTTTGGATCCTGGTGGAGTACTTGAGGCCTCATTTAAGCCTGATAACTTGGCCCTCTTAGCTATGAATTTGTAATTGTGGTTGTGTGCCGAGGATGGATGGTCTCACTTCATGCTCAGATTATTCCCCAGAGTAAGGCCTCCTTGCCTCTTTTTCCCAGAAGAAACATCCAGGTGCAGACTGCGTACAACCTAATGTTTCCACAGAGACCGTCGGCGAGGAGGCCCTCACCTCCCACTCTCCTCACATTCGTATTAACAAAGGATTTTGCACCGCCACGCCTCGAGCCACGCTTCGCAGAGCAGGTATAATTACAGTCGGGAGAAAAAAAGTGAGGGAATGAATGGCTGAAGGGAAATAAGAATAAAATAAATTAGCACAAGGAGAGCTCTCTGTTCTTCTGACACCTTCGCTGGCTCATCCAGCACACCCTCTGTGTCTGTTAGAAGGAGCCTAAAAACAGTGAATGTCTAAATAGGTGCTCATTGATTTTAGGTGCATGAAGTCCAGAGAGGAGACATCCAGTTTCTCTGTGGACTTCCTCAAATGTCTGTCAGACCCATCGCCTGGAGCTGCAGAAGTCCAGACACCAACAGGATTGATGTTTGTTCTGGTTGGAGACTGGATGTTTGTTAACCTGCTAGTTCTCGTCAGGGATATCTGCTCGCTCACACCAAAAAAGGAATAAACAGCAAGCCACACGTGTGGTTCATTTTGATCCTACTTTGCAGAATTTGGTTTGTCAAATTAGAAAGTACAAGAAACAAGAAATACATGAACATACAAAATTATCTGCAATGAAATGGAGACAAAGTATCAAAATGACAGTTGGGTTTAAACCAGATTAAATAAAATGTTTAAAATATTAGTTAAAGCAATTTTAGCTTTTTTTGCTTAGATGTTATAATTTTTAGACTATTTTGACCCAATTACCAATTTTTAAAACTAGTTTTAATTGAGTCTATTAACAGAAATTTAGGTCAATATTGTGTTGCATCTGACATGTGACACATTTCTCTGCAATTAAATTACTTGTTTCTGGGAAAAAAAACTTAATTAAGGCAAATTTGTTTTCTTGCAAAATATTTAATGAGAATCAAACAATTCACAGGAATTCCAGAGGGAAGGAAAACCCCTCTGTAGCATTGTATTTTATTTTAAAAAAAAAGATTTGTCTGGATGATATACAAGTAGTCCTTGGTTTTTTATGTATTCATCATGGATACACACAAAAGACAAACTCCACTGAGTTATTTTCAATGCATTTGCAGTGGTCTTTTAATTATGATTATGCCGTGTTTTACCAAAATAAACCTGTGTGGTTTTCTAGGACATAGTTTCTGCAAGAGTTTATTAGAAATTCACCTCTGAGTTGAAAGCAGGACAGTAGGCACAAAGTAAGCCCGTCCCCACTTCCCCTCCTCACTGCTGACAGGACTCCGTTTACATACTCTCCCACTCGCTTACAGCTCCTCACACCCCCAACCGAACATTACCGGTTCTACAAGAATGGTGAGCAAAGTTGGAGCTCACCAGCCGAAGGGCTTTGAGCCAGAAGGAAGCCCCGACAAGGAAAATAAAGACGTCAATACTTTGTTTTTTATTATTTCTGGCTTTCACCTTGTCATTATGTGTTGTTTCTAACAAAGATTTTTGTAACTTCAAGCAGTTCAGAGACAATAAATCCTTTTAAGAAGCCTCTTTATTTGCCATTACACTGTACAGAGTTAAAAAAAACACACACACACAATTTTACATGTGAAACTAGTTTGTGGCCGGGATAGGCTCCGGCAGCCCCATGACCCCGTAAGGGATGAAACGGGTTCAGAAAATGGATGAATGTATAAACTGGTTTGCTTTTGTTTTTTGAAAGTTTGGGTATTTCAAATGTTCCTTATGAAAAAAACTTGCAAGTAAATTTCCTGAATTGATAAAAATGAACATCTGCCACCTTAAAGTAAACCTATTGACCAAAAAAAGCACTATAACTGTCCTAGAAAACAATGGGCCATGACAATAAATGTGCCTGTCCTCTTTTCACAGTGCGATTGACCTGAGGAACTTTATCATCTAGCTTCTATGAAGTGTCAGCACACAAATCAGTCCTTTTTATTTAAGTATTTGCTTTTCAGTTTGACCAAGCATCAGGATTCAGCGACTGAAGATCTGCTCCTCATTTGCCGACTCCGACTGCTGAAGCCTCATCTGAGCTCCAGCAAGATACTCCCAGCTCATCTCTCAGAGCGAATCTGCAGCCAATTATGTTACAATCTGTCATGTAATCTGGATTTACTGCCCACTGGAGGACCCCCCCCACACACACACACACACACACTTTAGCTGTTCAGGTTGAGCCGCCTTTCAGATGATGGGTGTGCCACTCAGAGAAGAAGCAAAAAAAGTCTCTCCTTTGTCATCCTGAAAGTTTTACTGAAGGGTTTGAACACAGGTAAAAGGTTGGTAGTGTAGAAATATCTGCACTGACAGTTATTTTTCCTGCCGGGGTGGACAGCACTCACACTCACCTCAACTTTAGACTGTTTTCTCAGTTTAAAGTTCCAACAGCTTGATAGGATTTCTTCAAGGACTGAAATTATATATTTTTTTTGCAGGAGCTGACACAATGTTCTCAGGTTTCCCCAATAAATGACTGCACACACTTTGCCTAAAATAGCACACGCATGAAAAACAAAAGCGCTTTTTTTAAAGCTGTGCTGGTCAGAGTTGGAATCACCCACATTTGTTTGTGAAATGCGTATCTTTTGAAATCTCTGTAACCCAATCCAAGCAAGAGAGAATGCATGATGGGAAACTGAGTGAAAGATAAGATAGGTCTGTCATAACGCCCTGCAAACCTGAAACACTCCCTCATTCACTCATCTTCATAACTTTTTAAAAAAACACTTTTGGAAGCAAAACGATTTTAAAACACTCATAGGACATTTGTTTTCCTCAAAGTATTTCTTTAAAAAAATCGCAAAGACAAAGCTGCAGCTGGGATTGAAGGCCTGATAATAATATTAAATAATGTTCCTCCCTCTATTAAAAACCAACAGAAACACTGTTCTTTTCTTCCAGCTACGTTTACTGAGCCACATTTAATATGTGGGTGTGCTGAGAGACAGACAGGCAGGTTATCAGATCGCCAGAGTCCCATAATTACATTTTCTGTGGCCCGCTGCTCTGAGGCCTCAAACAGTACCTGGCAAATTAAGATCAGTGTTAATGACTCAACAATGAGATATGGACTAGAACAAAAATGAAGAGTTCCAAGAAAAATATTCTGCTTAGTAAAATGAACACATTTTTTTGACAACAAACAAACAAAGAAGAAAATCTGGGAAACGGAAAAATTAGCAAATCTGGCGTGTAAGGTGTAACATTTGGATCAAAACTGCCAAAGCTAATCAGGTAAAGAACAATAATAATCAAACATGGTGGTAGTGTTGTAGTGGTATGGAGTTGCTTTGCAGATTTAGGCCAAAACTGATGTAACCATGAATTATTTGCTGTAAATACACTATTCACAATAAGTTAGGGATATTGTGGAAAAACTCAATGAATGTCTTCTACACAGTGATTGCTTCACTTTATACATTTTTTGGTATAGGGAAGGAATTGTATTGGGGTGAATTCCACGCAATGTTCCCACTGTGAAAAGTGTGCCTTACTTATTGGGGCTTAAAACAAAAACACTTTTTAAAAGAAAAAAAACTTTTCAATTTCGCATCAATATCTACATTCTGCGGGTATAAAAAGCTGGTATTGCCAGTAAGTCATTCCAAGTTTATCATTCAAACAGCCATGACCTCACGATTCAATTTAAAATTAGAAATAAGTAATTAAAAGTGTGTCAATATTTCATTCATTTATTTCAAATTCCATTTAAAATTATTTAAGAAGCATGTATTTATTTCACAATTTAATTACACATTTCATGGTACTAATTGCAGCATTTCATTAGGTTATCTGTCAAACTGTCCCCTCAAACTCAGAGGGCGTGGCTAACTCAGATCATCTGTACTCCGTTGCTCTTGTGTGGTTTGAATCTTATCATGGCGCAGGACTGCTGATCTCATGAAACTCATATTCTTTGAATTTATTCATTAAAGTTTTTAAGGTTTTGTCACACACACATCAACTGTAAACATTGTTTTGGCAAAATGTAGATCTTCTGTGAGGGTCGCTTTGTCAAATTTCCTTCTCTGTCCATGCCTGTGCAAACTTCGCGCCACCTACTTCCTCATGGAGGTGCGGTGCTTGTCCGGCCCTGAAGCATGTTTCTTAAATCATTTACAACCTGAATTTTAATGAAATATTGCCACATTTAATCTCACTTTTATTTATTTAATTTATTTATTAATATTTATTTAACTTCTAAATATTTAATGACACTTTTATTTCACGATTTAATGTCATATATATATATATATATGTTTATTTTATAATTTCTCTTCTGGACCTCCATATTCAACCACTGAAACATTTAAATAAATGACAAGTTATCAAGCAAATGAAATTAGGAAAGAAAGTTATGTTTTTTGACAGACCTGTATTTCCACTGACTTCACAATCTTGTGTTTCTTTCATTCTTTGTTAAGTATTTGTTATTACTGCTTCAAGCAGCGCCTGGGCCGCCTGCCTCCTTGCTTATCTGTAATGTGGATTCATGAGGTCGCACAGGCGTGTTGCAAAGGCTGGCCTCCCGTTGAGCTACATGGCGTCTAATGAACGTGCTCCTAAACAAAGATGGATCTTAGGTGACAGCAGTACGGCCTCCACCGGTGCAGCATCTGCCACAGGAGCTTCAGGGGCACCAGCGCGGGAAATGCAAGAGGGGCTGTGATGGATTTAGGAAATGAATGCGAAAAGGAAAAATGCGGGAGTAAAAACATCTAAATATATTTTGAAAGATTTTATGAAGACTTGCCGCACCCAAAGAGCCTGCAGTTCAAGATAATTTGGGGGTGTGGTTAATACTGAGCAGCACCACTGAACACTTTGGTCTATTATCCCTATGATGGACCGAGCCTCAGTTAAGTCTTGCAGTCTGCTCCATGCTGTGCCTTCAAGACATGGACAGGAGCAAAAGCTCACAGGGTTTTTCATTTTTCATTCAAAAAATGCAGAAAGAAAATCTGGCATGAAGCCATACGGAAAAAGAGTCAGTAATTTGTTTTTGTCACATGAACAGAGACTCACCTGCAAGGGTCAGTAACACGTTCAGATTTATGCCCCCAAAAAGAAAACCGACATTCAAATGGGTCCATTGACCAACACAATCAGTCTGGATGTGCGTGTCTTGAAACCTGATCTGAGCCATCTCTTCCCTGAAGGAGAGCGCTCATGGAAAAATGCAACACCACTGCAGAGCAGTTTATGATTCACAATCAGATCCACTTGGCTCTGAGTTTCTGCAGTCACCAGACCTCTCTGCTCCTGCTAGTTACGCTGTGCTATTGGCTCATTAGTGCCAAGCTCCAGGGAAAAAATAAATTTAAAAATCCCACAGATCTGAAGTAAAATCTGCTTTTGTAAACATTTTGATAAAATCCATTTGCATTAAGTTTGACACAAAACGCTGCCTTTGATTTTAAATCTGTGAACACACCGACAATGAACTTCCCACAAGCAATCAACACCTCAAGAATAGGAATTAGCCAGACTAGAGGTAAATAAAGGAAGTTTAGTTTAGGAAAAATGATCATTCAACTTAGTTGTGTGTGATTTAAGAGTACTGAGTGTTCAATAGCCTACAGTATTTTGATCTGGTTAAGGCTAAGTGGTTTCTCATGAGAGGAAGGAAAATTCAATTTAGAGAAGAGCAGAGAAATGCAGTAGCCTCAGGTTTGCCAGAAAAGTGTCAGTAAGGTATCTGGACCTAAAGGGTCAGTGTCTGTGAGTCTGGTTTCTTCCAAATATTGCTGTGAGAAGAACTAAATGTAACTTAAGAAATAAGCGGTACAGTGGAGCTTGACCCGTTTCACCAATTCTTTTGCAACTTTGTGGTTAATGCCTTAAAGGATTTTGAAAGTGTGCAATTTCTGTAAAGTTTTGCAGATCAGCAGGCTGGTGGATGTGGCGAGGAACACACATTCCCCACGATGCCTGCAGCAGAGTTTGGGAGTCCTGGTGGTTGTTCTTCGAGGCCACAGGAAGCAGGCAGCAGTTTGAAAGGCTGTAGATGTAGATCGGCGGAGGGTGTCATTGTGAGTAATGACCTCAGCAACACAGTGGCACCACATCAAGAGTAAAAAGAGCCACGAGGGACCCACCCCATCCAGCACTGCCTCTACAAGGTCATGTGATGCAAAAATATCTATCTAATAAACATACTATTTCTTCAAATTGGCAGAAAGCCTTGAGAAAACATCATAAAAGAACCTCACTGGAAGAGAAAGAAAACTGCTGTGGCTGTTAATCTGTTTGCACAAGAGGTGCTAAAGTGGAGGCTCAGCTCCTCAGGCAACAGGAAACTAAAAGGAAGGCTGAATTAGTAATGCAGCCTTAAATTACTTCAGTATAATCTGAACTTCTATTATATATTTTTTTAAGTAGTAAATGCTCTATTTTTTTTCTGGTTTTCTTAAGTTAATTGTAGTTTGTTTTGTAGAAAATGCTAGTGAGGAATGCATAGCCCAGAAACACAAATAAAGATTTCGATGATTCATGCTGTTTTTGGGCAGTCCTCTTGTATTCTGCTCTAAAAGTGATTGAAGCCACGTTGTGTTTTTTGGTTTTGTGTCATGTTGAGTTCATTTTGCTTTTTTTGCTTCTCTGTATCTGCTTTGTGTTGGTCAGTTAACCCTCTGTGATTTAAGACGTTTCCTCGTCTGACCCTTTACTCGTTTATCCTGTCATGTTTCATATTGTTGTTTTGTCACACTGAAGTTCAGATTTTGCTTTATTTTGGTTCAAATGTTGGTTCAAAGCCTGTGATTTTTTTGTATTGCTCCTTGTGTGTTCTGCTTCAAATGTAAAAATATTTTAAAGAGTTGTATTTGACTGTAGTATTGCCAAAAGCATGTTTTGTGACTCCAAAATACTTAAAACTACTTAAATTGGACTGTCGATTACAGAAGAACAACTAGAGATGAGTTAAACCAAGAGAGTAAAAGAGAACCAAAGAGTAATGTTTAATCTAACTGAACCTGACCTGTCTGTGTAAAAAAAAAGTTGTGTAAGTTGCAGTTTTAAAAGTACAGCTCAGAACTGCAGAAAAAAGTAATTCATATTCAATAAAAGTGCTGTTGTTTCTGAATTTGTTTCCACATTTTTATTATTTTTCTACTTTAAAGTTTTTGTCTATTTTTATTGTTTCCTTCTCATGATGTGTTTAAATGCTGTTAGTGGTGACCTATTGGATCAGTGAATGGGAAGTATGCTTTCCTGAATCCTACAGGGACACTTTCAGGGCTGCTCATTCCTTGTCTTTGAGGTCTACCACCCCTCCTGTATTCCAGCTCTCCCGGCACTGCTTGCCGCTGATTACCTGGGCCAGATATGTTCATTCAATCAGAAGGTGGAGACATCTGATTGAGCTAATCAGCAGCTAGCAGGGCTTGGAGATGTGGAAAACAATCAGGGTGATAGATCTCAAGAACCAGGAATGATTGACAGCACTGTTTTACAGAAAGTGTAACAATCTTTATTGAAATGATGTGAAAGTGCTTTTTTGATGACAGCCAATAAGCTATCAATTATCTTTATTTGATCTGCAATGTGTAACGATGATTTCTGGATTCATGTGCTCTTGTATTCCGATGATAATCAGTGAGTATGACATTTCTATTACATGCTATTTTTTAATGAAATTATGAAATAATATTTTCAGAGGATAATCAATAGGCCCTATTTGGTTACTTTACAAAAAATCTGCACTGATTTGAACCAGATTATGACAACTATGCAAAAATCTAAAATGTCATTAGTCTGGGGGGAATGACATAAATTCACTTCTTCCCACTCCTTTTCAAGCAATAAATCAAACTCTGCTTGACTTTGGTTGATAATCACTATATTTAATGAATCAAATGTGACCTAAGTGTGCATTGTATGCATCACTGCAAACACCTCGATTTATCCGAACATGGAGAACATGGTGAACATGGAGCACCTTACCATGTGTTTGCAAAATGTCAATTTGAGACCTGGTGGTTCCCCCCCTGTCGTTCCAAAAAAGTAATGCAACCTAAAAACATTCCTACCTTTTTATTTCATTTTTCCCTCATTTCACCAACATCCAACTACCATGAAAATCAATTTTTAAAAAATCATTTCAGCTGACCATTTCTTGTAGAATCATCAGGATTTCATTTTAATCGAACAGTTTGACATTTTCTTTAATTGACACCTGATGAATGTAATTTTCTAGATTTGAAGTTTTCTGTCTTCTGGCAGAGCTCCACACATGCATTCACATCTCCATTGCCCACACAAGGACTTTGAAAAGACTGGATATGTTTGCTTTTAGTTTTAGTTTTCAGTCACATTTTGTTTCTTTTTGCCAGTTTGCCATCAGAGTAATCTTTCTTTTTAAAAGAAGCTAACCCACCAGTCTGGCGAATGAGCTGGAGAGCAATGAGGCAGGCTTTGGATGGGGCCAGACAGCCTTTTGACAGATGACATGTGACATTCTTAAAGTGCTGAGTAACATGAGCTCGATCTGCAGATATCAGATAGTAGTGGACTATACCTCTATTACTGTCTACAAGCCAACACTTCGAGCGATTAACCTCTCTCCAGTTACCCCTCTCCCAGTTTCAGATGTGGAAGATAAAAACTCAATTAGTTCTTGGAAACTCCCGACCACTTTACATACTCACATGTTCCATGTCAGATTCAGGCACTTCTTTCAATTTCTGGATTGAAACCAAATTCTTAGAATTCACTGGGGTGCTCATAAACAGCTCGACGAGGATTATTCATGCTCTCTGGCAAATCCCTTCAACAATGCTGCAACAAACACAGATAAAAAAAAAAAAAAAACTTGATCAACAACAACTTGACAACTGGTCCTGTGGTTTAGATATTCATAAGCAGGCAGAAGGAGGTGTCAGTTCAGCACGTACACGTTTCAGTAAGAACTTCCTCACTTTTGGAATGAAAGAATTCAGATCAAATTTTCCACTTCTCCTGTATTTTTTAACTTGTATTGTTTCTTTGCCCTGCAGGGACGTTCTCTGACAGAGATTTATTCATGTTGTATCCCTGTGAATGAGAAATTTCTGGATTTATAGTTCAAGCTTAAATAAATATGAAAAAACAAATTGGTGAGGCACGTTTTTCCTCAAAAATGATCTGCTTTGAGATTTGATGCAAAAGTGCAGATTAAAGAAAGGGTTACACTCTTACGATTCAAGCAGTTTCACTATAATGATAAATTCCTCCAGGCGATGCTAAAAATTCCATCTTTGTGGCTGTGATGAGCCAAAGCATTACAGAGATTCAAGGAAAAGGTCACTCTGCTTTTGGACATTCACACAGATCTTCAAATGGTGTTAAATTCCCTCTTTCATTGCTCCTCCCACTCTGCATCCAATTGCATGCTCTTTTGCAGGAGGCTTGACCGGAGGCTCCTTTTGTCATGATAGCATTCAGGATTGATCATAAACATGGATGCAACAATGAAGGATGAACTGACTGGGAACTCCTGCAACCTGTGGAAGAACTGCAGCAGTTTGTGGACTGCCAGTGTGAAATACAATCCGTTTGGAATGCGTGTGGAGTGTTTATTCCCTTTGTCTGGGGTAAAGATACAGTCATGCAGAGACTCCGAGGTATGAGAATCTGTCCTCCTACTCATTTGGTGGGAGGTGCATGTTGGTGTGTCAGACACATCCTGTGTTCCATTCACAAAAACTTGCGTGCATGGAGCACCAGTAGAAATAAATATCTGACATATTAGCATAAACCAAGTGCACACTGAAAAAACAGGCCCCTTTAAAATAGTAACAAAAATTAAAATTTGAATTTTTTTTGAGAAAAAAACCAAACGTATTTTTCAACAAAATTTTTTTTCAATTGAAAAACTTTCTTGATAAGATTCTTTTTCTAACAAAGCAGAAAATAAGACATTTTTTTCTTGAAACAAGAGTCTTTTTGCTTTTTTAAGATCGAGTTTTTGCTGTGTTTAGGATTAAATTGTTGAAAAAAAATGAGAACAATCAAAGCATCCTAACATACATTCATTCTGTATGATCACACAACTTTATCTCGCTATGTTGAGCAGCCATCTGCCAATCACAGGGCAGGTAGAGTTTCTGTTTCCAGACACTCAAGCTCACGTTACCTTTAATTATGAGAAACCTGCAGGTTACTTTAAATGAAAGTATTTTTCCAAATGTAAGTATTAAAAAAAAGTAATCAGACTTGTTAGTCCTGGTCCCAGCGAATACTGCCAGATAGTGCTCACAATGGAAAACAGTATCACATCTCATCTCTCTCACAGTTCTGGCGCTAATTCTGAGGGTGAAACACTTTGAGGGGGGTTCAGAACATTGACTGTGTAAAAGAACTGGATTGAGTAACCCCTCTCCTGCTGGCGTTCCAAACAGGAAGTACCTGCTTGCTCCAAGAAGCCAAAATCCCATAGACTTCTACTGATAAACAAACAGCTATTACTCGGTCATTCAATTTGTCAGAATAACCCTTTTTGCTCTGCTACCTTTTGTAACATTTTTCTGATAATCCTAATTTTTGTTTATATTTTTTGTGTAGCACAAGTCATTTGAATTGTGAACTGGCTAATCAAATGCCTTAAATAAAAGTGGGTGGTCTCACGTCGAACGCTCAAAATATTTTGACAGATTCTCCTGAACTCACTTTCAAGTGGAAGGGGCGTGGCCTTCCAACAAGCTCATTCCTGACTGGAAAGAGTGGTTCCAATAGAAATTTTGACTCAGGCCGACTTGGACGAATCACTGCTTACTGACAATTTCTGGTTGCAACATGGGGATGGGGGTTTCTGCTTGCTTTTGCTTCTGTGCAAGTTTGCTGTGACTTCTCCTGGATGCCCTGCATCCTGGGCTCTCCATGAGATGGTCACAGCAGCCTGCAATTATTTAATTTAGGTTTCAATATTTAAGATGGTTTCTACCCTGTTCTCAGTAGGGGAGTGTTCTCTGTATGTTTGTGTAGAATTCTGTAATTTAATTATTAAATCTTCTAAACATACTGGATTTGTTCAAGTCCTTCCTGCTTCTGAGGCTTCTTTCCCCAGCCATCTGTAACTCTCTCACCTCACAACAAGAAGGTCCAGGTTCAAATCCAAGCTCCTTTCTGTGTGGAGTTTGCATATTTTCATGTATTCATGTTTTTTTTTTTTTTAAATTTCCCAGGCGCTCCGGCTTCTTCCCACAGTCTAAAAACACACTGCGTGGGTTAATTGGTGATTCTAAAATATCCATGGGCGTGCATGTGGAAGTGTGTGGTAGTGCATCTTTGCAACAGACGTCCTTGCCTTCACCCAACAGTAGCTGGGATAGGCTCCAGCAGCCCCAGGACCATGAAAGGGATTCTGCAGGTTCAGAAAATGCAATTTGTTTGACTTAGCTGTGCTCTTTTCACATACATCTCTTCTTTGTTGCACATCAGTGTTCTTAAACGCCTCGTTTTCAATCCTTTTGAAAGATGACTAAGTTAAAGAAAGAAGAAAAGAAAGAAGTCTAAGTTAAATAATCTTTACAGACTTTGTGTAAAAGGTGCATGTGTGTTAAAAGTGTACAAAAAACAATTTGGGAGCTGTTGCTGGAAAATGAAGCCCCTCCTCTTTGTTGCTTCGTTCTCTAACATTTTCCTGTTGTCAGAAGTGATTATCAATGAGGCTGGCAGGGTAGCAGGAGCTGCAGCTACAGGCAAAACCGCTGCGGTCCCCTGATGCTACAGAGAGGGGTGCAAAATGTTGATGACAACACATTGGCGGTGCTTGCACACACTGGAGATGAAATAATGTGCATGCTGTGGCCTATTAAATGCTGCAACCTCGTGACATGTAACAATGTTAGTGGCACTCAGCCTGTCCTCACGCTGGGCAGCTCCCTTGTTTAGCCCCTCTGCACTGTGATGAAGGGTCAGTGCAAGAAACGAAGAAGCCACTAGATAACAAGCGGAGAAACTGGAAGACCAGAGGAAAAAAACTATGGTAATAACATCCTCTTTCTGAGGCGCTGGGAGCGTTGAGAGATTTCACTTGCTCAGATGAAAATAACAAAGCTGCACAGTTCTACAAGTTAAGCCCAAATTCAGCCGCAAATGTTCAGCTAAAATTGTCTTTAATGCAACTGAGTGTAAGATGGAACGGCTGTTATGTGATAACTTAGACTTAGAGTGAGACGTGTTTCTGAAGAACAAATGAGGCCACATGCACCAATTACGGGATGCCCTGTCATGTCAGTACCCTTTGCAGAAGTCCAATAATTGCTGCTGAAGATAAGCTTTTAAGGTATAGGGGGCTAAAACCTCTGGCCTCTATCCATTCCTACTTCCTCCTAATCAGGGTCATGGGAGTCTTCTGGATCTCAGCTGTCTTCAGAAGCTGGGGTACACCCTGGGGAGGGGCACCAGTCCATCACAGAACCTAATGAATGTCTTTAAACAGTGCGAGGAAGCCATAATGCTCTGAAAACAGGGACACAAGCACAGGGAGGACATGAAGTCTCAACTCAAAGCCAACTAACAAAACCAGCTCATCTCCAGAAATCCAGTATGTGTCATGGGGAATGAAATCCAGTGAGAAAAAAAAACACAATGAAGAAAAATAAGACCGTCTTGAACAACAAGCAGGTTTTTTCCCGAACATCTTAAATGGTATAGACTTGAGAATGTTGAATTTGGCAGGTTGGCAAGATCTGCTGTCTTTTTTTTTTTTAATCACTGCAGGTCTCCAGGCAAGTAAAAACATATGAGAAAGAGAAAGCAGAAACATTTTCCTATCATAATAGTGTATCAATGACCACTTAAATAAAACCCATTTTTGAAAAGAAATGGCGTTGTGGGTAAAATTGTTAATCTTAGAGGTAAACAGAAGCCTCTAAAGAGTTTTGATTCATCTTTTAGTCTTTAAAACTGCTATCCAGCATCGAAAAACCACAGACAAAAACAAATTTTAAAAAAGTCTTGTTATGCATTCACTCTAACAGAATTACCTTGCTTACATACATTTACGCCACTGCACTCCACTTAAAACTTTGTAAAGTGGTGTAAAAAAATGTTACTCTATAACAAAATCATGAGTTTGTCAATTTTTTTCCCCTTTAACTTTTTTTTGCAGAAAAGTCAGGGTCAGATGCCTACAATCTGTGGTTTACTAACAACAGCAAGCAAAACAGGAAAAAAAAACACCTGAATATCAGTTCAGTCAAATGTTTTATCTGAAAGTGAAAGGAAAAAGCAAAATGAACATGAGCTGCATTCAAAGCAACTGTTATATCTTATCTCAGCCCCCTCATGAGATTCCTTATTAATGCAGCATAGTGGATCATTGCACACATACAGCCGAGCCATGCAGAGCAAATGCAGCCTTCAGTAAAGTGGAGTGACTTACTCCTTGATGAAGAAGCTGTTCTCGTTAACGCCGTGTCCTGCAGGCGTCATAAGAAAGGCTCTATTCCAGACAAGCCGCTCCAACACTCAGGTTTTTCATCGCCTAAAATTAACAGTTTCATATTTAAAACTATGTTTCTTGTGTGATTTATACATATTCTGCCTGCTTCTACATTTATTAGCAGTTTGAGATTAAAACAATGAATGAACATTACTTTTTTTAAAGTTATGGTTAAGGGGTTAATGAATGCCTCTGCAGTGCAAAATTGAAAAGAAGTTTCATCAGCAAAGCAAATTAGATGACCCTTCTAACTTATCCTTGTGTCCAATCATTCTCCTGTAGCCTCTGCAGAATCAAGTGGGTCTTTGTTCAGTCTCAGCAAAGCACAACCCGCTAAAATTAGACTTTCTGTCCAATAGGACAGGCTTCCCAGCACACCTGTGCATGGAGAGAGGTGCAATTCAGGAGGAGATCCAGGAAATAGGATTGTACCTCAAAACATAAAGGCCTCAAGGGACTCATAAAGTGCACATTCCTGGAAGGAAAATGGACTGGTCACTCAAAATCCCATCTAAAGACAGGTTCATGGAAATGCATTGGAACAAATAAAAGGCTAGTCTTTGGCAGCATCCAGTGACTCACACAAACTGGCAGGGAGACACATACAAAAACAGTCTGCTCCGTTTGGCCAGCAGGAAGGTGTCTCAGCCTGTTACTGGCCTCACTTAGCTATTTTCTTTGGTTTACTATGTGAAGGATGTATGGCTGGAGGGCTCCAGAGGTGAAGTCCACTTTACAAAAGGAAGCCGCTTTTTCCTGCAGCTACAATCAGCTCCTGCAGGGTGCAAAGGAGGGGAAAACAAGGAAATGTGCTGAGCACTTCTGCCATTTTTGTGAGCGATAAATCATCTCTCATTCCTGACTGCAGTTTTTTTATGAGCATGACAGCGGATGAGAAACTTTTAGGCTCATATGCAGGCTTTTGGTTCTGTGCTGCCCCCTGTTCTAGCAATAATAATTTCTTTAAACAAGAACAACACACAAAAAAACAACAAGCAAACAACAAACTAAAACCAACCAAACAAAAAGAAAACATGAAAGTTATTCCACAAACAATCACAAATATAAAGATAATGTTCCATGTTCAAAAAAGGGCTTTGAAAGAAGCTAACAGCTCATCAAGTCCAAGCTCCCTCTCTCTGATTCAGCCCAAAATAAAGATACATAGAGGTCTTTATCTACACACAGTTATTTGAACACAAAACAATATCAAATGATAAAAAGAACAGCAAAATAACACATTTGTACATTTTTATCTGTATGCATACAAAAACCCCAGAAAAAATCAAAGTATGTTATTAGTTTCTTCATATTTATTCGCTATTTCATCCTCTATCAGTGCCTTTAATTTATGTATGTTTTGACAATTTTTGATGTCCTCCCTACAATTATTCCATAACTGCAGTTAAGAAGTCATGATCAACAGTACCGGAAGCTTTTTTTTATCCAAAAATATTCCCACGGTGTATTGTTTTTTTTTCTATCGCAGATGCTATGTTTTCCACAGCATTAATGAGAGCAAATGAAGATGTACATTTTTTCCTGAAGCCATATTGATGGTCATGCAAAAAGATATTTTTACTGATGAAGGAGTCTAAACTAACATAAACAATGTTCTAATACTTTATTTATTGTATTGTACAGTGCTGTAAAAAAGTATTGTTTCTTTTTAGATTTTATTTTTTTGACTATTTTTCCACACTTAAAATACTTCAATCATCAAACATATTATACTGCAAATACACTGAAACTTAGTCCCTCATTGGTGAAGGTGAGTCTGTTAAAACATATCTCAGATTAAGGACTCCAAACATTTGATTGGCTTTGGATTTGCAAACTAAGGTTATATGTGAATTCCCTCGCTATTCTCCAGTTTGTGCACTTTATAGGGTGTTCGTCATTTTGTCGAGGTGTCTGAAATTACAATTCCAAAATCCAGTGCCCTGAAAATTTCCCAGAAGCCTCTGTGAAAAACCAGTGTTCATTGATACTCAATAGATTGACAAATATATACCACAATGCATTGCATTTAAATGATTTGCCATTTGAAAAATTGTATGTGAAGTCCTTTTTATAAATCATCCAAGTTTTCATCACTGCACATTCATAAAAAGTATTCATACATTTTTCATATTTTTTTGAGTTTTTACTTTAGCAAAAAGGATGATGTCAAATTTGGCGTTTCAAAACAACAACAATATAAAAGTAGTGAAGATGTGTATGAACTGCATTTAAAATCCAGGGCAGGGAGTAGTGATGGAATGTGGACATGTTTTAGGATTGTGATTCCCCTCTATAATACATTTGTTTTTATCAGAGAATTCATGATTCTCAAATATAGGCCAAAGTTGCTGCATTTGTTGAAAAAAAGAAAAATCCTTTTCTAATTGACTGTTGCATTGAGGCCATGATGAACTCTATCTGTTCCAATGATGTCAATGCTGCTCTAATCAGTGTCTGAGATCGTTTGAGGACCTCATAGACCTAATGAGAGTTATTGTGAACATGGGTGCAGTGAAAGTGAGGACCTTCATCGCATCTTGAAGTGTAACATATTATTCTATTGTCATTTTCTCACTTCTGTGGTGCTGAACCACAGCTTTCAAAAATCACATTTCACTGCAATCCAGGGTTTTACAAATAGTGAAAGGAAACAAGTGAATGGTAGTATGTTAGTTTACATAACAAAATAAAATAACAGGTTCCTCATTCTAATCTTTATGAAAAAGGTAATTATTGCATTTTCAATTAAAATTACTGTTTGGATAGTAAGGACTTTCTTTTCAGACTTACAATGATCTGTTTTAAAGCTAGAAGTGTGATCATCTTAACTGCACCTCTTTGCTGTTTTGTTTCTAGCAAAATAAAAATAAATACTGTTCTTTTATAATTTGGCAGGAACAACCCAGCAGAGACCTGTAAATGTACAGAGAAGCCTTGAATCTGTTTGGATTAAACCATTTGTCACTGACATGAGTGTTCAGAGACTCTCCTGTCAACAACCCCCTTTCAATCTTTTTCTGTTTCCCATCCCATCCATCTTTGGCGTGCATCCCTGCAGCACTGTTACATGAAGGCAGCTAAACCATGAAAGGTTTAGTTTTATTTAAGAGGAACAAAAGGCTTGAATACACTGGATGTGTTCTGATGTGACACATCCCAATCAGCCACTGGCTGAAGTCTGGTTTCATCTCTTCATCAGTAAATTTTCTCTGCAAGGATCACATTATACGAACTTATGAAATTGAACTGCTTACTTTTTGTAATATGCTTCATATGTTACTGCCACAAAGTATTTTTCTGCCCTTCCAAAAGTAGCTCTGTGTCCGTACCGAGGATCAGCCAACAATTCATCTTCCCTCGGGCTGGAGGCAGAGAAATCAAGCTGCTGCAGCAGCAGAAACAGCCTTCCCAACAGCTCACTTCCATCTCCACTGTCAGCTGTCAGCTCAAAACCTCTCCTGCCTGTCAGGCCACAGCTTTCTAATCAGCCTGCGTGTCTTCGTGTATCTAGCAGTTCTCTTGCCAGGGTTCAAAATGGAGCTTAAATAGAAAAAAAAAAAATCAAACGTTGAAATATTTCAAGAAACCTAAATGACAGAAACGTTCTGCATAGAGATCACTTCCTACCACTTTCACTTTGACTTGTGACAGTAGTTTCCAGTCAGAAATTTCACCATCAGAGCCTTTGAAAAAATGTTCATGATCTCTCTAGATGTCTATTTCAAGGTGGCTTCTTCCCTTGTGCTCAATGAGGCAGCTGGGACTTTTTCTTGCAGCAGCATGCTGACTGTGGCCTCCATGAGCTTGAAGGCTTAGCCCGGGTTTGCTCCACAGTTGCCTCTGAGTATTGTTAGAACCAATGGACAATCTAATTAGTCCCTGAAGGGTCGCAGATATGCCTGACCGTCTTGTTAGAATGCCAAAACAGGAGTAGTATGTGTGCAGGGGTTGGGATGGGGTGGCTGCTAATAATATGAGGAAAGTGGGGGGAGCCAGAGGGAAGAATAGCATAACTTTGTAATTAATGCGGTAGTTGAGAAGCCATGGCCATGCCGGAAGCTCTTTGAAATTGGTAATGTGGCATTGCAATGTTCTAAGATAAGTAATGTCAACATCATGCTTAAAGAGACAGCACAGGGTGCAGAAAAACGAAAGAACAAAAGCACAACAGAATGAGTATATTAAAAAAATGAATCTGGAACTGCATAAAGCTGTTCCAGATTTAGTGTGACTCATTTAATTTAAAATATGGAAAGGTAATTGCAAATTTAAGAAGTTAATTACAGCCCTTCCAGCATCTGCATCAGACTGACAGAGTTCTCCTCATAGTTGTAGGTGAATTGTGTTCTACTCTTCTTTGGAGATCTGAGATAATTTCGAAACTTTGGAGGATTTTCCAGCATGACAGGTCAGTTCCAGAGCATGCCATTGCATTTCAATCAAAGCACAGCCAGACCTTCAACTGGGCGACTCTAACTGTGCTTGATCCTTGCAGGAGTGGACTTGCTGCAGTGTCAGGTCTTTTTCAGAATCCAAGCACTTCTATGACATGGATGAGAAGCCTTTCAGTTTTCCTTTTTAGAGAGCAGAGTAGACAAAAGATGTCTGTTTGTTCTGTCTGTTACAGAACTAATAGACATCATGTGTCAGGAGGAAAAAACGACCCAAATGGTTTGTTTACAACATGCAAGGCATGATGGGACTGCGATTAATTAGGTGTGGGAAAGTCTTTTGTTAGAGATCTGAACCGCGATATGCAATAGACCTCTATGAATTGATGTCCAGATGTATAATGCATATCTTTAACTGTGAGCTTTGAAATAGCCATGATTTAGATATCTAAAAGTGGGTCTTCTTGATGTGAGGAGTGAGACAGTTTTGAGGATAAAACTGTAGTTTTTTTTTTGTTGATTAAAAAAGTTAGCCTTAAAGACACACTCTGATAAAAATTATGTTTTGGTGTTTGTAGCATTTTTCCTACAATGAAGGACACGTAGTAAGAAAAAGTAGCTTAAAATAGCATTTCTTAGCATTTATCATTTAAAGGTAGTAGAGCAGAAGGAAAAAGGACATTTGATAACAGTTGAATTTGTGTCGTAGAAAATACTTATGGGCGGTCCACAAGCTCCTTGCTCTGCTCCATTCTGATGATGCATCCACTTCTAGACTAATAGATCCATGTATGTCTTAGTTTTCTTCGCTTAAGCTAGAATCTGGATCAAAAACTGTACGGCTTGATGGCTCCGAGATTGCTCACCATTTTGATGCACCACCAGTGTTAGATTGGGGGGGTGTGAGGGGCTGTAAGCTAGTGGGAGAGAATGTAAACAGATGGTTGACAGGAAGAAGGGGCAGACTTACTCTACACCAACAGTCCTGCTCATAAATCAGAGGTGAATTTCTAATGAACTACTGCAACTCTGCAGAAACTGTCCCAGATACAGGTTTTTATTTTGGCTAACAGCAGCATAATAATAATAATAATGAAAATTCCAGCAGGAACGCTTTGAAAATAGATCAAAATTTATTATTATTGAATCATTCACTGATTTAACTGAACTGAATAAAGTTCCTAACATGGTTTTTGGTTCAGTCAGTGCTGAGCTCTCTCTCATTCTGGTTGGTTTTTCACTCACTGTTGTTCTCAGTAGACCCAAAGCCACTTTTTAAAGCCACTGAACAGCAATCACTGGTCTTAAAGCGTTCAAGAGCTTCTCTGCATGTCTACTTTGGCTTTCAAACAGTCTACAGTTGAATGATGAACACGGGGCACACATCTGCAACCAGAATCAGTTCAATGTGATTGACAATATTTCTCTCGCACACAGAATTTCAAAAAAATACAACCCAATTATTCTCTGAAAGAATATTTACTGGCTGTTTTGGCGTCAATAAACTCCATCTGCCACATGTAGCTCCTTAAACAACTTAATCCGGCCTGGCAAACTGGAATAAGTTACATTGATATTCCTTAAAAATGTTTTATTTTCCCTGTAAATCTGTTGTCACTCCATAGATGGCACATAACAAATAAATTGACCTTTGTTTATAAGCGCAGAAAGTTATTCTGCATAAATTAATGTGGTGTTGGAAGATTTGTTGTTTTTCCGATGTTCGTCCGTGCTTTTTGAGTTGCACAGACATTTTTCTGAACATTCCAACACCAAATGAATGCAGCATTTCTCTAAGTTAGCATTTTTCCTTGAGGGACATCAACCCCTTTGGTGCAATTGGCACTAAAATGAGAACAAAAGCCACAAAAAAGTTCCTTATTAAAGTATATGTTAATTTTCAACCAGATTCCATGTTATTTTTTTCTCTTCTGAGGAGGATTACCAAACATTCCACGCATCTTCTCCTGTTTTGGCCCTTCTGTCAAATTTTAGAACCCGTTCTGGCCCACGTGTCGAAAAGTTTGCTCCTCCCGGTCTACGTAAAAGCATATAAATGAGCGTTTTGGTCTTCTGCATTCAAAACTCTCATATTCATGAGTAGCAAAAAAGTTTCTACGACTGTTTTTGGGCTCTAAGTAAAAAAATGTGCGGCCATTGAACATGATTAGTTAAAGCAGGTCAATGTGAAGTATGGACGGAGTCCTTTTAATTCCCAGACGTGCCAACCATTCAAAAATTAATCAAGAAGGAGAAACGAATAATTGCGATTTGTATCCAACAGGAATTATGTGACACCATCTTTCATATATTGGAATAGAGCTGTAAAGAAAAAAAACCTGGATCAAGATTCATGAACTTCAACATTTCGAAACCAAGCCTCTTCCAACTTTAGGGGGTGGACCTATTTGTCCAGTGTGAATACCATGGGCTAAATCAGGGATGGGCAACTCCAGGCCTCGAGGGCCGCATTCCTGCGTGTTTTCCAACATACCATGATCTGGCATGTTCTAATTG
This sequence comes from Adrianichthys oophorus, assembly GCA_036245035.1. Lineage (NCBI taxonomy): Eukaryota > Metazoa > Chordata > Actinopteri > Beloniformes > Adrianichthyidae > Adrianichthys > Adrianichthys oophorus. Next base: position 22,019,997 of record BSAI01000207.1, read on the forward strand.
GCTGGACACACCTAAAGCAGGTAATCAGTCATGAGTAGGGCTTGGATATCTGGAAATCCTGCACACACTGCGGCCCTCGAGGCCTGGAGTTGCCCATCCCTGGGCTAAATGCATGTTCAAGAGTTCACGTGTGTGTCACATGCCCGGTGTGTCCCGAGCGTTAAATGGACCAAACTCACCAAATCCACTGTGAAGAACTCAGGTGTGAGATCTGGGGCAGTGTGCCTTGTGCATCATTGTCAAAGTACTTAGAAAATCTCAAAAGAAGATCCTGTGCGTTCTGTTCTGAAACTTTGTTAGAAGAAATGTTTAGCTTCTTAATGGAATACACTTAGTTTAACTGCTCCAGTAAATAGTCAAATCAAATGGGAATTGTGGTGATGATGCTATGTTTTTAAACATTTTGACGAGATGATAACCCCTTTGCAAATCCAATGAATAATCTTTATCCCACATTTTTTTTGTCTTCTTTTATTTCACCACATGTGAATTCTTGAGAAAACGGATGCTTTTGTGATCCCTTTCCTGCAGGATCAACTCCTAGCTTTCCAGGATAGATGAGCCATTAGGGTTGGGTGACTAAAACAGGAACTCAATCTAATGGCTCATTTCCTCTCAGAGATGAGACAAGCTTTGCGGCTTGACCTTTCCCAACAGGATCCCCTCCTTTTTACACACGCCACACTGTAATGTCACAGATCACCGTGTCGCTTAATCCAAAAATAATATCAAACACATTAGTATGGGCAAAGGGCTGTAAAAATCCAATGTGAATTTGATGCTGCTCATTCATTGACTTGATCTTTCCATACGCGGGATGTCAAGGATGGTTTTATGAGACATTTATCCAGAATAAGAAATAAGTCTTCGGGAGTCAGGTGAAGCCTTAAAACCCCTGCTTCCAAAAGCCAAAGGAATGAAAGAGAGAAAATCTTCCTTTGAAAATCAAATTAAATAACAAGACAATTTTTGTAGAGTGTTTGACATGAAACATATTTTACGTCATGGTTGAGTGATACTGTTGTTTATTGGTTTATTTAATTGAAGATGGCCAGCCAATGGGGTCCATGTTTTTCCTGCATTGCAAAGTTGATCTTTAGCAGAGCTGTAACTCCAATAAGATTATTATTATTTATGGCCTATTTATGGCACTACATGATGTCAGTGTTTAACATAGGCTGAATCTGAATGTCTTCCCTACCCCTCTGGCTCCTCTCTGTTGCTCCAATTGTAGGTGCATTTGAAGCTGTAGTGGTGTCTGAAAGTGTTTTTTAAGGAAGAGTTGTTGGGACTTGAGGCTCGCCGGTAGGGTGGTCTGCATTGCAGAGTAGGAACTCATTTCTTCTGGTGGGTGTGCTCTGAGGCTCAAAAGTTTACATTGAGATGTATTGTATTATTCAATGTGACACTTAAATGACTTTTTGTTTTTGCATGACATTTAAGAGTTTAAAGCAATGTTGTTATGCATTTTCCGAGTGCTGGCAGCTACTAATGTAGACGACCGGCAACTATTGATGACGTCATCATGCAATAGTAAAGTAGAAATAATACTTGCATACATAAAGCATAAAAATGTGTGAAACATTCTAAAAAAATATTGATAAAAAGGGTCTTTGCTAGTGCCTTTTTCCTTTTTTATTTGTAAGAAAAAAAATTCAAAATAGAAACTTTACTTACTTTCTTTTCTTTTTCCTAATCATTTTTGAATTCTCTGTTGGCAACAAAGTCATTTTTAAAATCGGCTGAATCCTTCATTTAAGCTGCATGATTGCAGATTTAATAACAATGATAGCAAAATGGGAAAAAGTAAACCACCACCCTAGAGAAGAATGTGCTTAAAGAAAAATCTGGAGCAATAACCAGCAGCATCAGCTTAGCTGCTGCACGTAAGTGTCACCTATAGCAAGAGAAAGCAACATTTGTCTTTGAATTCTGGACAGCTAATGTTCAAAAGCACACAAAAAACACATGGATAACTTTATGGCAGCTGTGTCTGAAAAAGCAAATGAGCCACGTGGTGTTAGCAGAGGGTGGTGTGCAGACCAAAAACCTATATATGACACTTTCACCATGTCACTTTAAGGAGCAAAAAAGACAGAAAGAAAGAGTTTGCAGGTCCTCAGGACTCATGTGTGGCTGTGTTTGTTGGTGTGTTCACCTCACCAAATAATCTGCCACTGCTGCTTCTGCTCAGTGGCCTTGAAAACAAATGTCTTATTTAGAGTCTTCTTCATTTGCACTTGTGGCGATGGAGCAAAGAGGAAATGAGAAGCCCTTGACGGCACAGTGTTGGGTGTATTTAATTAGCCAATTCACTCTGTGCTTTGCTGGCTCAGTGGGCACAAAACCTCTCTGTATTTTTAAAAGCAGTTGTCACATGCTGCATCAGCATTCAGCAGATCCAGACATGCTGTCAGTAGTAAAAATTCACATCTTTCTTTTCTACAGGGGCCGAGTAAAAATAGACATGCAGACAGAGTGCAGCACATTTTTTCAGAAATAACCAACACAAAGTGGAAAATGTTTGCAAAGTAGAAGTGGGAAACTCCAGCAACACTGGGAACAGATAGAGCATTTTTCATTCCTAATTTGTAAACCTTAAAACAAAACAGTAGACTGTAGAAACTCTGTTCAACAACTATCAAATTCAAGGACTATTTCATGCAAACATCAAGACTTTACATGCGACTCCAAGCCAGAGTGGTGGATGGATTAATCTGAATTTCAAACCAATATTACAGGAAGCAAATATGACTTTTATGCTTAAATACACCCTGTCCTTTTTTTAATTGTGTTTTATCTACCAAGGGCTCTAAATTCATTTTTTTAGTTATTAGCCAAGGTGGCCAGCAACATCCAAAGTCTACCAGCCAAATCTGGACTCTACTAGCCAAATATTTCTCAGGAAAAATAATTTGAGTATTTCAAATTCAACAGTTCTTTCCTTTATTTATACATTTTCAAAAACTGATCATTCTCTCACAAAACAAAGCACTAATAATAATTGAAATTGTAGTCTTTTGTCATGTTTTATAACATTACAGAAATGCAACTTTATTTGAATAAAATACAATTGTGATTTCTGAAACTTTTATGAACACAAACCTTTCTTTAAAGTGTCGACTTGATCTACAAACATTACACAGCAAAATGTTGGGGAAGTATTAAATATTGACCAATGTGACCTGTTCTTTTTATGAGTCAATCCTGGGGACAGTATTGGGCACAAAGTGGTGAAGTACATGGGTGACCTGCTGGGTGCTTATGTTGTGAGTGTGGTCAACTTTTTCGCTTACAGTCTGATTTTTTTCAGATTTTTTTTTAATGACTTTTTATTCAATTTTTTATAGAAGCGTTTTGCATTAAAAAAAGACCACCTTTTTTAATTGTATGCAATATCCTTCCATAAAGATTAAAACTAGTGATAAACAATAAAGTAATTACTTAAAAAAAACCTTTTTTAATATCATGCATAGAAAAAACATGCATGTATTGAAAAATGTGCAACGTTTTGCCATATTGTGTGTGTTCTTACACTCACAATAAGTGCTTACAAAGTTGTGAATCTTAGTCATATAAAAAAGTAATGATGACATTGAGCAAAAAGTGAGTGTGTGTGTTGGCTGAGATCAGTGTGAGCAAATGCTAGAAATTACCAGCACACCTGAATGCAACAATAGCAAGCTCTTTATGAAAGCGCATAGGTGTGGAAATACCATTCAGCCCCTGAATGCACTTCCTGCGAAGGTGAGTATAAAATCTGTGCAATAAAGTCATAATTTAATGTTTGAACAAACTCTGTGATGGATGTTTCTTGTGGCCAAGTGGGGAGGGGAAGCAGACACCTAAAAGTCATGGTTGTGAGTTTGAGTCCTGTGTCGGGGATGATGAATGTCTCACTGGCAAAGTGGCTAGTGAAAAAGTTTTTCTACCCGCCAGATAGGTTTTACCCGCATTTGGCGGGTGTTAATTTAGAGCCCTGTATCTAGCTAAATCTGAGTCTTTCTTCCTACAGCGGTTTCTCAAAAGGACGTCATTACTAAGTAGCAGTGGATGCAGTTTAACTTTTTACTATCAGAGTAGTGATATGGAGATTTTCTATGGTTCTGCTTTCCTTCACACAGTGGACTAAACTCATGGATACGCCACATTTGCCATAAAGGAGCTTGTCTCTGAACAGGTGGTCTTTCAACTAATCAGGAATGAGCAAAAACATGGAGTGTTGCTTTTATGTTTATAAAACTGGGGCAACATTTAAATTGTGCAAAAACAACAACAAAAAACCTTTTCTTTGTTTGGACATCGTCTGACTTTTCTTTAGACGAAATATAAATACAAAGACTTTTATGATTATTTGCAGGAGGAGCTACAGTAAAATTGTGTCACCTAAAGCTCCATTCCTTTTTTACCAGATTTTTCTCTCGTTTACAAGTTTGCAGCCTTCTGTGCGTTGAGTCGCTGGCTTCCACTTCTTAATAGTAACATATTTAAAAGATACTCATGATGAAACGTGAGGTTTTTTGTGGATGGATTTCCAAACAGACGTGGTGGGGAGTGAAAGCATTGGTTTATAACTATTGCAAAAAATATATACATATATGTATAAGTATGGAATCAGCATTAGCCTTAAGACAGTATAATTTGGCTTCTTAAATATGCTAAGAATTCTTTTAGGTTTTTTTGCAACTTGAGCAGAGGTGTGCGTGATCTTTTACTATGCAACTCAAGCAGATACAGCAACTTATGGAGACAAAGAAAAAAGGACTAAAATTCAGAAAGAGAAAGAGGTGAAGGAAGTGTATCAGTTAAATAAAAGCTATTTAAAAAGAGTTATTAAAAAGGAACATTACAAAGACAATTTCTTAAAATAAAAAGACTTTTATTTGACCTTGGTTCAGTCTTTTTAGGAACACACACAAAAAAAACAGTATAAAAACAACTCTGCACCTGAACAAGTTTAGCTGCTAATCAGACATGTGCAGAGTCCAGACCTGACAACTACTGTAGCGTTTGACAAGTTAGGAAAAAAAGAAGACAAAGGAGGCTCTTCACTGTTCAGCAGCTCAAATTATAACGAGCAAGGATTGGAAGCATTTCGTCTTTTCAGCTCCCAAATGCTTACAGAGGCAGTCACCAATGCAGCTGATGTAAGACAGAGGCAAACATGCTGCAGATCCCACATGCTGGAAACATGCTGCTGGAAACATCAGCCTTGAAAATGAGCCTGTAATTTTAGAAATATATGTTTTTTTTGTTTCAATTATTTCTCTTGTTTTACTTTTTGCAAAATACTGTATGATAATGTTGCTGATTTACACTCTACAAAGTTTTAAATGTGATAAAGATCTCAATCTTTTAAAAAACATAAAAGCACACAGTTGAATTGAAGCAGAGGAATATAGTCCCACAGAGACATTAGTCTTTTTTCCAGAAGATAAATCATACTAATTACTGAAGAACACAGAACAATTGAATAATTTTGAAAACAAGTAATAGGCAAAAAATGAAAAACATGTTTAATTAAAAAAAAAACCAAACAACTGTTACTTTCTTCTTTCAGTGTTTCACAGTGTGGATTAATCCTTTAGTCATGCAAGCTGGTAACATTCTACATTAACATGAAAGGGCAACCAGAAACTATTGTTAACAAGCTGAACAAGACTGAGAATGTTCTCTGTCTTTCTCTGCAACAAGCTTCCCTGTGGAGGAATTCAGAGCTTCCACAATGACACTACATGCAGTGTCCGAGAGGTTACTCACCGAGATGTTCTATGTCCTCTTAGTAGGAATTTAATAAACAATTTAAGATGCGTGGATAGTGGAGGCTGCATTGTGAAGAAAAAAAATGTAGCAAGCCAATATTAAGCTGTGTTTCTGTCCACAGTGCAACTCTGGTTTGTCCTATTAACACTTTTTATGCTTAACGTTGTATGAATTGGAGAAAAGTCCCTGGATTCATTCTTTGAGTAAGGTTTCCTGTGAAAGACTGCTGCATGGAGTCATGACTGCCTATGTCCTCAGACATCACAGTCGCAGGTACGCCACCTGTAAAGAAAAACAAGTCAGCAGTTATTTCAGCATTTTCAAAATGATGACAAACTGCATTGTTTTGTCCTTTTAGTTCTCAACAGTGTTGTAAGCCAGAAACCAACAGATTTTCTTGATTTATTGGCTTTTAAACAGCAGAGAAAAATAATTTAGGTGGCAATGATAATATCAACTTTAAAAAAAAAAACTAAAAAAAAAAAACGTGTTCAGATCAACAAAGCCCGGAAACGAAAAACCAGCTTGGCTTGGTTTTCTCCATCTCTCGAGCTCCATCTGCTTCTCCTGGGCGTTTGCCTGCTGCAGACAATGCCTGCATTTCACTGTGGGCTCTCTACAGGGATGATGGATGGGGGCATTTGCCTCATTCAAGGCCCCGTCTTCTTCGTCCTCGTGCCAGTGTCTGCTCGCCGCTTAAGCACATCAACTGTAATTCATACAAATGATAAGAAATGACAACTGAAGGTGAGCTCCTGTTAACGCAGCTCGGAGTCCAGGAGAGAAAAGACGGGCCAGATGAGGAGAGAGGAGCACTGAGGCTGGACAGCAGAGCAGGAGGCTGGTAATTAAAGGGAATGATTTACGAAGCGCTGATCAGAAATGGATCTCTTTGTTTACTAAGGCTTTTGGTCAATTGGTGGATGGATTGATGTACACATCCATCTGAAGGTCAAATTTCCTTTTGACCTGCACAAATAACTAATGATGCTAAACCATCAATATAACTAATGATAGATTAGTCACGGGCACCCGTATAGGGGTTGACCCGTATGGGTGCTCCAGGTTTTTAGGCTGTCCGGGCTCGTGGAGGGTCGTAGACAGGGGCGAACGCATCTTATGGGGAGCACAGATGATTCTTGCAGTTCCCTTGAGGCTGGTATGGTCACCTTAAGGACATGCTGTACGCAAAGGTCTAATTGTGTAGTCCCCAGGATTTGGGGGGGGGGGGGGGGGGGGTTGTAGACATGAAAAATGTTTATGATACACAGGCAACTACTTCAGTCTTACGTGTTGTTTAAAGTCCCACTCCAACTATATTATTTTTTCTATTGTAAAATCGTTCTCAGTGTTCTTTTATTTAAGTTTATGCAGTTTTTCACCAAAACAAAAAAGCCTGTGTCGGTTTTAAGACATATTTTTTTTGTAATGACAGTGTAAACTCCTGTAAACATGTTGCCCCCCCCAGTATCCTTTGTGTGATGTCAGAGATTATCCATATAGTGTGTGCATATGTCCAGATTTACAAAGTTTTAAGACCTCTTTTCGCATAAAAAAAGGTTGAAAATGTAAAAAGGTACATTCTTATGGCTTATTTGCAAATTGTGGAAGACTCCAATAAGCTCCCTCCTCATCTAAAGGGACTCCCAGCACACTCTCAATCAGAAGAAAACCTTAACGTATCTTGTACTTCTGCACATTACCCAGATTCTGATGAGTCATTTTTACCAAAGGGGAGATTAAAATGAACAATATCAGTTTAGTTGTAAAAATGTAGCACTCTTGTTAATCAGACATGTCATGACAAGTGTCAAATGGCGCCAAACACTGAAGCACGCCTGCTGTGTCTGCATCTTTACTCTGCATGAGGTCTGGGGAAAGTGTGCAGTATGCTTCTGTTGCAAACAATTAAATATTCAGGGGAATAAAAACAGTTGTTGCAGAAACAAAACGCAGCTTATCAGTATTGCAAATGTAATATCAGCAGGGGCTGGAGTCTTATGAAAGCGTTTAGGCATTACATTTGCAGATATATTTGTATTTCTACCATTGCTTCTAAAAAGACAAGAACAAGCAATGACAGGAGCACAAGTATAATTTCTAAAATGTTAATATTTAGTACCAGTGCTTCAATACTTGATGTCACTGAACAAAGTCACATAACATTTGAGCTTTCTCTTTTAGTGTAGGTGTAAGTTTAAAATTAGAAAAAGCAGGCGATGACGGTCAGTCTTATTTTGTTTGTATAAATTAATGTTATTTTAGACCATTTTGCAGCTTTATTTTCAAAAATTGAATTTCATTAAATTGCCAAATGTTACAGGATAAACCCTTTAAGAGAACTGTTTTCTTGGAAAAAATATTCACTTTGCAAATACACTTCATGGTGTCTGATAAAAGGAGTGCTGAACAAATATAGTCTTTAGTTCTTGGCGCCAAAGCTATTATCACAACCCTTCAAAGGTGGCATTCAGCACGCAGAACATTTTCTCCAGTGTGAAGAAGCAGATTGTGTGGAAAACAGAACATGATAAAAAAACAAAAGAGAGTTGCTGCAGTTAGCAGCCACGAGGACGGAATGAGTACAAAATGAAAGCAGCTCATCCACCATCACCGAAATGAAAACCTCCCGTTTCCCTTTGACTGCATTTAATGGATATTATATCCACAACTATTGAGCAGAGAAATTTTAATTATAAGAAGATGGAAAATAGGTTTAATGAGGTGGAGGCGACCAGAAGACATTGGATTGAGTTAGGATGAAACCATTAGTTTAATCAAAAACCGTTTATTTACTACTATTATTTTATTTTATTTGTATGCACTTGTATAAGGAAGTGTGTATAAATGAGGAGTCAAAACATTAGGACCACTAGGTAATAAAATGCCTCCTTCTTTGACTACACAGAGTTAAGGAATCCAAGCATTTGGTTTATTTATTAACCAAAACAGTTTATCAAAGTAAAATGAACTTATGTTCTCATAAGAATGTGATGAACATTGTGACATCATGGGTTGCACACGTTCTGCCTTTTTCGGGTTCAAATTAAAGCCTTTTTTTGACCAACCAGAACCTGATTTTGCTATCATTTTCAAAAAGTAAGATGTTAATTGCTGTTCCTTCTGGTTCAGATGTGTTTGCATATTTAAAAAAAAGACTTCTTTTGTTTGTTAAGGCAGACCCATCAGCTTGTCATATGATCCTTTTTTTTTGGTTTCTTCATTGAATGCTCTGCTTTTAAAACCTCACAACATGCTCTAGTAGGAGCTCTTCTAACTAGCTAAAGTTTTTAACCAACTCTTCAACCAATAACTAACTCATTTCTGCCAGATGAATGGTTTTCTGACTGAAAAAGTCAGTAGGTCCAGTTAGTCCGCTTAATTTGTTCCAGTCTGAGTCCTGAACCTTGCACTTGGTCTGTATTCAGACTGCTGTCAACCGGACATTTCTGTTTCGAACCAAAGCTTGCAAATAATAGGGGAAGTGACTAAAGATCTCTTCAGTCATTGGGCGGGAATTACGAGGGCAGGGCAAAGCAGCGAGAAACACAAATTATGGAAGTCCTGGGCTTTACAGTCCTTATCGGGATAGTTCACTTATTCAAACTTTATATTTCGTTCAATTTTGAACGTCTGTATCAACGTCAGCAACAACACTTTTTGCTTTCTATTTGGTACGGTGGAGGCATGCTGCAAGGCAGTTACTGAGGAGACAGCGGCTATGAAGGGACGCTGGTAAGTGTTTATGACATATAAATTGTCGGGAAAATTGTGTAAGAAGCCATGTGTTTCCCGTTAAAAGTTGTTTTAAGGAGCCTTGCATTCATCCAACCACATTTAAGTGAGTTGCTGCATCTCATTGTCATCTCAATCGTTTCCATTGTGTTGGACCATCAAGGTGCATGCGGGGTGTAGACCGATGGCGTAGCTGTGCAGAAGGCCCAGAAGAATACAGCCGAAAAGAGGACAACAGTTGAATGATGAGAAACGTTGGCGCTGGTCAGATGCTTTCTGTTGTTGTAATACCTTTCTGCCAATCAGTGGATTTCATCGTGTAATGACAGTTGGTCCGCCCTGACTGGTCCATTCCATTTTTCTATGGACCTACAACCAATGGGGGACCAAAAAAGGTACAAGTCGGTCCTGCTAAATGGGTCGAATTCATAAAGGAAACGCTCAAAGTACTGGTTCGGTCCGGTCAGTAAAAACGAGGCATAAATGTATCCGAGAATGGCGCAAGCAGATGGGTGATACTGAGAAGACGGCTGCAGAAAAAGGAGCAACATGCAAACGGTTTCCTGGTGCAAAGAAAGTGAGCGACGAATTAGAAGAACTGGTTTGAATGTGGATTATTGCGCAAAGGCGGAAAGGTACGTGTGTCTCTAAGAAAATGATTGGCATAGAACCGATGAGGATTTTTGACACGGACATTGATGATGCTTCAAAGAAAAAAGAAACAATCAAAGCCAATGCTAATACGAGAATGCAGAATACAACATTCTCATCCAGTGTGGGTCCCTAGGAAAGACCTCTCACGCTGCTGCCTAACTGGGTCCCCCTGTGCCTTGAACATACAGAGTTGCGTCTGGAGGCATTCGAGGTAAAGGGTTTGAGGTTCTGCCAAACCACCGGTGCGAAGCAGTGAAAGACGATTTGCTGATGGGATGAGCCAAAAGGTGAACAACTGCTTCACCAGAACTTCTAAAAGTTTTTAAAGCATGTAAACACCAACTAATATAAAGGTTCGAGGGTAGTTTCATAGCTTAAACTTGCACATTCGGATTGTTTAAATAATTTTGGGAAGCTAAACTGTTTTGATTTCAATTAAACAAGTAAAAAACTAAAGTGTAGCTGCTTCGATTGAGAAGTTGTGCACCTCCTCACCTCTAGATCTGCTTCTGTCTAACCCAAACACCATCTCTGTGAGAACGAGGAGGAGATTAATGGGGGTGAATGAAGGAGGGTGGGAGGAGGAAATGTTCTGTTGTTTCAGGGGACAAAAGCTCCTTGTGAGCTGGATATGATTTACACTCCATTACTCTAGCAGCTGCAGAGGTGGAGGGGCAGCAGTCGAGACATTCCACAAGGTAGCATAATGATGGGGTTCTGACGCACACTTTGATCTGCTCAAAAGGACCCACACAAAAGAAAACACACAGACACACACCCTGAACAGGAATGCTACCCAGATAATAACAGGACAGTGATGGCTTTGGGTTTAAATAAGAAAACGTGTCTCTGGTTGGGTACAAACACACTTCTTTTAAAATGTTATCGTTATCTATTCTTGGCAGGCAATTTCATAAAGTAAAGATGGAGCAGTGGTGCCACATTATTCACAAAACTCAGTCTAGATGGGAACTGAAAATGCAGAAAAAAAAAATCAACAAATCCTCTCTCAAAAAAGCCTCCTGTCTGTCTCAGATTCATCTCAACCTGTTCTCAATTTAATTTCCACTGGTTAAAAAGTGATGAAAATACAAAGCAACCTTGTGAATGAATTGTCAATCTGTGACTGATTAGAAAACCAAAAAAAATTTAAAAGGCAGCAAACAAATGTGAATAAGTTGAACTGAGGTCAAATTGAAATTAATGTCATCAGAAATGGTGCAGAAAGTTTGCATGTTTTCTTACAATCTTGCATTTCCAGGTTGTTGCTAAAGAACTAAGACGACTTCATATTTGGAAGACTCAATCAAAATGATGCAATTTTAAACTTCTTCTTTGTCAGTAGCTACCAACGTTTTGTTGCCTCATATACTACATTAGAACACGGGTTATTATAAAAGGTAGATGTACAGAACAGCTCTGTGGACCATTCTGGTACTGCTCCTCTACAGAAAAATGACACAGGCGTACAAGAATTACATCTGTACTCTTTAGTGTGAAAACACGCTGTTGGAAGGGTTCCTCTGGCAATAATGAGATAAACGGTTGTGCGGCTCAGCTTGGCAATGACTAACACTGAGGGAAAAGCTGAGGAGGCTCCGTGAGGAGAAAAATGTCCTCGTGGCTTTACGGGGAAAACAGACACGTGTCGGATTTGGTTGGGAGGAAAGGAAAATGTCTGATTAAAAAAGAAATAAAACCCTTTTGGGACGAGCAACATTTAATTTTGCAAACTGACAAGCAGGAAGTTTCCTTCAAACCAAAAAAGCCTCAGGATCAACTGGTCCACCTCAAATTTCTCTCAATTTAGTTTTCACTTGTTAAAAAGTGATAACAATATAAAGCAACCTTGAAAATGAATTGTCCACCTAAAAAAACTCAGTTGTGACTAATTAGAACAAACCACGTGTTGACTCTTTAAGAGCAGGTCAAATGCTGTTTCTGGAGTGAACCATTTCTGCAAAACACATTCCATCTTCAGCATGTCATAGTGCAACTTCTTTAAGCTGCTGAATTCAATGGAAGAACCAGCATCAAAATGTTGTATTTAGACAATCATTATGCTGTGATTAAAGATATCTTTAGCTTAGTGTTAACTTTAAAGATCACCTTTAGTTATTGTACTTTTGCACAAATACAGTGGAAAAGTGGAAAAATCAAAGCAGGAACTTTTTGAGCATTAATAATGGTGCTAATTACCACTGTTACTGTTGAAAGACCCACAAAAAAAAAATTGTGTTTTAACATGTTTTTGTGGAATTTTTGTGATGATAGAGGACATTCATTAAGAAAATTACGCTTTAAATTACATTTTTTAAATATTTCTTTATTCAAATTAGCCCACTCTTTTTCAAGCAATTAATGACACTCCTTTTGACAAACAAGGCAAATATTTCAATTAAACAAGTATATTTTGACAAATATTTAATGGTTTCAATGTGAGATGTATGCATAAGAAATAATAGACTTATATTTGACTAAGAGTAATTATCATTGAAATATTAACAAGTATATGTGGATTTGTGCATAGGTATATATGGATTCCAATAAATTTACGACTAATTATTAGGGTTGTAACAATTCATTTTTTGACAACAATTCAAATCATATCATAATCATGGACCAACTAGGACCAACATTTCCCTGTGCAACTGGCTGCTGGACTTTCTGACAAGAAGACCACAGGCAGATCCAGTCGGCAACAACACCTCTAGCACCATCACGTTGAACACGGGGGTCCCCCAAGGACTCTGTGCTCAGCCCCCTTCTCTTCACTCTGCTGACTTACAACTGCACTGTAATATCCAGCTCAAACCTCTTCATCAAGTTTCCGGACAACACAACAGTGGTGGGTCTCATCAATAACAGTGATGAGACATCCTACAGGAGTGAGGTGAGCAGGCTGGCCTGGTGGTGCAAGGACAACAATCTCCATCTGAGTGTGGAGAAGACAATGGAGATGGTTGTGGATTTCAGGAGAGCTCACACTCATCACGCTCCACTGACCATCCATCCATGATGCAGCTGTGGAAAGGGTGAGCTGCATCAAGTTCCTGGGGGTGTACATCTCTGAAGACCTGTCATGGAACCACAACGCTGCATAAATGGCCAAAAAAGCCCAACAACGCCTGTACTTCTTCCGCAAACTGAAGAGGGCAAGAGCTCCTCCCCCCATTATGCAGACCTTCTACAGTGGAGCTGTCGAGAGCATCCTGACCAGCTGTTTCTCTGTGTGGCACGGAGTCTGCACCGCATCCTGCAAAAAGTCTGCAGCGCATTGAGTGAACAGCTGAGAAGATCATTGGTGTCTGTCTCACTGGCCTCACACACATCTAGCACTCCCCCCTCACTGCAAAGCCATCAGGATTGCAGGAGAACCATCCCAGAGCCACTTCAGCCTACTGCCATCTGGGAGGAGACTGCAAAGTCTCTGGGCCAGAACCAGCAGGCTCGAGGACACTTTCCTCCACCAGGCAATTAGGAAACTCAACTTCTTCCCAGCCCTACCCCTCTCTGCCCCCACCCTCACTTATAGGAACTCAAGATGAAAAACCACCCTTCCTTCCTTCTCTCCTGCATCTGAACACTTTCCCAACCAAAGACTGCCACCACCCACTCCTTTACTTACTGTTCCTTAGCATTGTTGTCACTTTATACATAATCTCATAACCACTTTTACTCTATTGCCACTTTATGATACAATCCATCATACTATGTCAATTCTCACTCTGTCTTGTTTGTTGATACTTCCTATTTGTATATTTTGTCCATTAGATACTGTTTATAATATTATAGTTACTATTATTGCTGTTTGCACCAGGGGTTGAGAGAAAGGCAATTTCATCTGTGTTGTATATCCTGTGTACACAGTATTTCTGATAATAAAGCTGACTGGAACTTGAACTTATTTTGCAAGAAACACAGGGAATCTGGAAAACTTCACCTGCACTGTTCTGTACCCAGGTATCTATCTCTGAGTCACACTGGTTGAAGTTTTGGCTAAAGATGTCCTGGATCGATTCAAATGAACCCAAAACAAAAGTGAATTGAATCAGTGTTAAAATGAATGGAATGACATGAAAGAGTCAAAAGTAAGTGAAACCTGCAATGGCTGCTGGGTAAAACTGTCTTGTGTGGCCAAAGTTTATTTTAATTAAATGTTTTTTTGTTTTAGTGTTACTATTACAAAATAAGCAGAGAAACGAGGTACTATGAACCCTCTCATCAGTTGTAAACATCTCACCTCGTAGGACCTCATGCAGCGCATGGATGAAGGAAGCTCAGAGTTGCTGTGATTGATCACCCGCTGCAGCTCCTCGCACACCTTCAACGGCAGCACCAGGGGGTGTGCTATGACACTCGCCTCCCAATGAGAAACAACCCTGAAAGCAAAAGCACGGCTGCTCTGATTAATTGCATCTGCGACAACATTATGCAACCAAAGTGATCCCCCTCCAAAGCGAACTGGAGTACTGGAGGGAACTGTATCTTTAAGCATCTGTTTTGAGAGAACTGTATTGAAATAGTCAGTCAAAAAAAGAGCAAATGTGGGTTGATCCAAAAAGAAGGAACACATCTGTGTGCAATGAGACAAGAAGGGGCTTAAAAGAGATGAGGAAGAGTGAAAGGGAGCAGAAAGATGGATGCTCTGTCAGTGAGTGATGTTGATCTATTTGTTTGGATGACATTTAGCCATATGTGAGCTTCAATTTTGAAATGCTCAGAGTCTTGGCACGAAAAATATTGTATAAGTCACTTCAGATTAGAGGAAAAGTTTAGCTGCGGAAAATTTAGCTGCAATTTCTATACTGTAAACAATTCTTCATTCATTCATTCATTTTCCAATCCGCTTTATCCCTTTCGGGGTCACGGGGTTGCCGGAGCCTAACCCGGCTACTCATGGGCGAAGGCAGGGTACACCCCTGGACTGGTCGCCAGTCTGTCGCAGGGGCCACAATCACACACCCATGCACACTCACATGCACACCTAGGGACAATTTACAGTGACCAATTAACCTATGAAGCATGTTTTTGGACGGTGGGAGGAAGCCGGAGTCCCCGGAGAAAACCCACGCATGCACGGAGAGAACATGCAAACTCCACACAGAAAGGTCCCGCAGCCAGGACTTGAACCGGGAACCTTCTTGCTGTGAGGCAGGAGCGCTAACCACTGCACCACCGTGCAGCCAACAATTCTTTATGAGTGGAAATAAATTGCAAAGGAATCAAGCGCATCACTTTCCCTGGACTCAATTTCCAGCTTCAGACTGGTCTGTCGGCACATGCAACTTTCACTCAACCCTAATCAAGTTGAGGCTATAAGTGATGGGAATAATCCACTCAGGCTCCGGCTCGCTGCTACTCTGGCCAGTTATTGGCAGTTTAAACAACACATATTTCAACTTTCCACCACAATCATCTGTGACTGACTGTATCCAGAATAAGACAGCTGTCAGCCTTGGACTCCAGCCCCACAGGCTGAACACTTCATTTAAATTGTCAGAGATGAGTGATGAAAGTTATGTTTTGTTTTGTTTTTTTTTGAGAGGAGGAGATGGAGGGATCGGCTAAATCAGCAAAAACTGTGCTTAAGCCCCATCAGGCCAAAGATTTGATTCTCATTTTGACCAGAAGTCTTGATATGTACATATGTACAAAAAAGAAAATTGCAAAAGAAGTCAATAAATTAAAAAATACGAGATGACAGCAGCAAACCCCTTTAACCAAACACTTACATTATATTTAGTTTTATTTCTCCTTAAGGTCTAGACTTTGCATATCCAGCTAAGACAGTAATGTGTCATGTTCCATGTTAACAAATTCTAGTAATTTTTTTCAGAATATTTGAAAATGTTTTGGCTTTAACCTGATTAGTTTCTGAACAAAATATGCTGCTAACTTTTGGTCTCATCCATTAAAGTCCCTTATTATCCCATATTAAAAACACCACCACCACAGCCAACAAAGGCAGTAGTAGGTCTTTTGTATACCAATGTTTATCCACTGCTCTTCATTCACAAACACTTATTACTATTTTAATTAGAAAAATTTAAATGATTTAACCCTTTAAATCTGCTCCAAGGAACCTTTTTTCTCATCTGAATTTTAGATTTCAGCTTGTGCTTAGCAGCCTGACAACACATTAAGAATAAAGGCTTTGACAAAGTAGTTTGATATTTTTTACTGCTCTGTGTAGTTTTTTTGCCTGCTTGAAATAAACTAGTAATTTACCCCTCAGAGACAGAAAAAATTTTTCTCTGTGAGCATAGGATTAGTCTTTAGACCTTGTCATTTAAGGAATGAGAAGCTACAGCTGCAATATTAAAAGCTAAAAGCTACACCATGTTTGTCAATGGATATTTTGTTGCTACCATTGTTATATATATTTTTATTTTTCTGCTTTCTGGATTTAAACATTGACTTTTACACCCACCTATAATTAAAAAAAATCTTTTCAGAGTGCAGGAACCTTTTGCATTGACATGCAGAACATTTAGCTTTAACCAGAACAACTTTCCTAACAATCCAGATCTAACTCGCTGAGACAAAATGGATCAAAACCAAACAAGGAAAACTTACCAGCAGGTAAACTAAAGCAGCGTAAGAGTTGAGTTAAAGATAGATTCTAGGTAATTTAAATCAGATGACAATCATTTGAATAACTATTTTCTATTATGAAAAACTGGAAAACAATGGTGATTGAAAACACTGTTGTTTCATCTCTAATCACTTTCTCAGTCAGTCATCTGATGGGCTTGGAGAAAATGAAGAAAACAACCAACTTCTGTATTCTGTCTTTATGCCTACTGGCTGCATGACTAAGGTGGAGCAGGGGAAGATGGGTGATGGGGGAGACTTTAATTCAGCTAATAATAATAAGGGTGGATGGCTTTGGAGTGGACTTCTGGTTTGCCAAACATGGACAACTGTAAAGTAATTTACTCATCTGGAATGGGATCAAAGTACCTGACAGCGTTAGAAAGAAAGAGTACACATTTCTTCAATGCAAAGCAGACAAAAGGGTTTCTAACATTCATAGAACAGAGAAAAAGCTTGATAAAACATCAGATTAGAGGACAAAAAATGTTTTTGAATACATGGCTGTAGATGAGCAAAGTGTCCAAACTTACTCTCTTTGTGGGGTGTCTGCATCTGAGCAGGTGATGTAGAGGAGTTTCAGGGCTCTGGCAGCCCTGAGCGGTGAACTGTGAACCGCAGAGCTGCTGTCATTCCAGACGCACTTCTCTGGGAGTGAGGCGATGATGGAGTCGCTGTTCAGCAGCCAGAGCTGCAAGGCAACAGAGATCACTGAACACGCAATCCTTCCAGGAAGACATTTAAATCAAATGACGACCACATTTAGGTTACAGTCAAAATGTTTCTTGCTGTCCTGTTCTAAAAATTTCTCGTGGCGTTTGTGACAAAATGTGTCTTTGTTTGGAAGGATTATTCCCCCCCCTGTGTGTATACTGAAACTGATAACAAAAAAAACTTTATAGAACTCCTTTAAAAAAAAATATATATATATATATATAAAGTCTCCTCTGAATTTGTATTGTGGAATCGACTCTGTTTTGATGCAATTTCACACAAGATTAATTTTATTGTAGCTGTTATATTTCTTTTATAGGGGAGTTTTATTGTCTTGCTTTAGAAATTGTGCTGAAAGTCCAACCATAAAACTGAAGAGATAAGAGATGAACAGTTAAATGTTACGATATTTCCAAATCCCGTCAGGATTAAGAAAACTTCTGAAAAAAAGCACATTTTATTTTAATGATAATCATATTAGGATACAAGGCAACAAACAAAAGCAAAACAATGAAGTCACATAAAATTTTTTGACTGCATCTTTATCAGGAAAGGTCCATCTGTGAAGCCTGTGTTTTGCTCAAAGATGAAGCTGAAAAGTAAATAATTTAGGTTGGATGACCAAAAGTTGTCCTACTTAAAAAAATGAGTTTGGTCTGTAATGGTCATCATAAAAAGGCTTCAACTGTGAGACTGAGGCAAACAAGAATTCAGGAAATCACATTGTTTAATTTTTAAGAATGTATTAATGTTGCAAAAAAATAAGTACTTATCTTTGACAAACAAAAATGAATTCTGTTCCTCACAGACCTGTTACTTTTTCTTTAAAAAGTTTGTCTATCCTCCACTGGTTACCAGTATTAATGTCACCTGTTTTAGTTATCTGCATAAAGACATCTCTTCCCACCCTTAAACAGCCAGACTGCAACCTCTCCACCATGACCAAGACCAAAGAGCTGTCAAAGGACACTACGGACAAGATTGCCCAAGACTGGGATGAACCGATCTGCAATAAGCAAGCAGGTGAGAAGAGAGACTGTTGGAGCAATTGTTAGAAAATGGTACAAATACAAGATCACTGACAATCTCCCTCCACCTGGAGCTCCATGCAAGATCTCACCTGCTGGCATACAAATGATCTGGAGAACGTTGAGGAAACAGTCCAGAATTACATGGGAGAACTGGTCCATGGTATAAACGGACAGCTGGGACCACAGTAACCAGTAACTAAGGTTACTATAGTAACACATGACGACATCATGCATTCAAATCCTGCAGAGCTCCAAAAGTCCTCTAGCTTAAAGCAGGACATATCCACTCCAGACCAGTCTAAAGTTCCCCAGAGACCATCTGGATTATCTAGAAAAGGAGTTACATCCCAAGAACACCAATTCCACTGTAAAGCATGGGAGTGGAAACATCATGCTTTGAGGTTCCATTTCAGCAAAGGGATAGAACGAATGATCTCTAGTCATGAAAGGGTAAATGGAAACATGTATGGTGGGATTTTGGACAAAAACTTCTTTCCATCAGTGAGATCACAGAGGACGAAACATAGCTGGATCTTCCAGCATAACAATGACCCCAAACACATTGCACATGCAACAAAGGAGTGGCTACTTAAGAAGAATTTCAAGGTTCTGGAGTGTTCTAGCCAGTCTCTGGGCCTCAATCCTACAGAGAGTCAGTAGATGGAGATATAAGTATGTGTTTTCCAGCAACAGCCCAAAACATCACAGCTCTTGAGAAGATCTGCAAGGAAGAATGGACCAAAATAGCAGCTACAGAGTAAACCTGCTGAAAACCTAAAGGAAACCTTTGATCTCTGCCATTACCAGCCAGGGTTACATCACAAAGTATTGAGGTGAACTATGGTTGTGGACCAAATACTTATTTTCTGCTCCATTATACAAACACTTTCTTTGAAAATCCAACAATATAACATTTTTTGTTTGTTTTGTTTACATTCTATGTCTCACAGTTGAAGTGCATCTATGATGAACCTCTCATCTGTTTATGTGGGACAACATAAAAAAAACAGTGACTGACAAATACTTTTTATATGTGTGTGCATGCACTGTGTATGTGGATAGAAACTCATGATGTAGATGCTCAAATATTTCCACCTAATTATGAGATAATAAAAGGCTTCATCTCACTTCCATGAAAGAAGAAATTCTCTCTGACAATGGTGGTTTTAAGTTTTGCTCAAGTAAACAAAATTGTCATAGCAACTCTAAGCAAAATTAACAAATAAAAAAGAAACCAAACATCATGTTGTGCATTATTATTCTTTAGATGAAAAATTGTTTATCTTTAATTCTTGATGGTACTTACGAGTAGAAAGGCATTTCCGTCAGGTGTTTGAACCGAGAAGTGGAAAGTACTGAGGGAGGTTGACAGTTTAAGCAGCCTGGCTGCTATTGTCCTTTCAAGGAAGTGTAACCTGCATCAAACAAGGATCACATTTATTCATTTAAAAATAAATCATGCTGGGGTCATGTCAGCTATGAGCTTTCTTTCAAGACATTTCAGGTTCTCTCAATATTCCAAATGAGAGTTCATCTGCCAGACACAGAAGTCAAGAGCCTCACAAAGTTTCTTCCATCATAGTTTTAATCATTTGGATCAGCCAAAACATGAGCAGATGAAAATGAATGACGACGGCTACCAAACAGTCATGCTCTTCCAAATTTGGAGACGTCTCAGTCATAACCTATTATGATTGCAAAACCTGAAGTCTCACATTGAAAAGTCTTGGAAATCCAACTGCTTTGATACAAAAATTTCACGATTGGAAAACGCTACACAACTTTCTTTTTTATTAATTGTAAAACTGATATTGAATTTTCTGTAGCTAAGCAACTTAGATATCAGAGAATGTTGGAGATGCATCCACCCCCATAAGAGTGGACAAAGTTTTATTTTACTATACTACTGTTTTGTAATCTGCTTCTAAAAATCAACCAACAACTTTCTCTTCAAGGTTTACCACCTCCACCACAACCCCAGGGGCATCTGACTGTAGCACACTAATAAAGCTAATTTGTAACGCCTTGTTAAATTATCTTGTTGGGGGAAACCATTTAGCTAAAACAGAGGGGAATGTAATAGAGATGTTTCATTTAGTTTGACCTTTGGTAGGTTTTCAGGAATTTACCTCCATAAATTGTTAAGCGTCTTTGGTTGGGTCACCTGTAGGTTATGTGTGCAAAAAGGTTTTTTAGACACTTTCTGCCTTTCAGATCATTTTGCTCAAAAAGTGGCAACTGGTAGAGACTTGCTTTCTCGGACAGACAGGTTCAAGAACCATTGGGTATAACTTTTATTGCTGTTCATCGTATCATCAAGTAAGAGGTGATGGCAAAGATGTAGAGACAGTGGAAGTTTTTTTTACGAGCTTCATGTTCCTGAACAGAGTACCTGTGACAGTGCACTGTAAAATGTGAATGGCATATTTTGAAAAGAGGTCATCAAAATGTTTGCAACAAGATTTTAAGTGAATAGAAATTCATTACATAAAATTAAACTTTAAGCATTAAGAAAAAAAAGTTTGCTTTTGTAAAAAGTAAAAAAAAAAAAGAGAAAAACTTCAAAAGGGACTTACACTGAAGCAAAATGCTACAAGAGCATGTTAAAAGCACCAAAAACACAAATTTCATCGGAATGGGTCTTTAAGTCTTAATTTCAGAGAAAACGAACAATTCAAAAATGCTCTCCTTTTCAACTGGAGCCAGTCCTGTCAATGCCTAACTAAGAGCACAAGTACTCAGTACTGCAGATGAAGTTAGAAAGAAAAAAGAGCCATTTGGTAAAATATTCAGCAAATAAAGTGCACATTTCTTCCCTCATTTAAAATATGTCAGTAACACCTAGGCTCTAAGAAGTCTCCATGACCTCATCTACAAAGACCACGAATGGCAGCTGTCTCGTTTGTAACATTATTGAAAACTAAGTAAAACGTTTACAGCTGACTGCTACTGTACTGGTGGTGGGATTTGGCAAAGAAGCTTGGATATCTACGTCAGTTAAATGACGTTTTTTTTTTTTTATTATAAACATGGCAACGACTAGCCAACTTTCTTTAGATAGGAGCTGCAAAAATATATGTAAAAATATAATAATAATAAAAACAAACCTCCCGCTCAGGTTCTTTTGGCCCCAATCCGAATTTGAGACATTTGATTTAGAGTTTCTGCTGATACACAGTCCCAAGCCGTTAACCTTTTTTTTTTTTATCATTCAACAGTTAAACAGACCACTTCTGTGAAGTAGTTTTAACAATCAGCAAAAATAAAGCAACAACTACAATAAATAAATAACTAACTATTAACTAATAAAACAGGTGATATTTGTCATATGGAGAAGGTTTGGTGACTGTAGCTTTAGTATCTTCAGAACTATTGAACATTTTTTATTATATGCGATTCACTTCATTAAAAAATATTAAAAATGACTTTCTTTTACAAATGTTTAAAGTAGCATAAATATAATGAAGATTCACGACTAGCTCATATTAATCAATGTAAGCTGTTGAAAATATTGATTTTTTTTTCTGATCACTTTTTCTCAGAGCTTGCACTTTGAAGAGTAGACCAGTCCTCTTCTTCAAGGGCCTATACAATGCAAAACAACTTCTTTTGAGCTTTAAAGTGTATTATAATGTTCATTCCTCATGAAAAACACTCCCAAAGACGTATTTTGATCCCTTCACACATCTCTGAATATTTTTCTAAAATATGCTGCTCTGAGCATCAGCCTTTCCCAATCCAAGAAAACGGGCATGTCTTCATATTGTGACGTCACAAAGTGAGAACAGCCCCTTCCAGGAAGAGTCTGTGCTGCCAGCACCGCCCCCAGGCTAACACACACCCACTTCCTCTGCTGGGCTAGAGATGATCGGCAAAACACTTTCATTTTATTTGAACAATGAACGTGCATCTTTGCAAAAGTTTGAATGTTGTTTGTTTTTGTGGGCGAAATGCAGACACGCCGTCAAGGCTGGCTCTAGGATGACGTCATGCAGTGGACGGCACCCACAAGGAGCAGAAGCCGAAGTCTCAGAGATCGAGGCCTCTTACTTCCGTGTAGGAAAATTAGCTCACAACAATAATTAATGTTTCGTCCATAATTCGTTCTTTAGTGTCTCAAAGGTAATATATTATATATGGATATAGTTTACTTTGAAAGGCTTGAGAATAGTATTGTATAGGTCATAATAAAAGATTTTTTTTCTTTAAAACGCTTTGGTAGGTTGTCACGGGGCTGCCGGAGTCTAACCCGCTAACCCGGCCACTCGTGGGCGAAGGCAGGGTACACCCTGAGCAGATCGCCACATGTCGGAAGGCCACATTTACGCGCTCATGCACACTTGCACTCACACGTTTTCTTTCATTTTTTTTGCCCCTGGGTGCAACTGCAGGCTCAGTGTCTTGGACACTTTTACGTGGGACTGGGGTAGTCGGGAATAGAAACCCAAACACTACAAGTGGACAGCGACTGCTGTACCTCGGACCTCCCACCACCTAAAATTTGTGAAAAAGCTCAGCCACGCTGTTCTGCTGATGGGATTCATTCTTACTAGTCTTAGCCAACTGTTGGATTGTTGGAAAGAACATAGAAATGAACAAAAAATTTTAGCATTTTTGCTCCAATTATACTGAGAAACAAAAGTGTCCAGCAAATAACTTGAAAAGACTTGCAGTTTCATTTAAGAATTTGTGTTTTTTTTGGTGTGTGTTTTCTTGTCAAAAGCAGTAACCAGAATAAAAACCTGCCTGCTCAGTGTAGCTTCTGGTTTTGGCTCCCCCACAGCGGGCTCCACCACCACCTGCGTAATGTACAGCTTCAGCGCTTCTATAAGACAAAGCAGAGACGCGCTCTCAGGTACTGCTGAACAGCATCAGTGAAATAAGCTGGAAGGGAGGTGTACCAGGTGAAACAGTCTCTCCCAGGACTGATGAGCAGCTCGCGCAGGAGACAAATGTCACACGCCGACAAGGTTTCTGTGCAAAAACACAATCCAGCATCAAAACGCCATCGTCTTTAAATGAAGTGATTTTGAAAACCAGATAAAGAGTAGCTGCAACACAAATGTGGGACAGAGCAGAATGAAGAGCAGAGACAGAAAAGGGAGTGCAGATGGTTTTCCTGCTCTTTGTTGGGTTTTTTTCAGCCCCGTTCGTGCGCAAAATGATTAATGAACGAGTGGAGGGATCAATCCTCATCTATTGCTGGTGATGGACTTGAGTGGAGCTTCTGTCTGAGGCGGGCGGGTGTGTGGGTGATGATACTATAACACAATGAGGACTCCAGTGTTGCACTCTGGGAAAAATCTCTAAATAAAAATGGACACAAACATGTGCAGCACCCTCACCTTTTGATCCTGTCTGTCTGCTGTTCCAGCAGGACACACTTCCTCAGTCAGAGTCTGAGTACAGCTGCTGTCTCGGGCTAAAACGACGAAGGTGTCCCCCAATAAACAATCGTCAGCTCGAGGCAATAACTTCTTGTTGGCAAACGGATCTGGGTGGCAACACCAGTCGTCCACAATGGCGTTCCAGCTGCCGTTAGGGAGAGGAAGAACTCGCTTGAACACTCTGAAGGAGCAGAGAGAAAAAAACACAATAACAGGCTTTCACTCTGTTACTGTCCAGGGATAGGTGTTCACTAAATTAATTGGTTCTTGCAGCAGCATGAGGTGTTAAAGCTAAGCAGGCACAGAGCTGTCTGAGGCCCAGATAAACACAAAAATATAGAAAAAGCAAAACAACAACATACTAAACTACAGGTATAAAGGTCGCTCTTGAGGAAAAAAAAACAAACATTTTGCTGATAGGGTTCTAAAACACATTTTTTTACTTTCAATCTTAAAAAGAAAAGATAGACTATCTTTCCATTACAAAAATGGAGGTAAATATGATCATATGGAGGCAGTACAGAAGCAGACTATTAAGAAGAATCATATTGTCATGTTTTTGAGAAGTAAACACATTCAAACTTGTAAAGAAACCAATAGACCATGTTTTTTTTTTAATCTCTGATTGATATTGAAATAGATTATAATTAAATAAATAAGCAGATCTCAATGAGATGCTACATCATGACAAAAAAAAAATCCTTTTTATAAAGATTGGGAAGATCGCTCAAGGTTTTAAACCCAACAGCTTTGTATCCAGAAGAAAACATCTGATTAAGTTTCTCATTCAGGGAAAATAAAGTTTATTTTTTTCTGCATAACTTAAAGCCTACACTGGAGCAACTGTATTTCCACATTAACGGGAGCGTCAAATTTAAAGTCCCACTTCAATCATCTTTTGAGCTATTTTAAAAGCATTCCCAGTGGTCATTTAATATCTAAAAAAAATTAAGCTTAATTTTCTTTATATATGTCTTCCATCATGAGAAAAATGCCACAAGAACGTGTTAAAAACATTAAAAACAGTTTTCAGCGGAGTGGGTTTTTTAAAAAATAAGTGGCTGCAGTGATTTGAGACACACATGCAGTGTTAGTATTATGATACGGGCTGCTAAAGTTAGTGGCCAAAAGTCAAGATTTATCTGGCTCAAACTGAGAAATTATTTAGGAAAAATGTGTCTATTTTATATGATTGTCCAGACACGAATCCCACTGAGAACTATTACAAAGTCTAAAACCCTGTACAACTGTACAAATATAATTTATTTGATTCTGAAACAATTTCATTATAGTATAGGACGATTATATTACCAATCTGCCTCAGACAGATCAATCTGGTTGGATTGTAGGAATAGAAATCGATTAAGTTAATTAATCGCTACATCTGTTTACCCCCCCAAAAAAAGACTAAGATCAATATTTTAGTCCAAAAACAATTAGAGGACTAGGACACTTTCTTATGTTCAATTTAAGCATGCTACCCTGTTTTTTTCTATTATAGAGTAGTACCTACCTTTGCTGATTACATGTTTTCAGCTTTGAATCAAAATAGCGGTACTGTAAACACTATGGGGCCTATTAAAATTTTTTTTGTTTTTGAGGAAGAAAAACATTTTTTCAAGAAAAAAATAATTTGGTTTTCAAGAAATTTCCATTATAGTTTTTTACATCTTTTTTTTTTTTTTATTGTAAGAACATTTTTCATTGAAATGCTATTATTTGGTTTCCTGTCACTTTTGTGCACCTTTAAATTAACTTTCAGTGTGATGTTAGCACGCCCTTTCACACATAAAAAACGAATTATTACTTTTTTTGGAGCTGCCTAAGCTAAAGCTTTGAAATATTTGCTTCAAAGTAGAAAAAAAAGTCAGTCCATTGGTTGACATTGGGTAGCTGCTGACAAGCACAGCCTGAGGGTAAGGGTCCCCAATATGCAGCCAGCGCAATTTTCATCAAATCACATTGCAGTGCAGAAAAAGCTGCAGGGCAATAAGAACAATACAGAAGACCAATTCAGGTGCCTATAGATAAAAAAAAATGTTTTCATGATCAGTGCAGGCCTTATTGTTCCAGCCCCTATAACTCCAAACATGTCAGATGTAGGAGAGCGGACTCCTCTGAGGACGAGCCGGTCCCTTTTGCTATTGATAAACACAAAGAAGTGTAAATACGACGGTCATTCAATAAATAAGGTGAATTTTTCGGTATATGGACTTCTAATACAGGTAGAAGCTTACTTTTTTTAATGCTTCAACGTGGTCTCCCAACACTAAGACACATTTTTTCCCATCTGTGCACAAGCTTCCATATTCCCTCAGCGTAAATATCTCTGGACTGATGTCTTAGCCAATCTCTCACAACACTATTTTGGGATATGCAAGGCCCAATCACCATTTCATTCCTTAAGAAAGGAAGCACTGTGAACAGTGTCAACTACTGTGAACTGCTGAGGCAGGTCAAGAAAGACATAAAGAACAAATGCAGGGGTCATCTGTCAGAAGGAGTCATCTTGCATCATGACAATGAAGGCCTCACACAGCAGCCCAAACAGTGCAGACCATCAGCGAGCTTTGCTGGGAACTGCTCCCTCATCCCCCTTACGGCCCAGACCTTGCCCCTTCACCTGTTTGGTCCCTTGAAAGCTTTCACGAGAGGGACGAAGTTTGAAATTGACAAAGTCAAAAGTGCTGTGAGCGAATGCGATTTTTACACAGAGGGAATACGAAAGCTTGTGCACTGATGGGAAAAGTGTGTGACAGTGCTGGGATACTACGTTTATACATAAAAAAAGTAAGTTTCTATCTATACTAGAAGTCCTTATACCGAAAAATTCACCTTATTTATTGAATGACCCTCGTAAAACCCATCTCCACTGCCCCATTTGCTCCTTACCTGTCCTCCAGCAGCCGGGTCATACAGCCCTGGCAGTAGAAGCAATAAGTCTCTTTTGCTCGAAGAGTCTCCGTCACACAGTCAGAAGCCTCTGTGAAGGGCCAAAACCAAGCAGAACAAATTAGCCAGGTGTGCTGACAGAGAGCTCACCTTCAGATACGGAGCAGGAGAATCAATAAAACCTGGGGTGGCCAGGGTGACTTGTCTGTGCAGCGGGTGATCTATCTAAATCTGATTCGACTGTCACGCCGTCCTTAGCCATAACTTTCAGTTACGATGGCAGTGACAAAAACATTTCACCTGAAGCCAAAAGATGAGCGTTTACAGAGGTTCTTTAACAACTTCAGATCTCCTAAAACCAATTAAAGGGATTTATAATGAGGCTGCTTTTTGTTTTAATGATGCTCAGAGCAAAGTAGGATACCTTTAGGTTCTTTGATGAGTGGATCCAATTAAATTTGAAGACATCTACCTTTATGGGAGCTCTGCTCAACAGTGATGCGGAGCCTGAAGTGCAGCTCGTCTTCACTGGATTCTCCAGGTGTTGGGATGCAGGACCCCTCCGTGAAGCTGACCCCTGCAGGCAATGTCAGCTCCAGCTGCCCTCTGGGAGTCCTGACCACAAGAGAGGAAGCCCCTCTGGTCACGAGCACATCGTCAGCAGCTCCAGCCACCTCTTTACTGCAGAAGATGGAAGCACAGGCTCACAGACCCTCCGTCAAATTTAAGTCAGACGTTAATACAGCAGTCGATCAGAGAAAACTCAACACACTCCACATTCAAAACATGAGAAATATTGGACAAAATAAACCATCATTTAACTGAATGAAAGCAAAATGTTACAAGGACCTCTAAAAAAAGTGTTTTGTTTTAAGTGAAAAATCTTAATGTCTGACAAAAACTGAAAAAATAAATACATAAAAAAATATACATTTGTTTCAATATTTATTAATTAACCCCCCAAAAAAACCAGTTTGCAGACTCCAGCGTCTTGAGAAATGACTGAAATGATTTATTGATTTCTCCAGATCTCATTACACTGGCTGGCACTGCCTAAAACCCCCCAGGAATCTGTCAAATCTAAAGTTCTCCACTTGAATGTCTTTCTCCTGAACATCAGGAAAAAATACAAAACATGAAAAAAAAAACCTTTAAGAGTTTGGATTTTTGAACTAATTTCTTCTGATCTTGTTTCAAACAATGAAGTGTCTGACAAAATGTGATGTGCATCTGTTGCATCAGGTTTTAATAGGTTAATACTTTCCCATAGAGCCCCTATAAAGCAATTAATTCTTTTATTTGGTGCTTTTACTAAAAAAGGAAAGCTAGTTTACCAATTATTGCTGTTACGTAAAATACAAAAGGCAACATTTGTCTCCTGCCTAAAGAAAATGGAAGATTGTAACGGATTTGTAATTAGTCTCATGCACAGTGATTAATAAGACAGCCATGCTGGCAAACCCTTTTGTTAAAATGTCAGGTACTCTGATATGAATTTTAGAAAATGTGGGACAAAACAATGTCACAAAAGAACACTGAATTCAAACAAGTATTCTTGTTTATTTGTTTGATTGCAAAGCTGGACGAACTCATACAGAGACTGAAGATGAATTAGGATTGACCTTTTTGGATTGACTTTTATGTGGTTTCTAGAGTCATGGACAGTCTCACTTATTCCTAAGAGACTACGTGACTTCTCAGCTGAAAAAAAAAAAAAAAAAAAAAAAAAAAAAAAGAGTTGCATGTGGTAGCAGAGTGCTGAGCTCTGTGAAGGTCAATATTTTTGAAAAGTCTACTTAGTTTGCAGGATTTCTGTCTAAATGACTCCATCTAGAGGGACAAAATGTGTACTGCACCCAAAGCTTTAGAGTTGTGTTGAAAAAAAACAAAATGAAAAAGAAGAAAAACTCTCAGCATTTTTCTTGATTATTACTATTCTCGATATTCTAAATATGATTTTTTTCATGTCAGGGGTATGTTTTTATTTTTATTATCAAATACCCAAGGAAATTTTAAACCAATGTTTCTCTACTTCACAGCAGATGTGAAGTGAGCTGGGTTTTAAAAGAATCTGTTAAAAAAAAATCAGGATTATTTTATCATCTTTTTCTATCACCTTCAGGCAAAAAAAATGCTTTTATATATATTTTAAATTTAATCATAATTTATTTAACAGTAGCTCCTCATTTCTTTAATTTTAAATCACTAATTATATGAAAATGTTTTTTTTTTATAAAATTCA
Source organism: Adrianichthys oophorus (assembly GCA_036245035.1). NCBI lineage: Eukaryota > Metazoa > Chordata > Actinopteri > Beloniformes > Adrianichthyidae > Adrianichthys > Adrianichthys oophorus. The sequence continues at coordinate 22,049,012 of BSAI01000207.1, forward strand.
TTTTATGTAGAAAGTTGTAAAATAGATTGATTGAAATGTGCTGAATAGTAAATGTAATTGTGAATTAAAATAGAACTGAATTCATGTTTCATCAGTGACACCTCATCATAATGTGGAGTAATTTAGTAAGATAAGCGCGCTGGCTCCTTACTCACCACACGCAAATACTTTAGAAACGGGGTGTGTAGGTGACATGTTAGTAGTGCCTGTAGGACACCCATAGGATCCCCACACAAACTATGCTCTTATTGTCTGATGACCTCATTTCTAACAGCCAAGCTGCACAATAGGGACGTACAAGGGGCACACAAGGAGCGCGCACTAGGACTCATCTGGCCCCGCAACTTTTTTCCAAAATGTGCATGAACATTTTTGCTCCACAGGCTGACCAACTGGTTGATATTTTGCATGGGCCACCTGAGTTCCCCGTACTTTTTGGACCATTTTTCATCCACAGATAGCTGCAGTATCTACCCAGAAGGGCAGTTTTCTTGCTTCCAGTAAATCAGATGGTTTTAAGTTAGATGAATAGAGAAAAATACCATCACTAGTCCAGAAGGTTTACATTCAACCAATCAATGACCACTTATGTTAGTAGACTAACTGACATTCATTCATTTTCCAATCCGCTTTATCCCTTTCGGGGTCACGGGGTTGCCGGAGCCTAACCCGGCTACTCATGGGCGAAGGCAGGGGATACCCCTGGACTGGTCGCCAGTCTGTCGCAGGGGTAACTGACATCATATTTGATTTATTCAGACATGGATCTGCAATTTGCAGTAGATTTCCTCGGGTAGTGACAGAACTAGCTAAAGGCTTCCTGGATTTAAAAAGAAAAGGGAGGGAGGAAACCATCAAGAATAAAAAAAAAAAAAAAAAAAATCAACTTTGAGTCAGAAACAAGCTCCAAAAACAAATATCTTCTTATAAGTAAAAGAGTTTCGACAAAAACTAACATCTATATTAGTAAAACTTGACTTCCTAATCTGACTTAATCCAAATTTCTCTGACAAGAGAAAAGAATTGGACTGTATTGTATTGCCACAAAGTTAGTTGAATCTTTTATGTATTGATTTATGGACTGAATTAAGATGTGCGTGGAATCATCATGTGAGAGGGAAAGAGACGCACCTCAACTGACAACCCATCAATTAATGCAGATTGAAGAACACTGACGCTCTCAAACTCTCTGGAGGAGCATACAGCTGTGTCACGTGAGATTTTTAAACCAGGTTCCCAAGACTCTGATCATCTTCCTTTCAGTAACATCATTAAAGCTGCTCACATTGTTTATTTCCTTAGCTACACTGAGGAAAACATTCAACGCATTTGTTGTAATACAGCCTGCAGTTTGACCACTGCCTCTGATGGTTTTGAGCTTGTTTCTGCTTGAATAGTTAGCGCAGAGGTAAAATTAAGATGCCTCCTGAGGACTTTAGGAAAAAGCTTCAGGTATCCTGCTTGATTCGTTGATTATGTGAAATCTATCAATGAATCTTTGCAGCCATGTAAACAGAATCAGTGTTTGCATTTTTTCAAACTGAATATTAGTCAAAGAAGTTTACATAGAACACAAGACAATGCGATCAAACGACGTAGGTCCAGATTTTCTAACACCTTTGGTTCAAGCTTGAGTCATTCACTGACTTATTCAAAAATAACGTGATGACCAGTTTTTTGTTATTTTTTTTTTAAACTCTATATCAGATTATTTCGAGCAGCTAACCTCACAACCCTAAAGCTTCTATCACTGACTGCAAAAGTCAGTTTTCATAGATATTGGGGGGGCACTTTTTACCTGACAATAAGAAGTCCACTCAGAAGCCGTTTCCTCAGCTCCAAAAAGACTCCACGTGCCTTGCATGGCGTGTGTTCCGTCATGTTTACCAGATCCTCGGGTAAACACAAAAACACACACAAAAAAAACAAAAAACAACGAAAATGTGACCGGATATAGGAGTAAGAATTGTATCATAAAACGTTCTAAGGATTAAAACAGACTGCTAGTAGTAAGTGTAGGTTTGCACAGAGCTTTGTGTACTGGTATTAGGGTTTCCTGGCATTCAACATCCGTAAACGCCTTTCAAAGTAAAAGACCCGTTCATTAAAAGAAACCGGTTGTTCAAGCAGTGTGGTTTAATTGACAAAGTATGACATTTATTACTCACTTATGAAAACTTGTTAGGGTGTATACTTTACCATGTTGTTTCCCAAAAATGAAGTTGTGCATTATTCAACATTCTACGTAACATTGTAAATAAATAAATAACATTCTGGAACAAATTTATGGTGTACTAGAACCAGTCACTGTTGGTGCATTTTTCTTGACTAACCTTTATTTACCTAAATCTCCCAAAGTGCAAATAATTACTGCGCACATGTAAGATATTCTTCAAATTTGCTCGAAGTAAAATTTTACTTATGGAGCACTTTTTAACACAAATACTGATTCTCATGCTGATTTTGAACAATTGAGAATTAGGACCAAGTTTAATTAATGGCTGCTACACTGGTTTCATTTACCAATGAAACAAAAATGGTGAGCAATATTGGAGCTGTCCAGCTGTGCAGTTTTGAGCCAGATACTATCTTAGACAATGAACATTAGGTCATCGATGGATCTATTTGTCTTCTAGTAGATGCACTGGAATGGAAAGGAACAGGGACCTTGTGGCCTGCTGGTTGCAGTTTCTCTGTCACAACTATAATCTTTTTCAAACAGCCTTTTTCATTTAAAAAAATACTCAGAAATGTAATTTTGATAAATTTCCTCCATCATGAAAAAAATGTCACAAGGACATGTCAAAAACACTTTTTTTTTTTTTTTTTTTATCATAGTGGGGCTTTAACGCCAATGGGCTTTGAATCCATGCCCAAGCAGTTGCCAAAAACAATGAGTGTAAAATGGGGGGGAAAAAATCAATAAAAGTTAAAAATTGACAGACTTCGTTGATCAAAAGTTGTGAAGTTTTTTTTTTTTTTTTTTTAGTTTTTATTACACTTCATCATAAAACCTTAGTGTAAAACATTATTTTATTCTGAAGGCACAGAGTGTGATTTCCTGGAGAATGGGCGTAACCTTTGCGCTCGTGACAGGAGTTGATTGGTTTTTGCAGACGTCCACGCGGAAAAGCCCTCGTACGCAGTGCCGAGCTGCAGTGCAGTCTGGGAACTGTCAGTCCTTTAGCTTTAGATGTGCGGCGATGGGAGGTACATTACGTTCACCTCTGATTTTTTTTTAAGAACATTAGGGAGAAACAGGAACATGTAGATGAAACCCGCCTGTAGTCTGTTATCACAGTGTTCCTCTCAGGGGTCCAGGTGTTATTATAGTGGCGGAGCTCGACCGTGGGCCCCAAACAGCTAGCTCACGTTCACATCAGCGGTATTTACCTACCGAAGCGGATGCAATAATTGAATGACAGCCCCAAACGGTAAGGCTTGTAAATGTGTCTTTATTTACGCTGTAAAATATCACCAGTAAAAGTGAAATTACCAACTGTTGGTCAATAGAACGGACGTCTTTACGCCTGCTTTCAAGGTCTACATACTAAACAAAAGTGGGCAGGTGAACACATTTTTATGAAAACACTTTTTCTTGTTGTTGTTGTTCCCCGTTTGAAGGTTTTTCTTTTTAACGTTAACATTGCCGAAAACAAAAGAGTCAAGTTGATGCATTTAGTCTGCTCGGAGGACGCGGAGTTTCAATTACATCCACTTTATGAAAGATTCAGGCACTTGGCTGGTACCTTCTACGTCAGAGGCACTCCGTACTCACCTGACAGGCCACGCCCACATTACCCGAAAGATCTGTTCAGCCACAAGCCTGAGCAAATGTCAACATAAACAAGTCTGTTTTGTAAGCCATCTCTTCTTACCAATAATCAAACACCTTTTAATCAATCGACTTTACCTGTTTGGATCACCTGGAAATGTAAAGGGACGGTCCTGATACAACTGTAAGGCTGATTTAACAATAAACAATTTATTTAATCCATATTTACCCAGAAAATGCAACATTTCACGTATAGAAAGCCCTTCAATTCATAATTTTATGAATCAATTAAAAGTGTTACTAAAGCAAGTTCCAGCTTTGTTTAATTTAAGCCATGGATTCTGTGAAAAACAGTTTATTTCATGACCTTAAGTTATATCTAAACAGTTAAAGGTGTAATGTCAGTCTATCAGTCGAAAACAGAATTTTATTGTCATACTTAGTTTACAATGTTTTTATGACTCAAGGATTTTAAGAAAAACAAAACCAGCCTGAAGCTAAAAGGAACAATGGTTGTTATGATCTGGTTAGATGCAGATCATTTAAATAAAGAAAATATGTTAAAAAAAAATCAGTCCCCAAACAGGAACTTCCTTTTGTTTTCACTTGTTTCTCTGGCAGCTATAATGTCATCATGGTTGTTTAACTGGTAAAACTGTTTCAAATCAAAGTATTACAAAACGGCATTTCTTGTAGCTAATTGAGAAGAAAATTCAAAAATCTTCTCAGGGAAAAGTTGAAAGTATTTTTCTGTCAGGAAAACACTTTGTACACAAAATTACTTCAGTAAATGGAACTTTACTCTGTCCCAAACAGAGGTTTGTTGAGTGGCAAAGCTCAGAGTAAACTGGCACAACTGATTTGAAATGATGAAACTGATTCAATTAAACAGCTGCAACATGAGGTGGAGTGCATCCCTGAATGAGACGTACACCTTTTAGCAGATGAACTGCAGCAGTTCATGTTCATGTTACATAAGTAGGTCTGGAGACAGGAAACTGAGTGAGCTACACACTCATTCATTGGTTCAACTTCATAGAATTTTTATTTTTTAGTACTTTTGTCAGATTCAAGTTATTTCTGTGACGATTGTGATTTTTTTCTTTCGTTAACTGAAGGGTACCAACAATTTTGTCCATGTTTGTACAGGTGAAGATTCCTGTTAATCAACTCAGGGAGAAAAAAAATACTTAATGATGTGGGGACTGTTTGTGATTCAGCAGTGACACAAACGCATCTCTATTTGCCTCAAACAACCCAAACATGAGAATTGAGTCGGCCGTCAGTCAACCAAACATCCTGGTAGTGGATTTAAGGAAATCTCTGCATAATCTTCTTAGAGGCAGCAACGCATCATTAAAATGTGCTAGTGTTTTTGAGTGTCATTATTGAACATGTGCTTTCTTGTATGAGTGCTTCCATCATGTTGCAGCTGCTTTTAGCAACACAACACCCCGCAGAGCAGTTTGAGTTTTCTCTTTCCTGTAGCTCCTGCAGCTCAGTCACACAGATCAGCTATTTGATAGCATGAAGCCAGCTTCTCACAAAGGGAGGAGGCCGAGCTCATTTGAGCCCAGACCTGATTTCATCTGCAGTTAGAAAAGGGAAGCTTCAGTGAAGCATCCAGTAAACTAGCAAACTATGCATTTGTTTCCAATGTCTATCATCATTTAAGACTCACTCCAAAGAAAACAGTTTTTTGGTGTTTTCAGCACGTTTTTGTGGCATTTTCTGAAATTGGGAGACTTGTATGGAGAAAACTAAGCTCAAAATGACATTTCTGAGTATTTCTTTATTCAAATGGTTGTGAATCAGGAGCAGATGAAAAATTCAGTACGCAAAAGATTGTAAGTTTGGCGGACCGGGCCACAGGTTCCCTGCTCTGTTCCATTCTGATGCATCCTCTTGCAGGCAATCAGATCCATGTATGTCTTTGTTTTCCTCAACTGAGCTGGTAACTGGCTCACAACTTTATGGCTTGACAGCTCAAACATTGCTCGCCGTTTTTGTTGCTGTTCTAATGTTAGCTTGGGATTGTGAGGGGCTGTAAACTAGCGGGGGAGTGTGTAAACAGATGGATGATGGGAAGGGGGGTAACAGTTGCTCTGCGCTAATAGCCCCACCCACAACTCAGAGGTGAATTTCTAATGAACTCCTGTCGCTTTTCAGAAACTATGTCCTAAAAAACGCCACAGTTTGTTTTGTTTTTTTTTTTATTTTGGCATAGTTATGATTAAAAGACCACTAGGAACGATCAAAAGATGATTGCAGTGGAAAAAAGATATTGATGCATTAATAAATATTTCCTGTTTAACTTAATAGCTTAGTGATAATTTAATAAAACTCCAGAGTCATTCTTAGCTTGACCTTAAGTCCTGGTTAAACTACACATTTTGACCTAATAAACAAAAAGGTTTAGGATTAAGCAGGACAGGACAATGCTTCTATGTTTGTGGAAAGGCTCAATTCTTGAGTGGATGTTGTTATGCCCTTAGATGGGATGTCACTCTAGTTGACATCTTCCACCTTATGTGGAGAAAATTATAAAATGTTGTTGCCTAAATGATTAACGGATTAACACTTTCCTATCCAAACAGTACCCCAACCGGCTCACACAAACACAAAGGACTGGCAGGCCAACCTGTTTTGCTCAAGGACACTTCAACATGTGTGGGGTCATCAGAAATCAAACTACAAACCCTTCAGCTGGGAGAAAATGGATGTACCCCCCTTCTGATTGTGTTTTCAGTGTTTGACCAGCAGGTGACACTAGGACATAAATGTTGGAGCGGAGAGGTTTAGAGTTTAGCATGAAGGTGGTACAATGAAATGTTTTTGTCCAGAAATCTCACTTCTTAGTAAAGAAACTCCTGAAAACAAATGAAACCATGTTCATTAACAGCAATTATGATGATGCATATTTGCTGTTTGCTGACCTTTCTGGTCAGGTTGCAGAAATGATAAAGACTTCATAAAAGGAAAAAAAAACTTTCAGCATTACCTGCTTATCTATGCTAATTAGCTGTAATCAATGTTTCAGTTGTTTTCTATTGGTCGTGGACCCAACCCAGCAGGCTGGGAGACATTTCCTTGTCATAGTGAGCTCCTTGTTTTGGGGAGCCATGTTTCAGTTTCCTGCTGCTTTTTAAGAACAGTCCTTTGTTGGAGGAAAAGCAGGAACGTCTGCAGAAATTCAAATGTTTTGTTTTCTAAACTTTGCAGCTGTAGTTTCAGAGTGTTGACAATAAGGTCTGACTTTCAAGCAATAAAAAATGAAGTCACTGCTGCTGCGACTTTGACCTCACTTAGTCATCCTGGTGGAATAAATACAGACTCACCCAGTGTGCAACGTACAGGCCACGCCTCTTGTGTCACGTGCAGGAGAAGGGGACAGAACTAAAACTTGAACTTTTCTTGCAGGTGTGATGTGCGCATCTGTGGCCTGTGTGGTTCAGTGAAGTATTAACCAGCTGGGAGAATGAATGCAGAGGAGGTGGAGCTGCTCGGTGACTCAAAGTACAGGAACTATGTGGCTGCAGTGGACAAAGCCCTCAAGAACTTTGAGTACTCCAGTGAGTGGGCAGACCTCATCTCTGCACTGGGAAAACTCAACAAAGTAAGGACCCAAAAAACCCACAACTAAGCGTTTTCTATTTTTCACATGCTGCTTCTGTCTCTGCGGGGGAATAAAAGTCATTCCCTAGATTTAGTTTAGTGAAAAGCTAAACTTTGGCTTTGAGAAATGTTGCATTCACAGTTCATACCCCATGTGGCTTGTCTCACTTTATAAACTACAGATGAATTTGGGGAACTGTGGGTTAGGGTTAGGTTTGGGGAACTTATCGTGAACTTTTTTGGTCGTCTGCGGATTAAATAAAACTGCAAATGTGGATCATATTTGACCACATTTCTACAATGTCCGTGTTTTCTCAGGTTTTGCAGAACAATGCAAAATATCAAGTTGTTCCCAAGAAGCTGACGATAGGTAAACGACTGGCCCAATGCCTCCACCCTGCCCTGCCCAGTGGAGTCCACCGAAAGGCCTTGGAAACCTATGAGATCATCTTTAAGATCATCGGGCCCAAGAGGCTGGCCAAAGACCTCTTTCTGTATAGGTAATTTACTTCCAGCTACAAAAGCCAAAAAAAGATGTTTTCCTATCTAATGGAAGAATTGAACAGAGTTTGATCTTTTTCATCACTGCAGCTCCGGACTCTTTCCTTTGCTGTCTAATGCTGCCATGTCTGTGAAGCCTGTGCTGCTGGGGCTCTATGAGACCTACTATCTACCACTGGGCAAGACGCTGAAACCAGGCCTGCAAGGCTTGCTGACTGGAGTTCTGCCTGGTCTGGAAGAGGGTTCCGAGTACTATGATAGGTAGGAGGAACAATAACTAAAGAACTTGTTGTGTTTGCTAGCTTATACTTGTACCTAATTCACAGTTCTGATGAATAAGAGCAAAAATGAGACTTTCTGTTTTGTTGAAATTATTTGTTCAGATTGCATTGAATTGTAACTAAATACATTTTTATAGTAATCTAGAGCAGCATTTTGACCAACTCAGTGGCCTTGTGGAAGACTGTCTGTCCTGAGAAAGAAAGGTCGTGGGTTCAAATCCAGGCTGAGTCATACCAAAGACTCTGAAAATGGAACCCAATGCCTTCCTGCTTGACACAGCATTATGGGGTTAAACCACCTAATGGTTATCGAGCGTGGCTGTGTCTGCAGCTCACCGCTCCCCCAGGGGATGGGTCAAATGTGGAGAAAAGATTTCACACACCTAGGTGCATGACAACTGATGGGACTTTATCTTTTAGGGACTTTTAGCAAAGCAAACATGTGCAGAAAACCCAGACTAGCCTGAAGATGGAGATTACAGACAGGTAGAGTTAATTAAAACACCCACGTGTTGGGGTTACTGTTAACTGTTACTGTAAGTAAATACATTTTTATTTAGATAGCACTTTTCAGAGAGCGATGAACTAAGTGCTTCACTTCACAAAGTTGAACAAGACAAAACCAAAGAAATAATACAAGCCATTTATAGCAGGTAAATCCAAGAAACATGCTCTAATGTTGTAAATAAATCACAAATAAAATAAAGCTAAAAGATTTTTTAAAAAGTCAGCTAAAAGCTATTCTAAAAAGAAACATTTTAACTTGAGTTTTAAAACACTTGACTGAATTAAGCTGGTGCAGAGACACTGGGAGGTATTTCCAGAGTCGGAAAGGTCTCTCCTAGTTTTAAAACTAGCTTTTGGAGCTCTAAAGAGATTCATATCTAAGAAACCTCAAGGAACATTCAGGAGAGTTGGGAGTTATAAGGTCAGCAAATATAATTAGGAGTTTCAGTTTAAGGCTCTAAAAGCTCAAATTAAAATCTATTCTTAATTCAACAGGAAGCCAATGTGGCAGTAAAAGCAGAGGGGTGACGTGAGTTCGCTTATTGGCTCCACTACAGTCACATGTACTATCCTGTTAAATATTTTATATTCTCTGGCTGACTATGAAAACAGGATATTTGGTAGTACATTTTTTACCCATTTTAGTTTTCTATTGACTTAAAATACACTTATGGACAGAAACCCAGACTCTTTGACTCTCATTTAAAGAGATTATTTTTGCTTCAATCTTTAGTCTCTTTATTTTCAATAGAACCAACACCTTATTGGAAAAGGTGGCTGCAGCTGTGGAACAGTCGGCCTTCTACAGTGCCTTATGGGGCAGCATACTGACAAGCCCTGCCGTGCGTCTTCCCGGGGTGTCCTTTGTTCTGCTGCACCTCAACCGTAAGCTCTCCATGGAGGACCAGCTGTACGTCATCGGCAGTGACATTGAGCTCATGGTACATGAATCAAATACTGCTTTTTAAAGTCTTGATACAGCAAACCAGAGTTAGTCTGCACATCAGCTAAGAGACTGAAAGTGTGTATTTGGTCACCATAGAAGCATCAACGCTCCTCATATGTAGACGCATTCAATCCCTGTCATCACATTAGACTAGTTTAAAAAAAACGTTGTTATAAATGTCATCTATTTAGTTCAGCTTTGTCATTATCAATATTTGCTGGTCCAGGCATCAGACGAGAAGACAGGCCCTTATAATAACTAAGAGCTAAAGCCCTAAAGAAGGGCTTGGGAGACCCGAGGCTTCAGATGTCTTTATCAGAATTAAATACCAACCACTAAAAGTAAAAGTGTTTCCCTGCTGCAGACACTCAAAGAAATTGTCTCAAGATTGAGGATTTAAAATGTCTGTAAAGCTTCTGGAAGCAAGGTTTGGCACTTCCTCAGCCCAGTTTGAGCCAAGCTCCTCGGTCAGCTTGAGTGGATCACTGTGTGGTTTGAACTTGTCACTGTCATGCTCTACACACATAAAAACTGGTTTCTGGTTCCACCAGGTGGAGGCAGTCAGCACCTCAGTCCAGGACTCCAGTGTTTTGGTGCAGAGGAGCACTCTGGACTTGATCCTCTTCTGCTTCCCCTTCCACATGAGCCAGGTCAGTTTGCTCAGCCATATTTAACATACTTCTTCTGCAAGCTCAGTCGGGGCTAAGGCTCTTTATTATCTGTCATTTAGTAATGCTGGTTTGTTATTCCGGGTGTAATCTGTGCACATGTATCAAAGATAAACAGTGTCATAGATGTTTCCTTGTGTGTTTTTTAGGCCACCCGCCCTGACATGATCCAGATCCTTTCTGCAGCTTTGCATGTGGTTTTGAGAAGAGACATGTCATTGAACCGCAGACTCTACGCCTGGCTGCTCGGTGTGAAACACACACAAACAATGTTTACACTGATGTTTCTCACAGCATAAATGGTGAAATCAGAGTCACTTTCTAAATAGTCTTACATGAAAAATCAAAGTAAGAAAATTGTTTGTTAGAAAGTGCAAAGCCATGATCAATTATTGAAATATTTTTGCCCATTACCAATGTTAACAAAATTGTTCAATAGCCGTTTAACTTGGTTTAAAATAACAGTTGTTGAATCTATAGTGAGATCATTGCAAAAACTCTGTAATAGCACTGTTTTTCTTGGTCTGCAATTTGTTTGCCCTCAACAATTTCCATCGGATGTTTTTGTGAACTTCTTTGCATGTTTTGTATGTAGAATTGTCAAAATCTCACTTTATCTTGTTTGATTTGCTTCCCGCTGTGGATAATTGAATGGTAAGTACAGGAATTGCTTACAACTGAGCTCCACACTCTTAACCAAGTGTGTCAATGACTTAAGGCATTCCAGCAGTTCATTTAGAAACTTGAGTCGCAGTCTGACTTTACTGCACGAGCACCAAAAACACGTCTGTCTTTAGCTGACTAAGTTGAGAAAAATGTGAAAGGTAATCTTATCTTAAGTATGTATTTCATTTGTGGATAGGGACCCATTGTGCTTAAATTTTTTCACAATGGGTGCTTGTTTGTGACTCTAGTTACTTTGTTCTTTCAAGGCTTTGACAACAATGGGGTGATCATAGGACCCCGCAGCACACGGCAGAGTAACCCTGAGGAGCATGCTAATCTCTACTTCAACACCTACTCTAAGGACATGCTGGTCCAGGTGAGTTTTAAACAAAGGGCCCTCTGGTCATCAAGTTTCCTGGAAGCAATGTTGTGGGTCCTGATCGTTGACTATCTAAGAGAAACTGAACTGAGTGAGTGTGATGTCATCCATAGAAAAAGACTTACTTCCTAAGTCAATTATTTGCTATTTTTTGCAATACGGACATGTCCATGTTTGAGTCAGACAACGTCAGTAAGCAGTGATTGGGCCAAATCAGTCTGAGTCATCATTTGTATGGCAACCGCTCTTGCCAGTCAGGAGTGAGCTTGGTAGAAGTCTACACTCCTTTCTCTGAAAGTTGGCTACACAAATTCTGTCAAACGTTTTGAACTTTGTGTATGAGACCACATGCTTTTATTAAGACATCTGAATGGTCAGTTTCTAACTTGAATAACTTGCAATCAAGAAAAAAATATCATGAAAAAAGTTTGGATTATCAAGAACATGTAAAAAACAGGTAGTAGAGCAAGATCACTGAGTAATAGCTGTTTATTTCTGTATAGAAGTCTATGGGATTTTAGCTTCTTGGAGGTGCTTCCTGTTTGGAACACGGGGAGGGGGTGGTGTCAGTCACTCCAGTTTTCATATGCAGTCATGGTCCTGATGAAGCCCCCACTTTTCCTTCCCAACTTTGATTCAAACTAGGAAGAGCCAAATTTTGCTGTTCCTGGAAAGACCACTGGAGGCAGGAGTCTCCACTGACTCCTATGTTTATGAAGGCCACCTTTATACCTAAGCTAAACTTGACACATTTGAAGTGTTTGTTTCATTTTTTTAGCCTTTTATATATTTATGGCTTTATATATTTTTCCTAACAACTCAAGTGATTTCATTTTAAATTAGTTTTAATATTACAAGAGAGCATTTTTTTTTTTTACATTTTTAGGGGCATTTGGCAGGTGGGTTGCCCAATGGGGTGGACTCAACAGAGCTTCAAACTTTACTTTGTGCCCCTCTCATTGATATTTTAAGATCATTGGATAAGGTAAACGTCAGTCAACGTGGCAGCCCACTTCAGCCTTTATTTTCACCATGCACAACTCAGTGGGTGATGCCAGACTTATCCATCCAGATATCTGTTTGTCTTGCTCTGACAGACAACTAGTGCCTTGCCACTAAACAGGGTTGCATTACTGTGTGAGTATGACTGCGCAGACATGAAACTCTGATCCCCTTTGTGCTGCTTTAGGAGTCATACTATTTCCATCAATGCATTTATTTTAACAATGTAAGGCAGCAGAACTGCATTAGCTTTCTAGTTGGTGTTACTACAATGTAAAACCCAAATATTGCATACGGAAAGGAAAATGAGGATCTTTAAAGTTTTGATATAAATCTTGACTTGCTGTGTTGTGCTCTTCTTGAGCATTAAGGTAAGCCATTTAAAATCAGATCCGATGGTTGCTAAAGCGCCATAGAGGAAAAGCAGCAGCTGGGGCTAAGATGTTCAAACAGAGTGCATATGTTTGAATGATGTTCAGAAGTCTGACAGGCTGGCAGACATCTCTTTGCTATCCTCTCGTGCTTAAAACAACCTAATTCAGGTACATTTTATCTTAAAGCACATTTAACATCTAAGGTAAAAAAAACAGGCAAAGATCATTTTTAGTGCAAAAGTTGTTACCATAAAAGATCAGTCAACCAAAAACCCCCGAGTACTCCAGGGAGTAGGGGTCAGTTAGGAGAGGAATGAAAGTCCTTTTTCATTTTGTTTGTTGTTGTATATTTTTGTTTTTTTGCCATCAGTGAGGCTCCGTATGTGGGGGGACGTTGGTACGACTGGGAGCTTCATGCTACAGCCGTCTATAAAGCACGCTAGGCATGAAACACAGAACAAAGTGAAAGGAAGTTAGAGCAAAAATGCAGTCATACATTTTTATCTGCTACATAAAAGAATGCAGTGATGCAAATGTTTTAAAGTCTGCTGTAATAGAGTTGTGCCCCTCTGTGTTACCAGGCAATGATTGGCATCCTTCAGGGTAAGGCCCGTGGTGGAGAAGAGGAGAGCATTCTCATGCACGATCTGAAGCCATTCCGCATCCTCATCAGTCTACTGGACAAACCAGAGCTAGGTAACCCACCTGTCCACATGCCAACACTGTCAGTCATCTCAGAGCTATGACAATAACCTGGATGTGTCCTGACATTGAACTGCAGGCCCAGCTATCCTTGAGGACGTTCTCATTGAGGTGTTCAGGACTCTGCACACACAGTGCCGTACAGAGTTGGACCTGCAGAGCCAGAGTCCATTCAGCAAGGATCACACACACCTCAGCAGGTAGTCACTGCTGGGTTTAAAAATGTAATGAAGGGACTCCCGTTGATTTTTACTCATCAAATTCATGAATTGATTTTCCTGCACCATCATTTCCAGTATTTTTTATTAACCAAAAACATTTTTCTTTGGGTTTTTGCTTCAATAATTTATAATTTTATTAGTAAAAGTTTAATCTTCACTAGTTTTGTTACGAGTGTTTTTCTTAGCCATTTGAAAATGTTTTTGAATGGAAATTTGAAAAACAAACTAATATTGAATGAACCTCAAAGAATCCTAAATCAGTCAGTAAATCAAATCAAACCATGAAGTTGTGGATCTAAATGTAAGATTCACTTTTTTGTCAGTGATATTCAGACCAGTAGTCTGTTCAAATATCATTGGATACAATAACACAATTTCCCACTTTGTTTATGTTTAAAACAGCCAAATACATGTATATGTTTCCGTGTATGTTTTTAGATAGTTAACTAAGCATTTTGGATGATCTGATTTGAATAATTCATAAGTCATATGCTTTGTTAAATATCTTTTTTATTTAATTAAATCAGACAGATTTTCTTTTTTTGTCATGAATCTTTTTGTGATTAAACAGAGTTTAAATACTAGATTTTCTGTTTCCTACAGTAAACTGCGAGAGAACAAAAAGACAGCAGAGCTAATTAAAACAGCCAACCTTCTCTTTAACTCCTTTGAGCCTTACTACATGTGGGACTACATTGCTCACTGGTTTGAAGAATGCTGCAGGTCTGTATTTATTCTGAGATGTTTTCAAATGTTTTTGTCAGTTTAGTCAGCATTCAGATAAAGAGTGAAACATGCAGAGATTTTTAAAGGTGAAGCAAAGTGACAGAGGGTTTCTACTGTTGCTACTTTAAGCCAATGAAATCTGCTAAAAATGTTTTCGCTCTTCAGGATAACGGCGAGCAGCAGCAGCACAATTGCTGCTCAACATGCTGGTAGTTCAGATCCTCCTGAGTCTGTCTTGATAGAGTTCTGTCAACTGGTTGATTTTCTTCTGGATATTGTTTCCCTGGTAAGACTTTTTTTTTAAATATATTTTTTTTCTGCAAGTTCTCAAGAATCTAGTTATTTTTTAAATTTTCTTTGGTTTTGTTGGTTTCCTTTTTCTGATAAAGCATTCCTGAAAGACCCACTCCAATTATCCTTTGTTCTATTGTAAAAGTATTCCCAGTGGTCTTTTAATTATTATTATATTGTTTTTAGACAAAATAAACAAAAAACCCTGTGACGTTATAGGACATAGTTTCTGCAGAGCGGCAGGAGTTCATTAGAAATTCATCTTTAAACTGTGGGCGGGACTGTTGGCATTGAGTGACCCCTGTCCCTTCTCCTCCCCATTTCTGGGAGCTTTCTGTTTACACACTCTCCTGCCTGCTTACACCCCCCACAAACCCCAAGATAGCATTACTGGTACAACGAAAACAGGGGCAATGCTAGAGCTATCCAGCCGTGCTGTTTTGAGCAAGATGCCAGCTCAGACAAGGAAAAGAAAGACAGAATGGAGCATAGCAAGGAGCTTGTGGCCTACCAGTTGTAGCTTCTATGTAACAAATAAGCTCTTTTTCAAACACTATTTTTTTGTCTACTCCTGATTTACAATGATTTGAATATATAAACACGCAAAAATGCAATTTTAAGATTAATCTTCTGTATATATGTCTTCCATCATGATAAAAAAACACCATAAACACCATTTTCATCAGAGTGGGTCTTTCATCCTAATCTGAGTTTCTTTTAATGTTAATGTTTTTTTACTAACCTTTTATTAGAAGTCAATATTGAATTGAAAGTTTTTAGTAATTTTTAATTTACAAAATGTGGTTGAAATGCTTTGGTTTTTGGATTTTTATCTTTTAATAGTTTTTGTGTTCTTCTTTGTGTTCTTCTCCTGCAATACAGATCAGTCTCAGGCTTTTAGTCACAAATCTGCTCCCTCTTGGCATACTCACCTCCTTCATAGTGTGTTCATTCTTGTGACCCACCTGTACAATAAGGCATTTCTCTTGATATATTTATCATTCCTCTTTGGTCCATTCTTGAGGAGGTGATTGCCACCAGAGAGGCTGTTCTTCGTGTCTGTCCAGTGTTCTTTTGTTCAATCCCCACACAGACTTAGGCTGTTTGGAGATTTAAACTTCCTGCCAAAATACTGTTAGCCTCTGATTTTTTTTTTTTTTTTTTTTGAAATATTCCCCACTTCACAATATTTCCAACCTGAATGGTTTGGGAATCCTTCGCACCTTTTATTACCCTGTTGAAATGCTTGTGTGTGTAAATGAGAGTGTGAGAGGAGTTCAGGTGTTTGATATGTGGCCTGTACTCTGCTTGCTCCCTTCTGTTCAATCTGTCTGCTCTTTTTCCTTAAGCCTACTAGAAGCATGAGGGTAATCTGCCAGGTAAAGTACTGCTCTTTCCTGCCTTTTCACCTCACCCTGCTTCACTGAGGCTACGATTGCATTTCTGCAACATCCTGCCAACAACCCCTTCTTGCTTTAAATTATAGCTTCACTATGCTGCTTTTATATTTTAGTGCCAGTGAACCAGTAATTTGGTCTATCTAAGTTTGGATTTAGGTCTGGTTTGGATCTTGTGAAAATGAAATCTTTGCCCAGTGTGTGTGTCTGATTTGTTAAGCATTTGGTTGGTTATATGCTGTACAGTTTTCCTTTTTTGTTACATATAACCATATTTTTACATGTTATTATTAATTGCTAATTATTACTTTTAATTTTTTTTAATTTTGTCTTTAACAAAACACTTTTACTTTGAAAATAACCAACATTTACAGTTTTATTTGGTATTTTTGTCACATTGAATGTAATAAAAAATAATGGATTTAACGGCTAAAAAGATATATTTTTCATGGTACATGGAAACTTACCAATTGAATCAAAATTCCACAGCCTTTCTTGCCAACAGGCTTCACATGATAATCAAACTGTTTCTCACTTCACCACCTGTTGACAGTTGTTTACTTTTTTCTTTTGACGTTTTTAGGAGACGTATATAGAAATCCAGACAGAGCATCTCCCTCAGCTGCTGTTGCGAATGGTGGCAGCTCTGACCTGTCACCTTCAGGCACCAGGCCACACAGAAATCACCCACTGCCTCCGCCTCTGCTCCAAGATCCTCAGCAAGGTGCAGCCACCTCTGGTGTCCCCTCTGGCCCTGCCTTTGGGCCCCCAAGCACAGGCCCTCCCCAACTCTTCTGGAAATCCATCAAACTCAGCAAGAATCAAAAACAAAGAAGCAGAGGACAAACAGGTGAGGAAAAAGGGTTTGTCAAACAGTGTTTACTTGTTTTGTAAGCATCAGATATTTTTATTTGATTTGTGATGTAGATTGAGAAAAGACACTTGAAAAGTATAAACACCACTCAGAAGTTTATCACAGTTATCTGTTGCAATCAAACCAGCCAACATAGACCATGCGATTCTGTAAACGATGGCTTATCGCTGTGAAGTAAAAACTGCAGTTGACCCATCCCCTGTGGGAGCGCGGTGGACTGCAGACACAGAGCACTCGGGAAGCATTTGGTGTATGAACTGTTTCACAACCTTAACCTTTTCTCCCGGCCAAGAAAAAAACGTTCAGCACTGGCTGCTCATATTGAGAAAATTACGTGTGAATAGACACTTTCTAAAAAATAGAAGTAAGGAAGTTATTTATGTGATCTGGGGAGGGGGATGTCAGGTTTCCTGCCCTAAATGTGCTTCAAGCCCGTTCAATGTCATGCCCCATTTAAAGAGCCAATTACCCCACCGTGATTGGTCGGTTTGTCAGCTCCACACACAACACTGGAAAAGTGCCATTCATACAAAACTTGCGGGCCGCACTAACATTAAACTGTCATATTAAGGTGGGGGCCGCAAAATATCGTCTTAGAGGCTGCAAATGGCCCGCGGGCCGCCAGTTTGAGGCCCCTGGTTTAGAGTGAGAAAGAGACAGGAGGCAGAGCTGGAGGTAGCAGAGATGAAGATGTTGACGTTCTATGTGGGAGGGATGAGAATGGATAGCACTAGAAATAAATACATCAGATCAAACAGCTTATGGTAAATGTTTTTTAGATAAATGCAGGGAAGCAGATTAAGATGGTTTGGAAGAGATCAGCTTAAAAGGCAAAGAAGAAGAAGAAAAAACGATATTTTTGAAATAGTTAAACCAGAAATGTATTTTCTTTGTAGTTTGTTAAAAAATAAAAGCAAACTTTTAAAATACTCAATTGTTTTTTCATTTCCCTTTAAAAAAAATTGAAACAAAAATTCCCATCAAAGCCTACTTTGACCCTGAAGGCTTCTTCCCTTCGAGATATTACCAATATGCATTGTTTTTGGCTCTGATGGTGTTCCCTGGTCCCTGAAAAGGGCTTCTTGTTGCTTCATGCTGGCCCCTGAGCCTGTAGCACGGTTGGCTGGGCATCTGTCCCCTGCCACCCAGCCAACCGTGCTGCGGGCCCCCTCGACGCAAAGTGTTTGAAGACTTACTCTATTTGGTTTGTAGTGGTCCTTATGGTTCCTGTCCAGCAGCCAGGTAGTTTAAGTATTTTGAAACCCAGTGAGCCGCAGAGGAAGGTTCAGCGTATTCATCGTGGAGCAGGATGGCTTCAGGTAAACTCCAAAGACACAAGAAGGTGACCTGACAGCTGAGCCCAGTGTGCTTTTATTTGTGATGAGTAACCAAGCACTGACGGTCCCTTGGATGTGCTCCACCCATCAGAGTGGAAAACATCCAGTACACATCCACTGAGTCCCGCCACTCCACCCAACCCCACCCCACCCCCACCCCATGGGGCATAGAGTCTCTTAACTAATATGCCACCTGAGTCCAGGCTGCAGAACACACACATTGCTGCCATCAAAGTGTATGGCTAACAGCTTTATGTCCTGGAAACACTGCTGTGAAAAACTGAAAGAACTTTAATCTTTCAGTTTGTCCTTCATGTAGCATCCAGTCTATATAAATCCCTGAGGTCTGGCCCTGTAGTTATCACCACTTTGTAGATGTGCACAACACAGTGGCTCAGGTGAGGGTTACAGGTCTCCAACTTTGTTTCACAGTTTGCTCACTACTGACCTGTAGTAAACTGTCTTTTTCTTAATATTTCAACATTCACATGTACTTTTTTTCCTGGCATGTTGGATGACACCAAGGAAAAATAAAGTCTGACTTAATGTTTAGTTGGTGCAGGAATCCATTAAATTCTTTCCTAAACCTTTTTCCCTTAGACCAGGTGTCTGCAACCTTCTACACTTGAAGAGCCATTTAGGCCAATTTCTCAGTGACCATGATAACCCAGTCAGAGCCACAATGTCCTACTTCACCCTTTAAAAAAAGAAAAGGACTGATTTATATCATTCCTATTATAATGATAAAAATAAATGAATTTTTGTTTTTTGGCATAAATAAACAAGAAACATAAAGAGACTATAGCCTTCTTTCAAAGAACAGAGGTTCACATGACTTTTTTTTTCAAAAATAAATGACCCTGTGTCACATAGGATCATTTTTAATGCAGTGAATGCAGTAGTACATAGTGTAATGTCAGCAGTGATTTAAAAAAAGAAAAAAAAACTTTTTTTTTTTTTTTTTACCATTTTGTTGTGCATGTCAGCCAAAAATTTGTATATCTAACAAACCAAAATTAAATCTGAGCTAACTAAGTGACCCTTTTTTATGCTAGTAAATTAAATGTTTTGGTTTTGCATGTTCACTCTTTTCTTTGTGCCTTCTCCTCTCTCTCTGTAGGCTTTCCACCCTACTTTAGAGGACCATGAGAGTGAGGACGTGTTTGAAGGAGAACCCCGACCCAGAGGTCACTCCTTTGAAAGTGGCTTTACAGACTTTGTCCAGTACCAGGAAGATGGCCCAGAGGAATCGAACCAAACCACCCAGCCTGCGCTCAGAACAGGAGGTCGATCCTCTGGCCCGTGTCAGACCAAGCCTCTGGACAAACCGGTCATGCAGTGCTGCCTGGAGCACTTTCAGCAGTTTCTTTCTCGCCTCATCACCTTGTACATCATTCCTGGACAGGTGGATCAATCTGAGGGTCAGGGCAGGGAGCTTATGGACCCCTTGCTTACAGAGGGCGCCCCGTACAGTGACTCACACACAGCACTTGAGACGGTCCCCAGAGACTTTGTTGCTGCCTTCACTGCTGCCTGTCAGCTCTTCCTGGAATGCTCTAGCTTCCCGGTCTACATCGCAGAGGGAAATCTGAAGTCATCACCCACTCTGGAAGAGTCATTTAGTAAGTCTCAAAGTTCTCTGTGATATTAATAGAGGGGGAAAGCCCTTTTAACCTCCCAGCAGTGATCACCCATGGTCCAAGTAAATTTCTGCTAATTTACAGTTTTGTGTACTTTGATATTTTGAATGTGTACGTTTTTGAGTGGCAGATAAGGAGCTGCTGTTTTGTGTCTTCTCCATACAGACACTGAGCAGGTCCGTCTGCCTGTGTGGCTGCAGACACTGATGGATGCCTGCTGCCTGGCCAATGAGTTCAGCCTCCAGGGTGCAGCCATCTCCTTGCTCATGGACCTTATTGGACTAACACAGTCAGTTGCCATGGTAACAGCTGAGAGCGTGGCCTCTGGCAGCAGCAGCTTCGAGTCCACACAGACAATGAGTCCCAGTCAGGGACGAGTCGCTGTGATTATCAGGCCTCCGCTCACTCAGGGAATCCTGAAGCACATTGCAGAAAGGACAGACTTTTTCAAGGTAGAATTAGTTTGTGGATGTGGAGCAGCTTCTGTCCGGCTTGGTTCTGTTTTATAATCCAATCCCTGTCTGTCATTAGAGTGTGGCTCTGATTTTGTGGCATCAGCTGAGTGAAGGAACACCTCAGCATCACCAGCGCAGCGTGGAGCTCTTTTACCAGCTTCACAACTTGGTTCCTTCATCCAGTATCTGCGAGGACGTCATCAGCCAGCAACTCATGCACAAGGACAAGGTCAGCACTCTGGACCCTTTAACCTTGGCCAAAACTTGATCTCACAGGGTTTAGCTTTGATACAGCGCAAGGTTAAGACAGAAATGTTAAATAGGTTACACACACTTCTATGTAGACATTGAAGCAACACATGGAACTACAAAAAGTAAAATGTTTGTTTGATGTATTTATAGATGATGAAAAACAACAGTGAGGCGGAAAAAAGCAGTTTCAGGGAAAACTGAAATTGTTCAAACTCTTCGAAGATAACAGAAAAACAGTTTTAATTAGGCATGTCAGAAGGACGGCTCAGTAGGACTATTTAACAAACACATCAGTTGATTTGCCCTAAAGACATCTTAAAAAATTTATTTGATATCATAGCAGAGACTGCATGTTTAAACCTGCCTAGAAAGACCAAGGGAAGTGTAGTTATCAGCTCAATTGATACCATAGCCAAACACTAATTAGGGATTCTTGTTATTGTAGTATATTATTGTTATACTATATTGTACTGTTGCCGGTGAGATTACAGGTAGAGCGGTATGAGTCCCGGGATGTGTCCATGAATGGAACGTGAGCACATGCATGAGAAGGAGAAGTGAATAATGACTTTCCTTTAAAAACATTGTTGTAGCATGAATATGATGATGAGAATTTATGAATGACTCATATCAATGGAACCATTAAGTTTTGGTTGTTTTTCAGACACTCATAATTTTTTTTGATCACCTTTTCGTGGAGCAAGCAGCTGTCTTACTCTCTCCATTTAATTCTGATCAAAATGAAACAAAAATATGTTTTTTTTTTCTTCTTTTTCTTCTAAATATCTTTGTAGGTCATTGTTTTCATTAAGACAAACCAATAGAGACACATACTGTCAGTTTAAAACGTTTATTCAAAGATTTATTGAGCCTTGAAGCCTAAATCTGTGAATATTTTGCTTTACCAAACTTTACCAAACTGTTTTTGTGTGTTACTTGCTCAAACTACTGCCGTCTTTAGCTTTGCTTTACGACAATAAAAGTTCGTGATCCTTTAATGATTTGCAGAATTCTTGTAGAGTATTTATCTTAGGGATGGGCAATATGCTGATGCCAGAATCAGCAATTATTTGCCTAATTTGAGAATATCAGTATCGGCCTGATTTTGAAAAAAAACACCAGAATTGTTCTGACTTTTTTCAGAGACATTTTATTGAAAAGGATACATGTTGTTTCTAATAGATCCCGACAATGAGAAGCTTATGGTTTACAGTGTCTAATAGTCACTAAATGGTCTGATTGTTTTCAGATATATTTTTAAAGTTTAAAGGTGATAGTTGTTCCTATGTGATCCCTGGCTGTATGTTAATAGGTCACGTACAATGTGATTGTACAGCAAAAGAATAGTTTTGCATTTTTAATAAAGAACCAAAAAAGAAATCTAAACTTTGTTTTATTGTAGGCATTTAAATATCGATATCGGCTATCTGCCACAGTTGCAGGGGAAATATTGGTTGTCGGTTTCAGTTGGAAAAAAATAATATCAGCCCATCCCTATCATCTGTAACAATAAGCTTGAAATTTATAGCCGTTATCCGAAATATATGATTCCTGATAGGGATGCAACATCCAACTTCCATCACGTCTGAAACTACACAATCACATCGGGACATCCCTACAAGAAATGGCATGGCATCATTGAGTTCGTCACTAATCCACACTCTGCGCATCACCCTTCTTTCTCTTTTAGAGGATTCGGTTGGAGGCTCATGTGAAGTTCTCCGTTTTGTGGCATTTAACTCGGGATTTGAACATCACCAAGTCCTCTCCCTTCAGTCGCACATTTGACAGGTAGAGTGATCCATCAGATTGATGCATCAGATAGATTGACGCGTCCACTCCTCACTTCTCCTCTCGCTGTTCTCCAGGTCTCTCTTCATCATGCTCGACAGCTTGAGCTACTGGGATCCGTGGACAAGTGCAGTAGGCCGAGCATGGATTAATCAAGTCCTGCAGAGACATGATATTGCTCGAGTGCTGGAGCCACTCCTCCTCCTCCTGCTCCACCCTAAAACTCACAGAGTTTCTATTCAGAAGGTGCAAGCGCAGCGCCATCTGGCTAATGTGTTCTCTGGTCCTGATCAGGAACCAGCAGATCCCATTTATGGCAGGGAATTGAGCTTCTCTGAAAGTAAGCAGATTTTTGTTTGTTCTTTTTTGTTCTGTTTGTAGTGACTTCTTGCAACAGATCAAAATGTTTTAACCAATAGAAACAAAAATAGCTTTCTTTTGTTTTCTTCAGACTTTAGTCAGCTTCAAAGTGAAAGGCTTGGACATGAGGAGCTCCATGGTCTGGCAGTGAGCGACCTGGAGCCATTCTGTCTGACTGTCAACCCTTTAAGTGACAGCTTGTCCATTCTGAGTCTAAGTAGTGAGAACCTCCAAGTAGCTGTTGATTATCAGCCTACTGACCAGCAGGGGGAGCTGCAGGGCTCAGAGTCCAGTGCATCTCCTTCACCTACAGTGGAAAACTGCAGCTTTGAGGAGCCGGACCGGGTCAACAGATCAGTGAATGGCTCTGAAGGGCAGCTCGGTTCTACAGAGAGCACGTCTGAAAACTCTATAGAGGAAGCTGTATCTTCTGTCTTGAATGATGTCATAGACAGAGTTATGAGTATGATGGACGAGGAATTCACGGAAGTCTCATCTCAACATGAAAACTGGCCCCAGACGGATTCTGACAGCACATCATCGGACACCTCCACCGGTTTCCGTCTGGACCTCTGTCCTCCTCAATGCTCCAGCCACCAGACTTTGCCAGAGATGTTAGCTGGGGGCACTTTAGAGTTTCTGTCTGTCACAGAGGAGCAGCACAAAGAGGGCATTGTCCGTCATAGCTCCTCTCCCTCCATTGTGACATTGCCAGACAGCTCTGATCCAGCCACTCCGGACCACAACCTTCAGGTGGATGACTCTCAGACCCGGAAGCGTAGCCACAGCAGCACTCAGCTCAGCCTCAAGGGGAAGATAATGGAGAGGCTGGCAGACAAGTCTCCAGGGGCAAAGCCAAAGATCAAGAAGACAAAGAGGAAAGATGAGGAAAAGCAGAGAAGAGCGGCAAATCAAGCCGAAAAGCTGCGTCCACCCAGTATCTTCTTTGGGGACAGCCTTGATTTGGAGAACTGGTACAGTTGTGGGGAGGGTGAGGTGTCTGAGATTGAGAGTGACACAGGTTCACCGAGCGGGTGCTCAGAGGGAACTGTGGGTGGTGTCAGTGTCACAGGGCACAGGCCATCCTCTACTCCACCTCGTTTTAACATCCATCCTCTCTACCAGCATGTTCTGCTCTACCTCCAACTGTATGACTCCTCCAGGACCCTGCACGCCCTGTCGGCCATCGCAGCCATGCTACGAGCGGCTCCCTCAGGCTTTGTGAGTGCCATCTCCACCACTAGCATCAACAACACCTACAGTCCGCAGCTCTCTCTGCTTCAAAACCTGCTTGCCCGTCACAGAATCTCTGTCATGGGCAAAGACTTCTACTGCCCCATTCCCCAGGACTCCCATTCCCACTCATTCCGAAGCGCCATGTATCTGGAGATCATAATTTCTCTCTGCCTCTATTTTCTAAGAAGCTACTACTCTGCCCACGTCACAGCGGGCCCTCAGGATTTGGCAGGAAACCGAGCCATGCAGCTCACCAGTGTGGAAGTCCTAACGCTATTGTTCAGCGAGCTCACCAAAGTCACCGGGGGCTCGGCGAAGGGCTTTGCTAGTTTCATCAGCGATGTCCTCTCGAAGTGTAAAGTTCAGAAAGTGGTTCTCCACTGCCTACTGTCTTCCATATTCAGTGCGCAGAAATGGCATGAGCAGCGAACAGCTGGGGTGAACACCGCCGCGGTGGAGGAGGGTCTGTCAGAGGACAGCGTCATCAATCTATCAGAGGACCAGATGGACAGCTGCAGCGCCGTCCAGTCCCAGCTGCTGCGACTGCTGCATAGCCTGATTGTGCTGGAGCACAGAGTTCTGCTGCCGGCTGACGAGGGAGGAGACGGCGGGTCAGTGGGAGGAGGTGGAGGAACAGGAGGCAGTGCTGGCGCAGGGTTTGAGGTCTTAGGTGGAGAGGTGGAGCATGTCAACCCTCAGCAGCCAATGACTTCCCTGCAGTACCTTCATGGACAGCCTATCACAGCACAGGGCATGTTTCTGTGTGCGGTGATTAGGGCCCTGCATCAGCACCACGCCTGTAAGATGCATCCTCAGTGGATCGAGCTCATTACAGCCTCCCTGCCTTACATGGGGAGGGTGTTGAGGAGGGTGGTGGCCTCAGTCACTCTGCAGCTATGCAGAAACCTGGATAACCTTCTCCAGCAGTACCGCTATGAGACCGGACTAACTGACATCAGGTATTAAAGTCTGGATCTACTTCTCTATCATGACACACAGGCTACAAACATAATGCAGGAAAACATCATAGTTTGATCACCAGAGGGAGCTCTTTACCATCTGATGTGTTGTTCTGATGTGTTGTGAAATGTAGAGATTTTAACATGGAACTCTTTGTCTGTCAGGCCGCAGTGGATGGCTCTTTGTATTCCCCCTGACCTGATTCTGACTGTCCTGGAGGGGGTGACGACCATTATCCATTCCTGCTTACTGGACCCCACTTCTCAATACCACCAGGTGAGGGCAGCACATGATCGAAGCTGAATTCACCCACTTTTCTTTTAATTAAACATTCATGAACCCCTTGACTGTTTCCAAATCCTTGTACATATTTGATCATTTATTTAAATATTAGTGTATTGACGATTAAATTATATTTAAAAACTGCAAAATACTGGCTTGAGGGTCAGCGCTGAGCATCCTAATGATTGTTGTGCTATTCAGTTACAAGTGAGTGTTGACCAGAAGCATCTTACTGAGGCTCGCTCAGGCATCCTGTCCATTCTCCACACCATCATGACCTCTGTCACCCACCTGTGGAGCGTTCTCCACCAGGCTGACAACTCGGACAAACCAGCTGCTGCCTCAGCCGCCTCCATGTCCAACATCAACCTGGGCTCCACTAAGGTATTATCTACAAATAACATAGAATGAAAGGATCAGACACAGATGAACAAGCAGCTTATTGGGAAAACTGTTTACAGTTTTCTTTTAGACCATTAGTTTTGGTGTCTCACTATCTGAAACCCCCCTGGCGTATTTCATAGAAGCTTTATCTCCTTAAGCCAATGATAAGCCAGTTTTGAAGCTAGACCCTGATTGATTTTTGAGCTCACTTATTCTGAAGTTTAATTTGATGAGGGCTTTTAAATAATATGTAGGGTGGGTAAATCCTAGTAGAAGGGTTTCAAATTTCAGGCCTCAAGATCTGGCGTCTTGCTGGTTTTTCAGTATCTCTGCCTGACCTGCTGCTAATGATCTGGATCTGTTATTTTTTTAAAAGCTACAGTGGTAGGGTTCGTTGTAAAATCAGGACACCAATCTCTGAGCAGAGTTTTGTTTGTTTTATTTTGTGGTTATGCGTGTAGCATAAAGTTACAGTAAAGTCGCTCAGCAGTGTTGAAGGTATTTAGCAATTTACCTAATTGTTTCATGCTTCCACCAAAGAATACTGTAAAATAATTAGTCAACTATGTCATCTGCAGAATCTCAGACAGCAGATTCTGGAGCTGCTGGGTCCAATCTCCATGAACCATGGTGCTCACTTCATGGCAGCAATAGCCTATGTTTGGAATGAGAGGAAACAAATCAAAGCTCCAGTCAGAAATAAGGTAGAGTAAAGATCTGCCAAAAACTGGACTTTTCTCAAATCTCTTTGTTTAAATGTTTAAAATGTTTGTTTGAGTTGGCTTAAACTCAGTGTAAGAGCAAACAGGCGTAGGACAGATGTATTTCTGCTTTTTCCATATCTGTGTTTTGGAGTAAGCAAAACTGCAGTCAGATCTGGTGCCCAGTTTTCATTCATCTTGTCTTTCAGGTGATTCCTGCAGCCACAGAGGAACAGCTGCTGCTGGTGGAGCTGGTTCGTTCAGTGAGTGCCATGCGCACAGAGACCGTCATCCAGACGGTCAAAGAGGTGTTGAAGCAGCCGCCCGCCATCGCAAAGGACAAGGTTTGCTTTGATGTTTGCTGCTGATTTTGATGAGAAAAATGTATTTATATTTCTTCATATCTGCTCCCAAATGTAACCGTTGATAGAGCACAGTGAGGGGTCTATATCTCCTGATAATGATGAAAGCAGTGATTTATTAAATACAAACAGATGGAAATATTTTTATCTAAAATATGACATGAGGTAGTATTAAAACTAGTTTTTTCAACCTGTCCTCATTCGTTTGCTGTTTTTTCTTGGTTCCTCAGAAGCATCTCTCATTGGAGGTATGCATGCTGCAGTTTTTCTATGCATATGTGCAGAGGTGAGGGCACTGCGTCACAGTTCCTGTTGTTTCAGTGTTGTGTAGAGGTTCCGTTCTTTAACCACGAGAGCCTTTTTGCCTTATGTGTCATAGGATTCCTGTTTCCAGTTTGGTTGACAGCTGGCAGCCCCTGCTGGTTCTGCTGAAGGACTCAGTCCCGCTGGGCCTGCCTGCTCCTGGACAGTTTCTCATTCTGGGGTTGGTTTTTCCTGCACAACTTCCATCTTACACAATTGAAAAGAGCTGAAGAATGCGTTTTTATGTTTATGGCTCCATTTGGTTCTTTTTATGGACTTTCTTGCAAACGCGGAAAATTATTTTTGTAATTAATTGAACTCCTTTTATTTTCTTACATTAGGATTTTGAATGAATTTATTCTGAAGAACCCTAATCTGGAGAGCAAAAAGGACCAACGAGAGTTGCAGGTATCCACTGCAACAACCTAAAAGCCATACCTGTGTTGTTCTTTGTATTAAAGTTTGCTCTTTCTCCTCTATACTGAAAAACAGCCTCCTGGAAATACATTAAAAACATTTGAAAAAAATTACGTTAAATAAGCATAACAATATATTTTTTTTAAATCTGCCCGTTTGGGTGAGAAAATGGTCTTACCAAGAATTTTTATTTTAAGAAAAAAATTCAAGTCACTAAGACATGTTTTCTCCAGCTAAGACTATGTTTCTAATAAAAATACTTTTTTTCTTAAAAAAGAATCTTGGTACTTTTTAAATATTTTTAGAATTGGGAATGATAGAATGATATGACGGCTTTAGTTTTTTCATTACATTCCCAAAACAACTAACTTAGTGAAACTAGTTTTAGTAGATTCTAATTGGATAGTTTATTACAATTCATTGCTTTAACAGGTAAACTAATGAAAAAAGGATGATCATAAAAACATTGTTGTAACACACCATAATGCTTGTTTTTTTTTAGGTTTAACCTGAGATGTTAGAACATTCAAGACTAGATACAGCTGTGCTTATTAGCTCTTCTAGTGAAAAATACTGAGAGTAGAAGCTTTCCATCTCATGTTTTTGAGTGAGAACATAAAAGAAAATTCTGACCTTCAGCCACAAAAAAGTTTAATATTTTGAAACACAAGTTGGGGTTGTAAGGTTGAAATTACTGGTGGAAGAGGTAACTGAGAACATCTTCTGTCCTCAGGACGTCACCCATAAGGTGGTGGAGGCCATCGGAACCATTGCAGGCTCCTCTTTGGAGCAAACCACATGGCTGAGGAGAAACCTGGAGGTGAAGCAATCTCCTCAGATCGTTGTGGATGGAACAAACCTGGAAGCTGATGTGGAAGGTTTACAAACATTTCTTTACGTAATGGTATCTGAAGAAAGTGTGAAGGCAAGCCTGGTAGATGTCACTGCTATCCCAGAATAAATATCTTCTGAAAATCTTGATTTTAACCAAAGTGAGGTTTATTCATTCTTTCAACCACATGTGCTTTATAGCTGCTGCTAACATTTGGCATGTGTGTTGTAGATTTAATGCTCACAGTGATGCAGGCCTCCACCTTCACTCCATCAGTGTACAGCGTTCACGCCCTTACTCTGTTGGCCAAGGTAACACACCAGCGTCTGAGATACAAGCTCTGATTCTGTTTCTCTTTTGTCATCTTGATCATGCTTCAAGTTGTTTTCTGTCTCGTGTACAAGCGGTTTTGGACTTGAGACTTTCAGCCATAGCCTTGTGGTGCAGCAACGCTCTCCTCAGAGCTGATCCACAGCCAATTCTTTATCATATCTGATGCTCTAAATCAATTCCTTCAGTTTGATGTATGCTAGTTGCATCTGAGCTGTTTTTACATCTGCAGAAGCACATCTTTGTGCTTACTAAAAATGTTAAAGATTCAAACGTTTGACTGCTCATGGCAATATGCTTGAGTGAGCTGTGTGAGAGTGTTTGTTGGTACAGTTGGAATTCATTTACAGTCTTTTCTTAACAGCTTCATTTAAATTGAACTGAATGAAGTCTGATAACCCCAGGAATGGCTTTTTAGGTGCTGGCTCATCTCCTGGACATGGTGTTCTACAGTGATGAGAAGGAGAAGGTCATTCCGCTGCTGGTTAATATCATGCACTATGTAGTGCCCTACCTCCGTAACCACAGGTGTGGATGAGCTCCCTGTTTTTCTTCCATTGTTTTAAACAGCTTCCAATGATGATTAATCTGATTGTGAAAACAAAAACAGATTAAAATTGAAAGCTGACTTTCAGCTTTTATCAATGAACAAATGTAAAACCGTGGCTGCTTTAAGAGCCCTTTTTCCTCTTTTTCTTGACAGTGCCCACAATGCCCCCAGCTACCGCGCTTGCATCCAGCTATTAAGCAGTCTGAGTGGCTACCAGTACACTCGCCGTGCCTGGAAAAAAGAGGCCTTTGACCTCTTCATGGACCACACCTTCTTCCAAATGGATGCTTCCTGTGTCAGCCAGTAAGCAGCAGAAGACAAACAGCTGCAGCTGATGCTGTCTTTGTATTATTAATCAAATCTGTCTGGTTTTTCAGCTGGAGAGCCATCATTGACCACTTGATGACTCATGATAAAACTACATTCAGAGACCTCATGAGTAAGCGTTCCTTTTCTTGTAAATTTGTTTCTTGAATTTCAGAACACTAATATTTTTTTCTTCAGTCTGTTAATCCACAGATCAATTTAAATGAGTGTGTTACTATTTAAAAAGCAAAAAAGTGGTGGGATTGTAAACATTTAAGAGAAAAGAAGTGCAGAGAAGCTGTAACTTCATTTTGTTTGGCCCTCAGCTCGGGTGGCTGTGGCCCAGAGCAGCTCTCTGAGTCTGTTCACCAACAGAGATGCCGAGCTGGAGCAGAGAGCCATGCTGCTCAAGCGGCTGGCTTTTACCATCTACAGCAGCGAAGTTGACCAATACCAGAAATACCTGCCGGACATACAGGGTAAATGCTCACGTTTATCACAGGTCCACGCTGACAAGCAGTTGTAGTTCATATCTTAAAACAACTTCAAAAGGAGGCTGCTTTGCTGGTCTAAAAGTCAATGGCTCTTTTTTTGAAAAAGCTGATCTAAGTGAAAAGACTTGGAGTTGTCTTTATAAGTACAATTACATTTCTGTTGAACTCTTAATCCAATCATCTTTTCATCTATTTCAGAGGCGTTCCCGGTGTTTTTTTTATGATGATGATGTCGTTTTTCACCCAAATCAAAAACCTGTGTCAATTTTAGGGACATAGTTTCAGAGCAGAGCAGCAGAAGTTCATTGAAACATCATCAAAAGCTGTACAGTTTTAAGGCAGATACCAGCTCAGATAAGGAAAACGAAGACGCACTTGGATCTACAATGGATGATTCAGAATGGAGCGTATCAGGGAGCTTGTGACCCGCCCAGCTTATTTTCTACCTCACAAAGATCTTTTTAAACATCATTTTTTGTCAGCTTCTCTTTCACAACAAATTGAATAAAGAAATGTTCAGAAACACCATTTTAATCTTAATGTTCTTTATCTATGTCCTCCATCCTCAGAAAAATACCTCAAGAACATGTTAAAAACACAATTTTCATCAGAGTGGGTCTTTAAGTAGTGCTTTTAATGTGGTGAGGTTTCAATGAAATTCCTGGATGTTCTTTTTCTTTGTGTTACTAAAGCAGACTTGTGTGTTTGTTTAGAGCGTCTGGTGGAGAGCCTGCGTCTGCCTCAGGTGCCCATCCTTCATGCGCAGGTGTTCCTGTTCTTCAGAGTGCTTCTGCTGCGCATGTCCCCTCAGCACCTCACCTCACTGTGGCCCACCATGATCACTGAGCTGGTAAAGCAAGAAACAGTGCAGCTTTGTGGGTTTCTTTAGGTTCACAGTACACATCAGTTGTTCACACACTCATTCTTACTCTGTAGGTTCAGGTCTTCTTACTGATGGAGCAGGAGCTAATTGCAGATGAAGACATCACAAGGTGTAGTACCTGTCAGATGACAGACGTGAATAAGCATTTTTAATTAATGTAATTCTAATAATTAACGTAATTGACGTGGAGAAAAGCGGCTTTGTGCCGTCATATAACACTTTACTAATGTAAATTTGGTAAACTTTACTGACTTTACAGATGAAGTATTGCACATAAAAGCGCTTTTCTCTGTGTCAAAATCCGTTAGATTCTTAATAGCGTGAACGGTCGAGTTAACAGTGTGTCAAAGAGTCTGTGCTGCTTAGGTGTCGCCGTTGACATCTCAAATTGTAAAGAGTTAATTTTTAGATGTCTTTGTGCTGCTGGTCCTCAGATCATCAGGACCTTCAATTGCCGGTCTGGAAACCACCTACTCAGGAGGGAACGGCTTCTCCACTTCCTACAACAGTCAGCGCTGGCTCAACCTGTACCTCTCTGCCTGCAAGTTCCTGGATCTGGCTTTGGCTCTTCCCCCTGAGAGCCTGCCGCAGTTTCAAATGTGAGCAGAGATCTAACTCCCACTTGACTATGCATAACAAACCTTTGAAATGACAAATGTGTTGAAGTTGAACTAAATACATATGCTGTGGTTTTGCAGGTACCGCTGGGCTTTCGTCCCCGAGGCGTCGGATGATTCGGGGATGGAAGTGAGACGTCAAGGGACTCATCAGAGAGAGTTTAAGCCATATGTGGTCCGTTTGGCGAAGCTTCTGAGGAAACGGGCAAAAGTACAACTTCCTCCTTCTCTGACAGAAGGTTATTAAAAATAATCTAATTGCAAGAGAAGTTTTATTTTCTTGGGTGTTTTTTTTTCTTTCGCCTCTCAGAAAAACCCAGAGGAAGATTGTTCTACCAAAACTCTGACCTGGGAGCCGGGACACCTGATGCTGACCCTGTATGTCATCCGCAGCATGGAGCAGCTACTGCCCTTCTTCAATCTGCTCAGCCAGGTGTTTAACAGCAAGGCGAGCAGCCGCTCCAGTTCAGCCTACACACAAAACACCAGTGAATCTTCCTTCCCCGGACACAAGGAAGGCCACAAGCTGGAGAGCCAGAAGGTCTTCTGGAGTCGAGCTCGACAGAACATCGAGGAAATGGTGGAGAAAGACTTTCTAGAAGGTCTTATCAAGACGTGAAACCACAACCAGGAACAGGAAGTTTAACAGTTAACATCACTAGTAAAGAACCTCAAACTGTTTATTCGAGAACAAACACACGGGATACAAATGGGAGAATAATTTGTACTTTTTTGTATTTAGAATGATTCCCTTTTCAGAAACTAGTGTATTTAATTTTAAATATTTATACATAAAGAACTTTGAGGAGTTTTAACATTTCATGTGAGTCCTTTTGGACCAAGTGCCATTCCATATCGATGTAACTTAATAAAAAAAGATTTCTAATGACAAAGCTGGATGAGCTGTCTGTTTAAAAATACCAACATTCTGCTTTTGCTGTCTAGTGTTACCCATACTTATTTGTGTAAATGCTTGGAAGTTTTTCAACTACGCTTACGTCAACATGTTTAACTCCCAAAGAAGATGCCTTTCTATTTGGATTTTCCCATTTTATTGGTTTGTGAAGGTGAAACTATCCCATTAGGAAAACAATGAGGAGAAGCTTTACATCTTTCTAAATTTAGCAAAGACGTGACCGTACAGTGTGGTAGAATGTTCTAATAATGTTCCCTTTGGATTATTCTGATGTGGAAAAACAACAGTGGGCTGAACTTTATCAAACTAAAATGTGAATGGATTTGACATTCATTCTTGTTTACTTGTTTCTTTATAAACAGATTTAATTTACAATTGATGCAGATAAATGACAGAGTCAAAACTTTCTTTCTGAAATATGAAAAACTATTTCTAGATTTATAATTAGAACTAACACTACAGTTCTACTCTGTTTTTCAAAATAAAACCATCTCAACAGAATTTTCCCAGTTTTGCACACTAATCTACTTCCTTCTGTCTTTATTCAAATGTCCTTTAATAATTGGAAACAGTTCAACTACTTAAACATTTACAACCACACGTGCAAAAGTCAAATCTAAGACTAAAAGTAAAGCTTGTCTATATTTGCTGGAAAGAAAATAAAAGCATGAATGTTAGTGTTTTCCTCTTTTGTTTAGATGTGAATTAAAGCGGTTTAAGAGCATATTTGTACTTAACCGTATTTGTAATGGATTTTGGAGACAAAAAGATAAATTCCACTTTCTGTGTCTTCAAGAATTCCACCCAAAAACGAGCCAGAGCTCATTCACAGGGCACACAAGCTTTAAAGTCTCCTGTTAAGATGCAGAATAAGCTTTGTTCAGTTGTTTTGGTCCAAAACAAGACTTGATGTAAAAAAAAAACAACAATCGAAGAACTTTCAGTTTCACTATCCAGACATTAGAGGATCTTAGAAGAAAAAGCAGCAAAAATGACAAATACAAAAAACAACAGTGGGCTGAACTTTATCAAACTAAAATGTGAATGGATTTGTTGGATTATTTCTTGTTTACTTGTTTGTTTGTACATCTCCTTTTCCTGAGCCAGAAGCACGCGTGCGATGATGGAGCGAGGCTTTGCACCTTTCTCTGCTGGTTTTGGTTGAAGCGTGCGATGCGCCCTGTCAATCACCACTGGCTTGTCAAAGTTTTCAGCTGCGAGCAGTTTAGGGACGAGGTGGGATACAAAGTCCACTGGCCTTTCCTTTTCCTCCCCTTCAGGAATGCCCACTTTTTTATGTTGTTAATTCTGGATCTTCCCTCCAAATGCAAAAGCTTAGAGCAAAGCTCCTTGTTTTCTTTTTTCAAATCAGCCAGGGACATTTCCACGGTCATGATGCTCTGCTGTGTTCCACGGCTTGCTTTTCCACATCGCTCAACCTCTCAGTTAGCACTTGTTGGCCAGCTGTGGGACTTTGAAAGTTTTGTTCAAACTTGTCAAATCACTCGTTAATGGATTTAAGGATGTTTTCTGAGATTTTTTGCCACATTGGTGGTAGCTCATCCTCTTTGTCGTGGTCGGGGTTCCTGGCAGGGCTAGTATTTTCTTTAATAGCTTTAGCTGTAGCGTCAGCCTGTTGGCGTCCTCTACCTTTGCATTTACTGGCCATTTTTGGATGCAAGATGTCAAAGATTGTTTGGTCAATCTAACTGCTTGTTTTAGGGCTTCGATTGAGGCATAAATGTTGGCAAATGATAGTCATATTTATATTAAAATAAATCAATTGTTTAAAAATAATATAAGGTTTGGTCAGATCTGTATTTCCTGTATGGTATAGCAATAAGAGAACCAATCATCTTTGAGAGGAGCTCCTGCCTCAGACAAAAGAGTTTAAGTAGGTTGGGGTCTTGTTCACAGTTCACAAGAGAGGGAAGAGGAGCGTGAGATTAAGAGGAGGATTGTGATGAAGAGGGAGCTGAATAGGAAAGACCTTCATTTAAATAAAGGTACACCTTGCTAATACTGGGTTGGACCCCCCTTTGCCTTCAGATTTGTCTTAATCCTTGTTGGCATAGATTCAAAAAGGTTCTGCAAACATTTCTCAGAGAGTTTGGTCTATATTGACATGACAGCATCACACAGTTGCTGCAGATTTTTTGGTTGCACATCCATGATGCCGATCTCCTGTTCCAGCATATCCAAAAGGTGCTGTATTGGGTTGAGGTCTGGTGACTGTGGAGGCCATTTGAGTCCAGACAACTCATTGTCATGTTTAAGAAATCAGTCTGAGATGATTCCAGCTTTTTGACATGGCACAGACCAACAGAACCTTTCCACTGCCCCCCCTTAAGGTCATCATCTGGAGACCCACCTGGCTGATCAGGATACACACAATGGAAGTCCTAGCATAACTGAGTCAAGAATATTAGGCCAGGAAACCCAATTCTGCATCTCAGGACCATAGCACTCCCAGTTGACAAGGTACTGAAGACCCCAACCACAGAGACAAACTCCCAGGAGATGATGAACAGTGAAGACCTCTAGTTATAACTACTACTGGTAAATGGAAATGGGAGGTGGAGGAAAAACCAGAGGGCAAGCTGCGCTGATAGAAACAGGCTTTGACAAAATGTCGTTGGAAACAGCTTGTAGCTGTTATGTTGGACCCACAACAACAATTCATAACCTTCCTGCTCCTCTCCTCCAATGCATCCACTTGCAGACAACTAAACCCATGTACATCTTTGTTTCCTCATTCAAGCTGGCATCCGGCTCAAAACTTAATGGTTGGCGAGCTCCAATATTGCTTGCCATTTTTCTTGCACTGTTAATGTAACTTTGGAGTTGTGCGTGGCTGCAAGCTAGCAGGAGAGAGTGTAAACACTGGGATGATGGGAAATGTGGATGGGCTAACTGTGAGACAGCAATCCCACTCACAACTCTGTAGACTTCATAATACCACACAGATGTGATTTTTTTCCAGCTGCTTTCTGCCTAGCAGTTCCGATCCGTGTGTTGTCATAGACATCAAAGGCTTTAATCAAATCACTTGACATGGTTACCTGAAGTGTGATTAATGACAAAGGATCTTCTAATAAAACAACCTGCACTTATTGATTTTCTATATCTGATTAAAGTAAATGATCTTTCAGACATAAATGATTTATTGTTGCCTCTTTTTATACTTGATCTGAAGAAATGACTTTTCTGATGAAAATAATCAGCATTTATTTGATTTTTAATGATTTTTATTTTTTTAATTAATTTATTATTATTATTATTATTTTTGATTTTTTCACATCACTGATTCTTTTGACAAAACTATTCTGCAAAAAAAAAAGATCATTATTCTCTATGATTATTATTTTTACATATGCTTCAACCACGTCTAAAATAGTGTTGTACTTACATGCAAAGCAGTATGACTTATTCTTACTCAAGGATGTTTAATGACCTGTATTACTGTCAGTACAGTATAAATGATTATTAGTTATATCTAATGTAAAGTAAATGGTATGGTTGAGTCGGGGTGGGATTATATAAGTTTGCTTCCTCCCACTCCCTTTCAAGCAGTCAACCTTATGATGCCTATTTATTCTATGTTTGACATGACTACTGATGCAAATCTTTGTTGTTGTTGATTGTGTTACACATGTCTTATATATCTTGTCTGCTTGAAATAAACCATTTTCAATTCAATTCAAATCCGCAGGTGCAACAGAAACATCTTTTTTCTGTGGTAGAATTACAGATTTTCCATGAAAGCCAGACTGTTGCTGATGGGACTGAAAATGACTTGAGACAAATGTTTTGTTTATGTTAGTTTCTCCTTTGTGAAGAACCTCCACTCACTGTTTGCAAACAAATGTTGGATTTTGATCATGTTTGCTAACTTGAAATTAGAATGGACTAACGTCCTTTCCCATAATGCTTCTACAAATATTTCAAATCAAATTTAATCAAACTTTATTTAAAAGTAGCACTTGTCATACTTTGACCAGCTAAAATTATGAGAAGTGCTTTACAATTAAAACCAAGACATCGTCATAGACTTCAAATGCAATCATCCCACCCCTTTGCCCTCCCTCACGTTTGTCTCTTTGTTTTGATTCTGTTAACGTAGCCGACATTACCCAAGTCTGATAATGTTTAGACACAAAATCACAATGATAATAAAGAAACACTGCTACACTATTGAAATGTGTTTGGATATCCAAGTAGATGAACGTGAATTAAATTATGATGACCCCACCCCCCAACCACCACACACACCCTGTTGATGTAAAGAGACCACTGTATCATCTCAATGGACCGTTTACCGGTGGATGTTCCAACCAGATACTAGTAGACCATTGAGATTTCATACCCCGACCAACAGTCTTTGTTGTGTCTTCATGGCTGCTGTTTTTATACTCTGTAATCTATGGGAACAGCTACAGTGAAGAAGTAAAGTAATAGCAACTTTACAACATAGTACAACGTGCAAAAAATAAAAAATAAAATAGAAAACAACAATTAAAAAGTGTTAGTATGTTTCAGTACTACACTGGATTTTTTTAAAATTAATTGTAATTTTGTTTGAAATATGTCTAAAAATTCTAATTAGATAGTGTAAAAGTTTTTACTAACAAAAGAGTCTGGACTTTACAAATGTTTAAGATTTATTTAAATGTCTTTTCAAATATTGAAAGCTATAGCCTGTTTTCATTTTTGTTTTAAATCTATTCCAAAAATAAAAAATTAAAGTCACATCTAAATATTATTCTTGATTTTCATGCCCCTATAGGAGCTTTTAAAACTAAACAACATATAACCTATATAGTAGGCTATTGAGTAGCCCATTTAAATTAACTGCTTTTACAGATATATTATAATGTATGCTTTTCTAACTTACTTAAGATGATAACGTGACATTTGACAGTTAAACATATTATTATTCTCTTTATAGTTATGTGAATTTCAGGAAACATATACCTATTCCACTTAGTAATAAAATATTTACAGAAAAAACGTAACCTAATATTTGCAATCAGGTGGGAAGATCAGCTCCATGGACAGCTACAAGGCAATTATGCCCTTTTCTGTTTGAACATCTGGATTATAATAATCGTTTTTGAGGCTGCAGATTTCATATGACCTTCATGTGACAGAAACTAACCGCCGCGTGGGGCCCTCGTGACTCCAGAAATGTTTAGTCCAGAACGTTTTCTTTTGACATCCTCTAAACTCTCGCGATGTTTCACGAGGCTGCAGAGGGGATGGCAGATTTACGTTACTGTACTCGTCAGAGGGAGGCGGGATTTGGTCAGAGGGCAAATATATACAAAGATAAATAAATAATATTAAAGAGTATGCAAATTGACCGAAAACACCTTCCGTACACCGGTTCAGGCGCATCTCTCAAAGGGAATTAGGCGGAGGAGGGAGGAGGGAACGCCGCTCTGCAGTGCATGGTGGAGGGATGACCCTGATGGTGATGATGATGCTGGCTCTGATGCTTCCCTGCACGCCCCATTGATTCACTGGGACTGTGGGCTGCTACTGGTGGAGAGGATTATCCAGGAGGCTGAGGGAAGGAAGACGAGGAGGAGGAGGGGGAGGAGGGGGAGGCAGCAACGAGCATAAACGGAGAGCGGAGTTTGTCAGGCGGATTATAACGCCAAACAGAAAGGCTTTTAGTGAAGGGAAAAGGGGGGAAATAAGGTCAGAACTGGGTGTGGGATTTTGCTTCTCGATCCCTGCGCCCATCCGCCTGTGGACTATAACCTTCCGAGGAGATTGGCCTTCGGATGAGAAACGCTCCAGAAACACAGATCTAGAGGAACGTCCATGTGTTATGTAACCTCTTCAAGTGCAGTTTAACCGAAAGCTCCATTATTTACCCAAACACTTCGCTTTGTGTGTTTTTCGGGGCCGCTGGGATCAGGTTACTGAGCGTATTCGCTCATCTCCGTGGCTTGTGTGTGTGTGGGGGGGGTAGGACCATATTGGACGCTCCACAGTCGAGGTTGGACCCAGCTGATAGAAGATGTCGGGGCAGACGCTGACGGACCGCATCGCCGCGGCGCAGTACACCCTGACTGGATCAGATGTGTGCCGAGCGGTGTGCAAAGCCACCACTCACGAACAGACTGCACCCAAGAAAAAGCACCTGGAATGTAAGTCCATCCACCCATCCTGTTCAGTAAGGGTCTCATTCAGTACTAGGCCCTTACACAGACTGCACAGACATGCTTTATCAACCTTAAGTAAACCAAACTTTGCCCCTTCTATACTCACTGTTGCCCCAATGTCTTCACTGGTGTGTTCTTTGAATATCAAATATTAGGTATTCCAGAACATATTTTGGTGTTTAAACTAATTTCTTGCTACTACTTGCTACCAGTTGTTGCATAAAGTCTGTGCGAATGCTCATCTTTACGTTAAACATGTATGGTTACTGTAATTATCCCACATTTACTCCTAAGTTTTATGTAATGGAAGTAAAAAAAGATAAAACATGTATTGTGGTGCCTGAACATATGAGCACAGTAAGATTTCTTTGACATGCACCTGGATGGATAATGCCATAAAAGTGGATTCTAAAAATATTTAATTATTAAACTAAACTTTTTAGAGACAATCTGACATTAGTCTCATTTATTAAAGCTAAATCTGTTTATACTTTAGGCCAAATTAATTACCTTAATTCAGCTGGTTTCATCATGTTTAATTAGCTTTTAACACAGGTTAATATGAATAATGTTAATGTTAATAAAACTTTAAAAAAGCAAGATAAAAAAACCCAAAAGATATAAGTTATGGGCTTAGCTAAAGTTTAAACAGCTCCCTTATAAACTTTTTACTTTTATTTTATTCATAAAACTTGGTTAACTTTAAATTGCCACATTTCCTTGCCAATGGACAGCACTGGACATCCCAGACAGCTGATCAACAGTTGAATGTCTCTTCTATGAAGGAGAACATTTGGCCTCCTCAGCCTTGAACTTCTTTTCAAGCAACCGAGTGTTTTTCTGAACCCAAACACTGATTAAACATCAAAACAAGACTGAACATTTTGGCAGCGCTGTGTGATGTTGATGAAGTTTGGGCATCTGGACATTTGTCAGCCATCTCTCCCTCAGAAGGAGGATAGCATCATGAGAAATAAATGTGTTGACGATAGCAGAAAGTAGCATGAGGAGAGGGGGTGTGGGTGAACTCTGGACGACCTTCTGCTCAGGTAGTTACTCAAAACTGCCTTTCTGCTTTTCCGTTTTTCTCTGGATGGTCACACAGGAGGATAGGGGAATTATTTCCCTCCTTTTGTTGATGTCTTGAGTGAAATACGACAATGAAATAACATTTACTAAACTTATTTATAAAGATTTACAAAAAGATTAAATGCGCTGCTGAAACATGTTTATTTGCTGTCATAAGGGATATTTTTTACTATTATTGCACAGGTAAAATGTAAGAGCAGAAAACCACCAGTTTGCAAATTCCCTGTTTTTGTGTATAATTTGTTGTGTCCATTGAAGTCATATTTGCAAATATTTACAAGATTTTTTACATAAATCAGTAAAATTGCTGTATTTATATATTTATAGACATGTAGACGTTAGTCTATTACATTTAATTTATATATGTGTTGTGATGCTTAATCAGACAGTCTAGCATCTTTACAACTAGATTCTTACGCGAGTGAAAGCAAGTGGATGGAAAATGAATGTTTGTGTACCTGTGTGTACTGCTAGTGTTTGCACAAATGCCGTTTCAGTCCCCATACACCCTTTGTTAAAACAGAGCAACACACACCAGCTGCAGTTGCTTGACATGACTGTGAATTGCTTAGAGTAAAATTTATTCATAAAACAAAACTTTTTAATCAATTATTGGCGTGCATCAATCCAGGATTTTGTTTTTTATGTTTAATATAGAATCCATTGTCTCCTATCCTTTACATTTTTTGCTACCTGAGCATCTTTGTTACTATGTTTGTTATTTTTTTAATGGTTTAGTAATTTATTTTAAAAGGCAGCATTTTCCCCTTCCTTCAAAAATAATTTTAATTCACCCAGAGTGTTCTTAATGTAGACCTCTTCTGTTATTAAGTCCAGCTCTAAATCAATGGCGCTTTCAGAGTGTTGTCTAATGACCTGACGTGTTCCAGAGTCTCACGAGTTGCTCCTTCAATCACTTCAAATCATTTGTCACAATAACAGCTTCAGATTTTCATAGGATTATGTTTCAGTGAAGTTTTCTGACCTGACTCCATCCTCAAAACAGGAAAAGAAAACGCCAGGAACTCCATAGGGTCTGATTCTGGGTTAAAAACAGCCCTGCTGGCAGTGATGTGTGTCAGTGCTGGTTCAAGCCACAAGTTGGAAAGTTAGCAAAGAAAAGTACCACACTGTGTGAAGTGTTGGAGCAGTCCTTGTTTTTTAAAGTAGTGTTTTTGTGTCCTTGTCAGTCCTTTAAAGTATTTTTTTAGTTGAAATATATTTGAAGAACCTGGTATACATCAGCTCATACAGATTTTGTTTCTTTAGTGTGTCACTGACTGACTTGATGCAATTTTGCAGGATGCCTTCATAAAAAGAAAAGTTGTTTCTGTCCAGATAATTTTTATAAATGTGTTTAAACTTCGGCTGAATGAATCCGAGTGTCTTATTTATAGTGATTGAGCTGTGGAGGATGCAGCTGTGACTCAAGCGACTGGGTGTTGGGAAGTATTGAAAACAGTCGTCGGTGGTCATTTTCAAGTGTCGTCTTTTTGAGGGGATAGCTAGACATCAGAATCTATTTTGCTGAAATACCCATTAGCATTCATAGACTCACAGCAGAGCTAGAACTACCACATTAACAGATGCTTGTGTGTAATATGTTATGTGGGATTAGAGCCAAATAGTATTGTTGGGGTTATGAAGTACCTGAGAAGACAAATTTCACAATTAGGTTGTTAGAGATACTGCAGTGGTTGGTTCTCTCTTCACCATCTTCAGTTACCTGCAGCCCAATTCCCTCTGTTTTAATCTTTTTCAAGGAAAATGAATTAATCACAGAAGGCTTATTTATACATTACAACTGACATTTGCAGCATATTTGTGAAGGTAAGTGGTGGTTAGTTTGGTGAAACAGCAGAAATTAAAGCTTTATGGCATATTTCTGTTCTTGACCTTCAAACTTCAAACTTTATTTATTTGTACAGCGCCTTTCCTTCTTGCGAAAATCCAAGGCGCTTTACATTAAAATAAATAAATAAATAAATACATAAATAAAATAAAAATATAATAATAAGATAAAATAATAATAAAAATAAAATAACAAAAAAAAATAACAATTACAACCACCCTTCCTTCCCCAGCTCCTCCCTCCATCCACCCAGCCCCCACAATACATGACACCCCCCAGAACAGCGGATTCCCGTGCGGAAACACTGGAGTTAAAGAATAAATAAATAAAAAGCAAAAAATAATAATAATAAATATATATATATACAATATATAATACAATAAATAAATAAACATGGTTAGTATATTAAAACAATAATTGTGTACATAAATTAACTATAAAATTATTCAAATAAAAGTTAATAATTACATTAAAAAAAAAAGGAAAAGATCAAATTAAATAATTCTAAAAATAATAAAAAAGCCAGATTAAAAAGGTGGGTCTTGAGCCTCTTCTTAAAAACCTCTATGGTCTCTGCGGCCCTGAGGCTCTCCGGCAGGCCGTTCCAGAGGCGAGGACCATAATGGTGGAATGAGTTCTCCCCATGGGTTTTGGTCCTCACCTTAGGGACAACTAAGAGGCCGGTGCCAGAGGACCTCAGGGTCCGCGAGGGTTCATATCTTAACAGCAGGTCCTTTATATATCGTTTCGTCACAGTTCTCACTGAGGCCTCCTGCTGGATAAAACCAGTCACCTTAAAAAACACACAGTAATGGTCTGACACAGCCAAGTCAACAACAGAAGACACACCAGCAGACAGGCCGTAGGTAATGACCAAGTCCAGGGTGTGTCCTCGGTTGTGAGTAGGCTGTGCCACATGCTGGGTAAAATCCATACAATTTAAAATATTTAGAAACTCAAAGGCAAAAGGATCTGTCAGGTTGTCAACATGAAGATTAAAATCTCCAGTAATTAAAATCCTATTATGCCTTAAGAGAATGATGGATAAAAACTCTGAAAATTCTTGTAGGAAAACGGAGGGAGGATTTGGTGGTCTGTAAACAGTGACTGCTAAAATAGGTGGGTTGCAGAACAAGAATGAATGAATGAATGATGCTCAAATGAAGAATACACAGTTGAAGCAAAAACTTCAGTTTTAAAACCTTGTTGAGCAATTGATGCTGTTCCACCACCTCTCTTACCTCCCCTGATTTAAAATAAAAAGTTAAAATTAGGTGGAGAAGCCTCAGTGAGAATAGCTGGTGCATCAGTACCAAGCCAGGTTTCAGTTAAAAACAGACAGTTCAAATTATGGTCAACAATCAGATCATTCATTATAAAAGACTTGTTTGACAGAGACCTGATGTTTAAAAGAGCCATGTTCAGTGTAGCAGGTGAATCCAAAGATAATTTTGTTTTTAATTTCCTTTCCGTATTTGGTGTTGTTTGTATGTGGTGGAGAGATCTGACAGTAGGAATGTGTGACTTTGAATTTGGATATTTCGGATGCCTGCTAGTGATGCATACTGGAATAAATTATGTTGATATGGAGGAAGTGTGTGTGTGTTGTGGTCGAACCGTCAGCTGGAAGGAACAGTGCAGGATTGGAGAGTGAGTTCAATGTTCATCCTGAGGAGATGAGAGCCTGTATGGTTTGAATGTAAGCCATCTGGTTTGAAAAGGTTCGGTCTATTGTAAAATGTGGTGAAGTTGTCAATGTAGTGAACGTTTATGGAGTGGCAGTAACTTTTTAACCAGATATGGAGCTGACGGATTCGAGAGAATTTTATGTCACGGTCCAGATATGATGCATTGCAAGTTCAACTGTTGGATGTGGCGAATGAGGTGGATGAAGACAATCTTCATTACTCCTGCGGCTCAAAGTAGACTTCATCTTTATCTGATGTTGCTCATGCTCCTCCTGTAGTTAAAGGAGTCAGGAAAAGCTGACGAAATCCAACCCATCACTGATTTGCTTTTAAAATATATATTATCTAGGAAAAATAAAAGCATTCACAAGAACCTCATATGGTCAGTTTACATCAGGAACTCATTGTCATTCGCCTGGACTAATGTCAATGAGGCGTTTATCTGGCGCCAAGCCTAAAGGGAAGGGCTTATCAACAAGCGTCTGGCTGCCAGAGCTTCACTCATTAGGTTTGACCTGACCTTGTTAGAAAAAAACTAGATAGATTTCTGCAGGAGAAGTTGTGGAGTTTAGGTTCAGACAACCTAAACAATACAGACCAGTGAAAATTGAAGGTCATTCAGATCCTAGGTTAGCAAAGCTGGCTGTTGGCATTGAAATAAAAAGAAAAAAACCTTTACAGTCGGGATTTAATGATTCATTTTAACAATGATTTGATTCATAACATAATATGTGATTGCTGATATATATTATGATTATATGATCTACATTTGTTCATTTGATGATGACACTTGGTCGTTTTTATGTTATGGCAAAATAAACCCACTATGCCTCAATCTAAATGATATTTTCCTCTATCTTTCAATCAGTTTATTTTATTTTGAAACAATTTTATAATGGTATAGGTCAATGTCAGGTTTAGACCACAGATATTCAATTCAAACTGCAAAGGGAAAGACAGAGATGGTTTTTTTAGACGATCAGAGAGTGCAGGCGTTACAGTCTCAAATCGCTCTGCACCTCCTCCTGACCCCTCTCTTTTTATTTACAACTGGGTGTTCCCTAGTTACAATGAGACTACAGCTTCTGAGGGTGCGGGTGCACAAGCTGCAGTTTTATCACGGGATTACACAAACAGTCACTTCCTCTTCTTTCAGCTCAGAATATTCTGTCTCTTTATTTCAGCAGTTTTAATCACTTAAAGCAATAATGAGGAAGAAACAGCATAAAAAAACTGAATGACAATAAAGTATTTACATTATTCCAGCAGTCAACTTGAGGAGCAACTTGCCTTGGACAGATCAATCTGGTTGGATCGTAGCAACATAAATCGATTCATTGATTAAGTCGTTTAATCCTTACACCTTCCTTTTGCAGCATCAAAGATCAGATCACCACTTAGGCAATGATTCTGTGAAGTTGAAGTTGTAATCGTCATGGTCTCTGTTGCCATTCTGAGTCAACTCACTATTCATGTGAGCACAGGTGGGATGATTCTCTGTTCAGGTCAAACTTCAATAT
This sequence comes from Adrianichthys oophorus, assembly GCA_036245035.1. Classification (NCBI taxonomy): domain Eukaryota; kingdom Metazoa; phylum Chordata; class Actinopteri; order Beloniformes; family Adrianichthyidae; genus Adrianichthys; species Adrianichthys oophorus. The sequence continues at coordinate 22,093,667 of BSAI01000207.1, forward strand.
TTTAGCAGCTGTGTGTATTTGTGTGTGTGCACACAGAGAGGCTGAAAATGCTGGATGGTATGGATGGTAAGCTATAAAAAAACAGCGCGTTGACTCCCCTCTTGGCTGTCAGGGTGCTAGTTACCACTTCATGACTCACCATTAATGTGTTAGCACATATGAGTGGGAGGGAGGGAGACTGGCTTCTGGAAGGAAGGAATAGATCATCATAGATCTCTACGTGTCAGTCAGTGCATATGTTTAGAACTTTACTTACCTTTGTTCTATCAAAGTGTTTGCTCCTGTGATCATTTATTTGTAAAAGCAAAGCCTGTTCTGCCTAAACCAAAGACAGTAAATACAATGTCATTACATTTTTACTTATGACATGTAAACAAAACCCAAAAGAAAACAAATAAAGAAGCCCTTTTTGGGGTGAATGTGGAAAGGTGAAGCGCTGTAGGTGCTCATTGATGTATAGTCCAACGTTCACACCACATACTGTATGTGAGAACTGGACTGAGTGAGTGGGAAGTGACCCCTTAAAAAGGACTTACTTCCGGCACCAACCAAATTATGTAATATCAGTCGCCATTTTTTAGCAGTACGGCAATCGCCATGAAGCCAGATGACGTCAGTAAGTAGTGATTGGTCCGAATTAATCTGAGTCATGGTTTTCAATCAGGAGTGAGCTTGTTGGAAGTCCACACCCCTACCATTTGAAATCAGGCTCAGGAAAATCTGTCAATCAAATGTTTCAAATGTTCGATGTGAGAAATGAGGATTATCAAGAAGATGAAAAAAGTTATCAGAGTAAGAATAATTATTCTGACGAATAGAATGACTGAGTAGTAGCTGTTTATTTCTCAATGGAAGTCTATTGGGATTCTGGCTTCTTGGAGTCAGCGAGTACTTCATATTTGGAACGTGATGGTAGAGGAAAAGTCATTCAGTCCAATTTCTCTTAAACAGTCAATGGTTCACAATGTTTTAGCCAGGATTGCTTAAGGTTTTTTTTTTTCTCATGGTCAGTACATCCAAAAACCTTTGATCGATTTTTAAAGTGTTTCCAGTGTTCTTTTCATTATGATTACCATATGCAATTTTTAGCCAAAATAATAATTTAAAAAACGGTGTCGTTTTATTCGGACATAGTGTCTGTAGAACAGCAGCAGGTCATTAGAAAATTGCCTGTGAGTTGTGGGTGGGACTGTTGGCGTGGGGTAAACCTTCCACACTTCCCATCGTCACTTTGTTTACACTCAGTCCCACAAGCTTACAGTCTCTCACAACCCCAAGCTAATATTTCTGGTGCAACAAAAATGGCAAGTGAAGATATATATAGATGTATTTGTCTACAAGTGAATGCATCAGAATGGAGTGGAGCGGGGAGTTTGTGACCTGCCGATTGTAGCACCTACATCACTGCTACAAGCTTTTTTAAACTGCATTTTTTTTCTTCTGCTCCTGATTCACAATGATTTAAATAAAGAAAGATTATTAAGATTAAGATTTACATAAATAAATACTCAGAAATACAATTTTAAGCTTTATCTTCTTTATACATGTCCCCCATTAACAGAAGACTCCCACATGACCATGTTAAAAGCACCAAAAATACAATTTTAATCAGAGTGGGTGTTCAATGGTTAGTTGTTTTATTGAGTGGAGTTTGAGAACAGCAGCATTCACCGTTCTGTAAAGGCTAAACGGTGCTTTTTCTGATTGTAAACTCCCCGGTTCCTTTTCATTAGCATGAACAGCCACTTTTGACATTATCAGCAAGAAAATTTGAGACCTCAAAAAATTGAATGAGCATAGCAGGAGGTAAAGCTTAATTGGTTCAGACCAATAGTGACATACCTGGTCCTTCCTGCCACTGGGGGGGGGGGGGGGGGGGGGGGGGGGGACAGGAGATACGGATCGATTAACACTGATTCTCGCAGGCCAGGTTAGAACAAATAAATCTGGATTGCAGTGAGTGAAGCTTATTTAGTAAAAGAAAAAGAAGTAAAAAAAAAGTGGGGAAGATGAGATCGTGGTGGTTGCAGTTGTCAAACCGTGGGTCACCCACTCTGGTCCTCGAGATCTACCAGTCTGGTTCCCAGCTCTCCTAGCTGTTGATTAGACTGTACATAATGATAACTAAGATGATTTACAACTACTAGTGCATGAGGAGATGAAACACAGGCAAGGTGGTGGATGTTTAGGTTCTGATTCAGACCCTTGAGGAACTCATTGAAGACCTCATCCACACATTCAGGTTTCTAAAAGTAACAGTGATCATACATCTGTCACAGTGAATGTCTAACCAACATTTTAACAGACAAACTACACAACAGCCCTAGTTTACTATCTCAAAATAGATTTTTGTAGTGTAAATAATTTTGTTGAATGTTCACTCTCCTGTCTTCACCTCCAGTTTTCCTCTCTGTCCTCTTAACCCCAGTGCTCTCCTGGGTAACAGTTTGCCTGTTGAAGTGCTGAAATGAACAGAGAAATGTAAAAGGGGTTATTAGAAAGGCTGAGAGTGTTCTGCAGCCCTCATTTCACAGCGGGTTTCTTTGAGGACCTCACAAGTCAAACAGTGTGTGGGTGTTGGACAGTCCTGCATTAGCATGTGTTCAGGATAATGACACAAATGGGTGACCCCCCACACAGCTGCTGTCACATCATTATTTACAGCACTCCAGATGTGAGCAGCTGATTCATACACTTACTGTGCCTTTCAGTCCCTCTTTTCTGCTGGTCTTTGGATGTTCTCTGTCTTCTAGCATGCACGTTTAGAGGTACATTTTAGCTGCAATTTCATAAAAGCTATTTTTTTAATTATTTGGACAGGCCAGGTACAAACTGTCGTCCTGATATGCACTAAAAAAGTAGCAGCTTTTCTAAATCCTCGGACGTTAAAGGGGCGTGTTTTTAACCTGATTGCTCATTAATAATGCAGCGAGGCCAGGGTTTCCTGTTGTCTTGTTGCTCCCTGACTGTTGATTTATTCTCTGAAGCTCAGTACTGCTCTAACCAGTCACTGTATCGGAGAGGAGTTTCAACCTGGGACAGAGTCAAGCCTGTGGGGAAGTTTTAGGTGTTTTAAAAAGAGCTTAGAACTGTTTTTAAAGTTTGAAAATGCCAAAACTTCAATCTCAGGTTTTAAACAAGCTTCATGTCCAATGTGTTGACAAAATAAACAGGAAAGTCATACATGTGGAACACATTTGTCCAACCAACAGGATGAGTGTTGCATCCCTACCCCTACCTAACACCCTTAAAAATTTATTTAATAAAATATTGCATGCGGGCTGCACGGTGGCGCAGTGGTTAGCGCTCCTGCCTCACAGCAAGACGGTTCCCGGTTCAAGTCCTGGCTGGGGGACCTTTCTGTGTGGAGTTTGCATGTTCTCCCCGTGCATGCGTGGGTTTTCTCCGGGGACTCCGGCTTCCTCCCACCGTCCAAAAACATGCTTCACAGGTTAATTGGTCACTCTAAATTGTCCCTAGGTGTGAATGTGGGTGTGCATGGGTGTGTGATTGTGGCCCCTGCGACAGACTGGCGACAAGTCCAGGGGTGTACCCTGCCTTCGCCCATGAGTAGCCGGGTTAGGCTCCGGCAACCCCGTGACCCCGAAAGGGATAAAGCGGATTGGAAAATGAATGAATGAATGAAAATATTGCATGCCATTTTTGAAAGCAAATAAAGGTAGATAGACTCATTAACACTTTAGAAAGATAAGTCACTGACTCAATGATACAGAGAAAAGCTTAATTGTGTGGTGGTAACAACCCAGTGGCGACCTGTTGTAGTCCTGAACACAGGAGAGTGATTGCTGAAGGTCTCAGGAGTAGTCAGGAATGTAGCTGGATCTGAACAGTTTTTACCTACATACAAAAAAATGTTTAAAACTGCAAGCTCAGGTGAGATGAGTTATTTTTATGAAATGCCTCAGCGTTAAATAAAGGCAAAAATTCTTCATCTCAATTGTTTTTCAATAATTATCAAGTTTGAAAGCCACAGGTTTAAAACGGTAAAGAAGAAAACTGACCAACCTATTAAATACTGACAATAATAACATTTATCGATGTTTTATTTTTATATAAATCATACTTTCTATATCAGGTAAACCATACATCCATCTATCAGAATATATATATATATATATATATATATATGTTAAGATAAACAGATTTTAGTGAGTTATGTACAATTTATGAATTAGATTTTTATTTCTAAAATGCAGGACATTTGACCAGTAAAACACTAACTGTCTCTGAGTGGATGAGATGTGTTATGGATGATGATTGTTTTTCATAGTTGAAGTCTTTTAACCAGCAGATCTTGCATTTTTTTTAGCAAAAAAATAAACATGATCTAAATTCAGGAAATTCAAATTTTGTGTCTCTTGGAGTCTTTCAGGTTTTTCTGACAAAATACTAACAAAAGTAACAAAACACACTCTTCACCAATTAAAGCTTTGGATATTTTCCAGATACATGAAAACACCAAAATGACCCTCTTTAAATAATGATGGCACTCTACAATGATCTTGTCAAACACACTAATTAATAATTTATGAGAAATTGTAAAGAAGGAGCTATCCAATTGCAAGCCCTTGCTGAATGTTGGGAAACTGAGCACGTTTGGAGCTGCAGCAGGAGCGCAGTTTCAAGTGACGTCTGATTGTCAGCATGGATACCTGTGTCCAGCAGCTGCAACTCGTTTGGACTCCACTGCATCTGCCCCCAAGCAGACGCTGTCTATGGTGTGCTGTGCCACACATGGGCACAATGCATTCTGGGTATTTTTTCCCTTGCTGCATGCTGCTGTAGGGTTAGAAGAGCTAAAAATAACCACTATACTTTAGTGGTCCATTCATGTGCAGCTCAACACTGCGTGAGTCATACAACATGGTTTGTCTTTCACCTTCCACATTCGGAAAGCAACACAAATTACTGCATAAACTGCATATCATGACAACAGCATCAATTCTCTGCATTAAAGCCACGTAATGCTAAAGAGGCTTCAGTCAATCCAGGGCTGGTCTGTTGTCTGCATGAGCTCTTCCTGTTTTTCTCCAGTCACGATTTCAAAGGACTTGTCTAGAAAATACAAAAGTCTGTTTCCAAGGAAACCACCTTGGCATGTCCCCATGCATGAATATTTGTCCTAAAAGAAAATTAGTGTTGAAAGAGATGCATGTTAGAGTGCTGGGTTCCAGGTATGTTTGCATGCAGTTGTTCTCGTGGAGAGGGCGTTTGTTTCACTTACAGTTATTGATGAGTTAAAGGCTGGCAGTTGAAATTGGTGTGGTGCTGAGTTTTTCCTGAGTGCAGCACAGGCGGCTCTGATATGCCATTCAGCCAGCAGCTGTTATCTGACACTGTGTAAGTCAGCAGAGTATGGGTCCAAACCAAGAGAAGTTCTCCCATCTTAAGGCTACTGCAGAGATTAGTCCTGGGCTGCTTTTGCTGCAGATTTAGTCCTTTTGCAATATTAAAATGTTCATAGAATATTGTCTGTTTTAATATATGCATTCTTTTCCCACTATGTTTATGGGTAGTGATGCAAAGGATGTGTGGAAGAGCGTAGAAGCTGAAATCAGACAACGGTTCACTTCATGGAAGAGATGAAAAAAATTGCTGGGCCTGAAATGCAGGACAGATGTATCCAGATGTGTTACAGAAGGCCATGTCACAGAAGCTGTTAACCTCACCTCTGGCTGCTACAAGCATGTTTTCAGTCAAACATATTTCTAACAGCATAAAGTGAGGTCACACAAGGTCAAAAATTAAGGTCACGGTGTGGCTAATAATTTAAACAAAACCCATGACGTTGCAAGTACACTAAAGATCATGGCCCAAATGTCACTTAAAAGTCCCACTCTAATTATATTTTGTCTCCATTGTAAAATTGTTCCCAGTGGTATTTAAAATTAGGATTATACGATTTTTAGCCAAAATCTAAAAGCCTTAACCCTTAACAGGAATAAGCAGTGGATGCACACAGGATGCAGCTCATCTTGCCCTCTGGGAAACAAACCTTGCTTTCCCATGTCCAACTGCTTATTAATGCACATTTCAAATCAGCCAATCAAATGGCAGCAACTCAATGCAATTAGGCATGTAGACATGCTCAAGACGATCTGCTGCAGTTCCAACCAAGCATGAGAATGGGTAAAAAAGGTGAATAAAGTGACTTGGCTGTTGGTGCCAGATGGGCTGGTCTGAGTATTTCAGAAGCTACCGATCTACTGGGACTTAGGAATGATCGCTGGGGTTTTTAGTGTTTTTAGTGTTTCTTTACTCTCTGCATAAATAAGCTGTTTTGATTTCTAAAACATATTGTTGTTGTTGTTTTTTTTTTATATATTTCTTTTGCTTTTCTAACTGTCGTTGTGATCTTGAATATGTTATAGTGTTGATTGATTTGTTGATGTGGTTTGCACTTTAGGGCCACATGCCAATTTCTCCAGAGAAAACAGGTCAGGACAAAAATTCACTCGGGCTTGAACTGGGAAAGACTAACAGGTCAGGTACCAATAAGAAAAGCAATCACACCTTATACGTGACTTGATAACAAACTGATGCTGAGGCAGTCTGATGCTGCAGGTTTGCATGCTCCCGATAAAGAGAGTGTCACTGTGCAAACACACAGATTTCCTCAGTGAAGCTGACAAGCAGGGAGGTGGAAAACAGGGACATGACACCTTAGTCTGTCCTTTGGGAAATCCTCTCTCTGTCCAGACAATTATTCATGTGCTTCTGTGTTCGAGATTCCACACGTGTATGTGAGCACATATGTTTTGCTTGTTCAAAGAATGCAGGAAGTGTGTATTAAATCCTGAGTGTTCTACCAAATTTCATCTCTCAAACAATTATAGGGTTAGGGTCAGGGTTAACCCTCACCCAATTATGTGTTCTTTTTTTCCTAATAAAACCCTGTTATTCAAACCCAGTGTCAGATAGCAAATGAGTCGTATCGTTTTACTATTTTACAAATTCTGCAGAGACTCAGGTAAGCATCCAAACATGCAAATGGAGAGAAATGGTGGGTAAAGGGGAGTGCTCACACTCCTGCATGTAAATATTTTAGCGGTGGTGGTGGTGGTGGTGGGGTAAACGGTGAGTCAGAATTTACTGCAGCATTCCAGTCGGAGCAGAGACTGTTTCTCTCTGTTAGATTAGGATTCCATTCATCCTGGATCATTGTAATCTTCTCAGTTTCACAGGTTCACTGAGATGTGAGTTCAGGACAGACTGATTGTTTCACAAGCTGCTGAACATGATGCTTCAGCTCTAATATTCATTTAGAGTCCCTTAGTTGTGTAGCTATGAGATAGAATGGCTTTGTGTTACGCTACGCAGCATTATAGAAGCTTTGACCCACCAGAGGAAGTGCAGCGAGAGACAGGCAGAGAGTGAGACGGACGGACAGACAGACAGAATGAGACGGGGCGATGAAACGTGTAGGACGATGAAGGCTGCTGACTCATCAGCACTGGACGTATTATCCCTCACACTCGTTGTGCATGTGTGTGCCTGCTGTTTTACTTTTGAAGTTGAAATGCACAGCCATCATAACTGCAGGATGAAAGCATGACGGGAGACGCAGAATTATTTTCGAAGGCAGTCTGACCTTGACATTAACGTCACGGTGCTATCAGATATTTTTGCATTAAGCATTAAAGCATTGCAAAAATAACAAAAGCAATATTTTTGAACGAAATCTTGAGCCCCTGTAAATAAAGATTATTTATTATGCCCCCCATATTGTGTATGTCGGCCCATCTGGGCCGTCAGCACCCTGGCCTTAGCCAAAATCCAAAATAAAACAGTTTGAAAATGTATTTTTGATCCTTTCATTCCCTCACTCTGCTGTTTTCATTTGCCACTTTTCCGCCCCCTCCCGCCCTCTTTATAAAATGTTCTAGCTCCGCCCTGGCTGTGTTCATTTAAGGTTGGTTGTGGTTTGATTTAGAAGTTGTTTTGACTTAATGTTAATCTTTTTTAACATTTAGAGTATAGAAGAATCAGAGCATTACTATCATGCAATCACAGGTTGGAAGCAGGTTTAAGCGAAGCGCGATTTTTATACAGACTCACCCAAACATCCAGGATTAGGCATTTGGTTTTTAAAGCTCACTCGGGGCTTTTAAGATTTTTAGGTAAAAGTTGGTTTTGATGTGTTAACATTAAAACAAAGCAGATTTTAGAATGAGCCAAAGTACATTTTTTGAATACATTTTCAGAAAAACAATGTTTTTTGTGCTTGAATTCAAATTATGAATAAATCAAAACATCTACAGGAAGTCTGAAAATGCTGTTTAATGTGAGCATTACCTGTCTTTCTGAAAGCGATTGAACTATTTTTTGTTTACGAAGTCTCTGATCTATTGAGCGAGCATTTGAAAGCACCATTGTGCTCCTTTGCAGAGATGTGAATCTTATCCTGCTGCAGTGATTAACAGCTGGTGCTGCGGGTCTGATTATCATTGCAATCGTGTCTTCATTTTGGGATTTTTGAATATTTGCAAGTCTCTGCAGTGGATTATTCCCCTCTGTAGCAGTTTGTTTTTTTCTGTAAAACAAACAGCAGCAGTGGACCAAAGTGAAACTCAATTTTATTTCACGTGGGTTAAATGATGGTAAATAGAAGATTTAAAACTAGAAAATTTATGGAAAATGTTTTTTGTGACAGATCTGTCCACAAAAAATGAAAAGAACAATCAAGTTTTAGGTGCATACCAAAGAAAAATGTTGATCAGATGGTCTTTAAATTAGTGACCAAGAATGCAGATGTAAGAAGTTCACATTTAGATGTTTGAACCAATGTGTTTGCCTTTTCTCATGTCTGCCTCTAATGTCACCAGCTGAACTGACTGCTACAAATTCAAGCTCCAAGCTAAAATTCATCACCTCTTGTCTTCTTTGCTTCTCAGTCCTGATCCAGGCCACCCAGGAAACCAACGTGAACATTCCCCAGATGGCCGACACCCTGCTGGAGAGGGTTGGCAATGCCAGCTGGGTGGTGGTCTTCAAAGCCCTGATCACCACACACCACCTCATGGTTCATGGCAATGAGGTGAGCACATGGCCTGCTCTTTAGGATATTTTCCTTATACCTGCAGATGTATATAGGGAGAAAAAAAGTAACTGTGTACTGGTTAATACTACTGACGGAAAACTGAGCTTTTGTTGAAATGTTGAAAATATTTTAAAATGAGAACGTTTTTTGTTTGAGCATCAGATCTAAAATCTTACACTGCTCAATTGCTGCTCACTGAATAGTTTCTCTTTTTCTCCATCATTTTGTTGTAAAACCTGTGCTTTGCAAAAAACATTTTCAACAATTTTCTGAAATATTTTCAAACTTGGCAGAATAAACCATGCCACCTCATAACCACTGCTCTGATTTTAGCAACTACAGCTGAAGAAATGACTTGATTCAAACAAAAACAGATGGTTCTTCAGGTGAGATTTAGATGCACCTTATGTGGTTGTTTTAGGTGGAGCTAAACTTTTGACATAATGAATAGGATTTCAACTGTTGTGTACCTGTGCCAGGAGCTTCTGTTTGTGTTGGGAGAAATATCGCATTAAACCCAGCCTATTTGCAGGAAATGAGAATTTTGTTTTTGATTTTTAAGACAGGTGTGGACATCATGTTATGAAAAACTGGAGTTTGTATAAACTGCAAAAAAATGCTCCTGTTGACATGGTCCATTGTTATTTGGGACTATCTTTATCATTGTCTGAATTTTAGCTATATAAATATCAAACTAATGAAAATTGTGTTTCTTCTCGTTCATTATTGAATGAATGTCAAAGGGAGCTTTACCATATCCCTAACTTATTGTGAGGGCTGAAGATTTTTGCCTTCCTTTGGAGGTGGCAGTAGGGTTCACTTCACACCATGGCAGCAGCTGAAGTTGGGCGATCACACATCCTCTATCCGGATTGAATGTGGCATGCCAATCATTGGAACAGATAGCTACTGACTGCTGTTGCAGGGCTCATTCTCACAGGTGCGGCACATCAGACATCTGTCTACATGGCAGCATCTGCAAGTTCCAGAAGCTCAAAACAGGAGTAGATAAAAACAGCTAAAGCTGTTTAATCCAGAACAAACGGAATGCATCCAATCTGCAAACCTGTGTGTTGGTTGTTCTACGTATACGGTCAAAGTGTGGAGAACACTGAGTGCTGCAGTAACAATTTTGGTGGATGCAGTGTGATGGTGGGTGCCAGCATATCCCAAAGTGTCATCATGATAAACAACTTCCACAATGTTGATATGAGATTTTCATTGGAAATAATTGTTATACACTATGCTTTGTTGATCAATGCATTTTCCTTACAAATGAGGCAACAATGTGGAGGAAATTAAATAGGCTTCGCAAACTGTACAAATTATTGCCGAGAAGCTTTGCAACAGCAAACCCAATTGTAATTAGAGTACTTTTAAAATTTTGCTTTACCTTAGTGAAATATTATTTTTATTGCCTCTCTCAGTCAGATGTTCAGTATGTACTGGTACATAGTATATCTGAGGTCCCACATGTATTTCAAATTCATCTTACTTGTATCATTACACAGCTAAGCAGGTGGAACAAATGCATGTCTGATGTGACTGAATTCTTTGACCCTCTTTAGCAACTGCACAAGGCCAAGAGTTTCAGCAGCTGAAAGTTAATTACAGGGCGCTTAAGAAATTCATCAGGTGTGCAAAATCAAAGTTCCTTCTATATTTTAATGAATCCCTGACCCAAGAGATACCTGAACACCTGAGGAGAGGCAGTGAATTTCAAAAGACAAAGACAATATGGTTTACCAAAAAAACTCAACAAAGACAAAGGAAGGATTATTACAACTAGCAAGGACAGCAATATGGAGAACATATGATCTAGATCAGGGATGGGCAACTCCAGGCCTCGAGGGCCGCATTCCTGTATGTTTTCCAAAATACCATGCTCAGGCATGTTCTGATTGGCTGGACACACCTGAACCAGGTAATCAGTCATGAGCATGGCTTGGACATCTGGAAATCATGTAGACACTCCGGCCCTCGAGGCCTGCAGTTGCCTATCCCTGATCTAGATGTTGTTGTGGATGAATATTAGGCAACAATAGAATGATCTTCATCTGGTTATGGTGGAGTGGATTTTGATGCCTCCAGTCGATGTCAGGGAGACAGAGTGTGTTGTCTATGCTGCCATAGTTCTCAATGATACACTGACACGCACATGCACACACACATATAAACAAAATTCAGACAGTAAACTGATTTTAGTTAGTGTTCTAATCTCTGTCAAAGACTGATTAAATCAAACATATAAACCACTTGGTTATCAAGTTGGTTATTTAATTGTACTTGTTCTTAATCATGTTGTTAGGTTGTGTTTACCCCTCACTTATTAACAGCAGTGCTGATTTAATCTGATAAATCTCATCTTAGATGTAACCACACTTGTTAGGACTTTTGCTTTGTCTACTTGTCAGATTGTAAAAATACTTGTATGTGCTTTTTTCTCTTCCATTTTGAGACTGACATTTAAAAAAGATATTAGTATTTTTTTCACTGTATTTGAGTTGAAATACAGTGAAAAAAATACTGATATCTTTTTAAATGTCAATCTCAAAACACGGTGGCGCAGCAACAAGACCCTGGTTCAAAGCCCAGCTAGGACCTTTCTGCTCACATGCATGGGTTTTCTCCAACCGATCCACCTTCCTCCCAGAGTCCTAAAACTTGTCTCATGTGTTGATTGATTTCTCTGCATTGTGCTAAGGTGTGAGTGTGTGGCCCTGTAGAGGGTGTTACCCCCACAGTAGCCAGGTTAGGCCGTGGCACTCCCATTACCCTAACAATGAGACAGCAGGTTGAGACGATGGATCGATTAAAAATGTAACTGAGCATTTTGTTTTTCTCTGCAGAAATTCCTGCAGTTCCTGGCATCCCGGAACACCTTGTTCAACCTCAGCAACTTCCTGGACAAAACTGGCTCCCATGGTGCATAGAGACTTTTTTATGCTTCAAATGTACAACTTGTTCTTTACAACCCTTCTATGTACTTAAACAGAGAGTAAATCTTATTTTTAGTTGGTAAAATTGTCATCAGTTCTCTTGCACCAGCTCCAATCCTCTGTTCTCATAAATTATCCCAACTTCATGGAAAAGACCAAAACTTGACATGATCCAATTTAGGAATTTTGTTTTTGTTGAGGCTATTGTGCTTTGAAGCTAATTTCTGCGACATTACAGTTAGTCCGGTCTAGTTACACCATAATAGATTCTCAAAAGCTGACAAAGACTTTTCATGTGAAACTTCGTTTTGTTGTTAAAGTAGTACTTCCAGCCTCTTTATTTCTCTGTCTCTGAATTGCTAGAATAAGTGTGAAGTATTGGATTATGCTGTGACAGTTTTTGATAAATTGTTATTAGCATTTGTAGGGGAAATGTTTCAGAACCTGTTCCTAATCTCTGTGAGTTTCAAAAGCTTGCTCTTTGTTCTCATGCTTTTGAGCATAATTAAGTTCTTTATGATGTTTTTTTTCTTGGTTTGTGTCTCGTATCCACCCTGAAGATGTCAAAGACTCTTTGCAGTTCAGTTTTCCAAAGTCAGTAAGTAGCAGAGATTTGAGACATCTTTGTGCAGAATTTCCAACCTTTGAATCTGACTTGTGACTGATCGGAGACAAAACTAGGCAGCTGACCTTCTGCCTGCATGAACGTTGCATATTTTCTTGGTACTTCAATGTGCCAAAAATGTCAACTTCTCATGTCTGATCGGTTACAGATGACTAAGACTGTGCGTCACACAGTTAATCGGAGCTGAAATTTTTTCAGTTGTCCACGTAACATTTGAGCTTTTTCCTTTTTTGCGAATCCAAGATAAAATTATCTACAATTGCAAACAGGCAATTTTATCTTATCAAGTTGGGAGCTGTCAAAGCTTAATGCGATGCTCACATTCTTGCACTTACAGACAGAAAATAAAGTGAGAATGGGTGGTGATGTAGTGGTAAGCACTTTAGGCTCACAGTAAGAAGGTGCTAGTTCAAACCCCATCTAAACCTGACTGTGAGGAGGTGGAATGTTCTCCCTGTGAACATTTGAGCTTTCTCAGGTGCTCTGGCTGCTTCCCTCACACTGAAAATATGTCCAGTGGGTTATTGGAGATTTTAAATTGCCCCTTGGCAGTAAATGTGACCGTGTCTTGTTGCATCACTGCAATTATGAATGCGCGCTTGTGGGGCTCTGACAGCCTGTTTAGGTTACCCTTCTTGAGCATCTATACTAAAGTTTGTCTCTCCTCCTCAGGCTATGACATGTCAACATTTATCAGACGCTACGGCCGCTATCTGAACGAGAAAGCCTTCGCCTACAGACAGATGTCTTTTGACTTTGGCCGGGTTAAGAAAGGGTAAATTTTGTCAATATGCAATCAAGGGTGGCATTTCATATAGCCTTTTTACTCAAATTCTTGCAGAATACAACCTTTCTCTTCAAGAATTTGCCTAAGTAACAAAGAAAGTATTTAGTTTCATGTCATTTATTAATATTGTCTCAATATTTTTAGGGCTTAAATTACTCAAAAACTATGTATGTGCATCATCTAAGGAAAATTACGGAGCATTTTGATCACAGATGTATGTGTGCACTGATCATATCTTTCTGACTAATGGAGTGTAAAAATGAAGGCAGTTTCATGATGAATCCATGCTGTTCCCATTGTATAAGGGAGGTTTAACCATTACCTCGCCCCTGGGCACTCTCTGTATGTTCTTTCTTAAACCCAGTGTGCGTTTTTTTTTATCATTCTGTCCCAGGGCTGATGGAGCAATGAGGACAATGTCAGTGGAGAAGCTGCTGAAAGGAATGCCCACCCTCCAGGGCCAGATTGATGCACTGCTGGATTTCCAAGTGAGTGACACTTGCTGACAGGCAAACGTCAGAGAATTCACTGGTTGGGGGAGAAGAAAGCTTTAAAAAGGTTTATTAAAAGTTCATTAAAGCTGTTGCTGTAGCTTTTTAAATGACTTCATATTAAGACCTTTAAAGACTCTTTATTTTATTGGTGTGTTTACCTTTAAAATATTTCTGTTGTTCAAAGTAATTCTTTTGCGCAGAAAATGTTGTTCCCAGAACTATAATCCAATATCTGACTCTTGAATTAGTTAAAACTGACTTATATTATAACACCTGTTGATAACAAACAAAAGTATAGTGGAGAATTTACACTCTCTGTGCTATAATGAATATTCACAGTTTTTTAAATTTTATTTTATTGTTAATTTTTGTAAATGCATGGTGAGAATAAAAGAAAATATGACACCCAGACTCAAAAAACTATGCAAATCTAGACTAGCAAAGAAATTTTTTTGGCAACTTTGAGGAAAAACCTATTTTTTATAATTTATGCAACCCATGTGATCATTTAGGTAAGCAGATATTGTCGCAATAAGAATCAAGATTTATTTGGGATAGAGAAAGATACACAAAAACAAACAAATCCATAAATCTTTGGCTGTTGGGCTCTGGGTTGACGTCTTTCATGCATGAGACAAGCTCAGACCATAGATGACACAAAGCTTGAACACCGATGGTGGTTAACCATGCCAAAGGATCATTCCTGGTGGAGAACAAGGTGGAGAAGGTCCAACAAATCTATGTCTGGAATGTTGAGAGACATCAATGAATTTAAAGAATAAGCACTAAGCAATTTTTACCTGTAGTGAAATTAATGTTTATACAATTTATAGATTTTGTTTCAGCTTAGCTTCTGTTTGAAAAGGAAAATGTGATGGTAGAAGAGTAAAGTAGTGAAGTAACAACAGCCTGGAGAACCTGAAGGTGAGGTACGATAGACCCTCTTTATTGAAACAGCCCAAGACCTTTATTTTAAATGGTTTTGTGTTTTTTGTCTTTACTGTTACAAAATTTACTCAGAAATGCAGTTTTAAGCTTCATTTACTTTATATATATTCTCCATTATCAGAAAAATGCCAAAAGAACATGTTAAAAACACATAAAACAAGTATTATTCAGTGATTCTTTAAATTTATTTAAATTGAATGAATAAGTACTGATTTAGAAAGAAGCAAAAGTAATAGTTGTATAAACTCACCAGCCAACTGCAAAGCTTACACAATTCAACACAGAAGCTACTTTATGAATTCTAGATGTTTCACCAAAGTAAAACTCTTCCATCTATATGGCTTCAGCAATAAACAAATAGAAGAATTATTTTTTCTCTTAAAAAAGACTTGTAACAGATTCACAAACAAGTCACAAGATAGGTTTCTGATTTAAAGCCTTTAGCCTTTAGTGTCCTTTGTGTTTGTTCAGCTTTAAATGACTGTTGTTCATCCAGCGGTCTTCATCTCTTTTTTGTCCCAATAATGGAAACGCAGGCAAAATCAGATTTGTTTTCTCTTCAGTTGGTTAAATCCAGAATTTATTAACATGTTTGACAGTCTGTCATGTTCTGTGTGTTAATGCTGACTAAAATATACAAATTTTGATAACTTATTGTTTTTACTGGAATTTTTTAAGTTTTGAAATCTTTACAATAAATGTTATTTTATTTATTTATCTAAAGCAGCGAGGATAACTATTAAAAGCAAAACGTGTTTTCAGGTGAGTCCGCAGGAGCTGAATAATGCAGTGATAAACGCCTGCTTTCTCCTGCTCTTCAAAGACCTTATCAAGCTCTACGCCTGCTACAATGACGGCATCATTAACCTGTTAGGTAAAGGAACACAGCTTTCAACAGATCAGATCAATTGTTCAATCACTTTACTCTCAGTGCTAGAATACCTAAATGCTCTATTTTCTAATGTGAAACTTCCTTTGTTCAGAAAAATTCTTTCAGATGAAGAGGAGTCAGTGCAAAGACGGGCTGGAGATCTACAAGAGGTTCCTGACACGAATGACAAGGGTGTCCGAGTTCTTTAAAATAGCTGAGGTATCCTTCAGAACTCAGACTGGTGGGCTCTTTATTTGCGTGCAACCTTTTCATGTGTCTGTCTGTGTGTTTGCAGCAAGTGGGAATAGACAAAAATGACATTCCCGAGCTCACACAGGTAAGAGTGACTAAACTTCTCCTCACTTTAGTTCATTTCTATTGATTTTGTATTTAAATTAGGTGATTTTTTTTATACTAACAGAGCACGCTGGTGGTGCGTTCTAACTTTTCTGCATGCAATGTGACTCCCTGTCATTTTTTCCCCCTGCTGTTAACATCCCAGTCGCAGCTCCTCAACCCCAGCTGGACACTCACAGAGCGCTTCACCTCGTCAATGAACTGTGGTTCTTTGGTTAATGACGCCCCTTTGCTCCCCCTTCTCTTTTCACTTCCAGAGATGCAGATTGATCATTCAGGCTGAGAGTGTGAGTAGTGATGAGTGCACAGAGCTAGCTTTATGAAGCACCCAGCTGAGAGAGAGTCTACATTTTTGAGTGCACCAAAATTAAAAACACTGCACAGTGAGCGCACACCGAGCAGACACACAGCAGATGAAGAGGGATGAGGTGACTGTAGGAGCTGACCGAATGGGAGCTGTGATATGCCACACAGTGCTGGCTGCCAAGAATCCCAAAAAAAGCTTTTTTAGTTTAGTTAATGACCCTTTTGGTTTGAGCTGAAGAGTTTCCGTGTCAGCCTAGGTCTTATAATAAGTTTCGCTGAGACTTCAAATCAAACAAATAACTCCTGGAATTGACAAATATATTTTTGCAACCTGGTTTTAAAATCTGCAGTGGAAACTCAGCAGCTGCACATTTTTTTTTTTTTTTTAAACATGGCAGCATGAAAGATTGCATGCAGAAGAAATGCAACTTTTCAAGGATGCTGCACAGATGTTCCAATGCACAGCAGAGTGAATGTTAAAATGATGGGAATCTTTTTTTTTTAAACCTTTAATTCTAAACCCTTTAATAGACTTTTCTTTAAAGCCACAAGCCATGACAAAGGTAGAGCTTTCTTAAAAGCACATGAGGAAAACTCATAAAAAGAAGAGTTTAAAAGACCCAGCCTGATCATCATTTGATCTATTGTAAAAGCGTACATTAGGGGTGCAACAAAAATGGTAACAATGTTGAAGCTATCCAGTCGTACAGTTTAGAGCCAGATGCAGCTCCGACCAACGAAATAAAGACATTCATGGATCTAGTCATCTACAAGTGGATGAAAAGTGGATTGCATTTTCTACGTAACAAGTACAACCTTTTTCAAAAGTCATTTTTTTGTTTTTTTGCACAACGATTTGAATAAAGAAATACTCAGAAATGCAATTTTAATATTAATTTTCTTAACATTTGTCCTCCATAATCAGAAAAATGCTACAAGAACATTTTAAAAATACCAAAAAAAACAATTTTCATCAGAGTGGGTCTTAAAATGTCAACCTGAGAATGACTATAGTACTACAGCCAAGAACTGTACATTGGACATGGATGTCAGCATATTTAATAAAAAATCAAACACCATCAGTCATTCAGATTACAGTGGAACAATGTCTGTCAGGTATGACGGCATTTGCTCATTTAAGAGGAACTGGATTAATGCTAACCAGACAAATCATTTTAATCACAGACTTATTTGGATGAGCAGGTTTCTCTTTCCACCTATAGTTTTTCATCTTTTAGTAACATTTTAAGTACACGAGCAATTCACATTAGTAAGTATTGTAACAAGTATTGTGTGTGTGAAAGTGGAAAACTCCCCACTTCACCACCACACACATTTAAAAATGCAATTTTAAAAAGGATGTCAGCTGAGATAGGAGAACTGTTTTAATCTCCCTGAAACCAAAAAAATCCTGAACAGCTATAAGTTTGGTCTTACACCACCAGTGTAGCTTTTTACAGCAAAAACTACATCTTTAAAAGGAAAAAGGGCTTTGTTTCAACAAGAATTTGATTATTTTGCAAGAAAAATAAATGTATCAAGAAAGTTTCTCAATAGCCACATAATCTTAGTTCAAGAAATCATGTCTTAGTGACTACATTTTTTTCTTGAAATAAGAATTCTTGGTAAAACAGATTTTCTTGCCTCATTATATGTATTTTTGTTGCCTATCTAAGGATTTTTTTTCAAATTTTAGGAATTTTTGACTTTGTTCCAGAAATCTTGTTTTTGCAGTGTAGAATAAACTTCCTGTGAATCCTAAACATCTCAGTTTTATTGTGCTAATAAAGCTGAGTAAGAAGTATGTATCATTGTGTTATGGTATAGTGAAATCCTGAGTTAAAAATGTATTCATCAGGTAAATAAAATGGGCTCAAGTTGAATAAACCCATCAACAAGACTTTTAGAATAGGTGTAGAACATTAGAAAATGTGCAGTCACTGCACCACAGCCAAGGTTAAAGATTGAAATCTCATAGCAGCAAAATCTCAACAACATCATGAATTCAGTGAAGCATAAAAATGTAGACCTTGTTGAAGTCCATCAATGAACTAGTTAAAGAATTGAACCTGGATCAGTTTGAATCGCATGGATATTTAAGGTCTTATTCATCTTTCTTTTCTATGATAATGTTTATTTTTAAACTGGGGCAGTCTTTTGTTTGTGTCCAGTTTTAGCTTGCTGTGTTTTCCCAGAGTCGTGGATCAATAGATAATCATGAACTGAAGGAGAAAGCTTCACTTCTGCTCCTCAGTACCAAATGAATGAAATGTGTTACTGTGAAAGTGCATAAAGGAAAAAAGAAAAAACAGACTCCAACAATAAAGCATCTCTTTTTTTACTCCAGATGAATTGCTGACCACCAAAGGGTATGGGGGGTAGTTAGAGGAAAGAAGCCCCCAAATGACCAGTGGCTGCACCAATGTGCACAATAAAAATAAACAAAGTGTATAGTTTGATATCTTAAATAAAAGAGAAGATTTGTTTTGTGCAGTTGGCTTGTTAAAGTCTGTGTAAGCTTCCACTTCTATAAACGTAAAAAAAATGCTGACCAGTCCAGAAGAACCAATTATTTAAATTTGTCTTTCATACATACACTGACTTAAAAAATAATTGGACATACAAACTGCAGTCACATACACCAAAACTGAACAGAGTAAGGATCTCTGCTGCAAAGTGTGTGTGTATTTACGTGTACAAAAAGGAGTGGGAAAAAGAAAAAACCTAAAAAATAATTAATCACAGTCTTTCTTAAAAACTCTTTAAATAAATATAAAAATTCCCTTTATACTTTGCTTGATACAATAATCATTTTTGGGAAACAAATAAAGTTATTTAAGTCCTTCTTTTAACACTTAAAAGAAAGGATGTTCATTTTTAAAAATTACTAATAATCTATGATAATCTGAACAATCTGTACTTGGGTTTTCCCTCAACTCTAGATTGCTCCTCTTTTTGATTATAGCGTGAAAAGAAGGTCATTTCTGAGTCAATCAGATCATTTAAGTTGTTTAAAAAAAACAAAAACACATTTTTACACATTAGCAGGGACATCCTTTGTTTTTTTTTTACAACTGATGAAGTCAAATAAACTTAATAGTAAAGATTAATGTGATTTATATCCAAACTTGAGTCACAAGCTGACATCTACATACTGGGCAAATAAAGGAAGTCATTGGGATCCACTGGACACTACTCCTTCCTTGTTGCTGTCCTCTCCCCTCTTTGGATTTGAGCGAGCTTTAAAAAGTCAGGATAACTCTTAGTTGTTCCTGTAAGGTTCAGTGTAAACTGTTCTCAGCCTGGCTGACTTGCTGCTTTTTGATTTTAGGTTTGGGAACTATACAGAGTGACATTAAGAAGGGAAGCTAGATGATATGTATGATTAAACTAGCCTGACGATAAAGAAACATGCATGCCATTGCAAATATTGTACGTCCCAGCATGCATCTTGCCTGAAGGAATCTTTTTCTCTTTGCATGAAGCTTATAACAATACCTTCTTTCAGTCTTCTTTGATTTATGATTAATACAGCAAAGTGTGAACCTCAATGAGAATACTGATATACCATTAACAAGTATCACACATACTTCATAGGTGAAGAACATTTTAAAATATTTGATGTGTTAGGGAAAGAAATTGGTTTATTTCTGTTGGAAAAAAATAATTCACAAAAGGTTATGAACTCTAAAGCAAAGTAAATATTTTATTTGATGCAGATGTCCAACATGTTGGAGATCAGTTTGTCTGCAGCATGATTTTAACTTGAATATGGGTAAAAACAAGCAGTGAAACCAGAGAATTTAGCTCTGATCTGAGCTGATGTGATTTGTGCAGCATTTCTGACAAACCCTGTGCAGTCATAAACACCTGTCAGGATCAAGCTCTTCCACTTCTCCTCAAATGCTCTAACATTTTCTCTTAACCTCCTTGAAAACAATTTTTTGTCTCCCCCGTTCATGTCTTTGTTTAACATCCCAGTTTTAGCTTATAACTCTTCTTTTTTCCAACAGGCGCCAGAAAGTCTTTTGGAGTCCCTTGAAACCCACCTGAACACCTTGGAAGGGAAAAAACCGTAAGTGATTAAATATATATATATATATATATATTTTTTTTTTTTTTTTTACTTGGTGAAGTTTTGTCACAGCTTTGCTCCATCAAACTTTTTCTGGTACTTTTCTAATAAATCTTTGTCACTTGTCTTTATTGTTTTCGTTTTTTCACAACTCAGAGAGGAGAAGTGAGTAATCTGTGTCAACTAGAATGTGATTTGCAGATATAAATAACTGTTAATCCTGTTGTTTTTAATACTTCTCAGAAAATGCATCCGAACCAACAACCTGTGTGTTGTTGCAAATGATGTTCTGTTTTTGTGCTGAGATGTTTTTGACATTTAGCTGCAATGCTGCTTACTGATCTTTGTTATCATCCAACACGACCTAGAGGTTGGACTTCACAAATCACAAGCGTTTACTTTTCATTTTGTGTTGTGTCTTTGTGTTATGTTATTGTTGAAAAAGCACTCACCCGTGTCAATGGATGTGT
This sequence comes from Adrianichthys oophorus, assembly GCA_036245035.1. Taxonomy (NCBI): domain Eukaryota; kingdom Metazoa; phylum Chordata; class Actinopteri; order Beloniformes; family Adrianichthyidae; genus Adrianichthys; species Adrianichthys oophorus. Next base: position 22,114,600 of record BSAI01000207.1, read on the forward strand.
GTTTTATTTGACTGAGAGCTGTGTGGAGCTAAATGAAGGCCATAATGTTTGTTTGTTTGAAAAATAAACCTTTTTCAAAGAGGGAAAGTTTAAACTGAAAACATCCAAATCGATTTAATGTTAACCAGAAAAAGTCAACAAAAGTCTTTTCTTCAGTTTAAAACTGTGATTGTTTTGAACCAAATCCTTTGACCGTTTTTCCTTTTCTTTTTTTGTATAATGAGTTTCAGTCTGTTGCAGTTTTAGATTTTATCTTTTCAAACTGAAATTTTTGTTTCAGAAATTACCTTTTCAAGTTCCAAAACATTCAATTTAATTTAAATAGAACTTTAATTTATATAATTTTCAGCCTCTTAAACCACAAACACACTGGGCATTCAAGAACACGCTACTGTAAATGTGGGTTCCTGAAAATGGATTTTGCCCCTGGGGTTCACACTGGACAAGTAGAAAAGGGGATTCTTCTTAATTCTCTTTTGCCACTGTTTACTAGCTCATGTTATTCCTCCACCAACAGTTGGAAGAGGTTCGGTTTGAAATGTTGAAGCGGTACAGATCTGGTGAATCTTACTCCTTCTTTCACAGCTGTGTTCCGATATATTAAAGATTTGGGTTAGAGTTAGGTCATATAATTCTGGGTGGGCTCAAGCCACTATTATTAATTTGGTTGGCATTTCTGTGAATTTAAAAGGGTCGCCATCCATACATCACTACCAAATTCAAGTCCCTGATTAGTCAAACTTTAACTTGGTTTAACCTTGCCATAGAAATGAGGACTCTGACTGACTCGGACCAATCATTGCTTTCTAACGTCGTCTGGTTCCAGCATGGCTATGTCTGCATCGCAGTAAAGGGGTGATTGAATTAACTTAATTTCATTGGAACCGATAGTAAGGCATTTTTAACGGATGACGTCACACTCACAATGTCCAGTACTCTCTTATACAGTCAATGCTTTCAACGCATATTCAATTTCGTGGAGCCCAGTAACAGTTGTGGAAATGTGTGGCTACGTGTGAACGCAAGAGTTTTGACTGCAGAAGCCCAAAATGCGCATTTACGGACGTTTACTTAGATTTTTCATTGGAAGTGACCACTTGAACGCGTGTTGCCAAGGCCAGTGTGAATAAAGTTTAAGCCTTATCTTTATAAGGGGTGTGGTCTAACAGCAAAGGCAAACTGATAGAACTTCTCTTTGTTGTGCTACCGTAAAGTCCCACTCCTATCATCTTTTGATTTATTGAAAAGTCTTCCCAGTGGTCTTTTAATTATGATTTTGCCTTTTTTAGACTAAATTAAAAAAAGCCTGTCTTTACCTAGGACATAGTTTCTGCAGAGCCACTGGAGTTCATCAGAAATTCACCTCTGAGTTGTGAGCAGGACAGTTGGTGGGGAGTAAGCCTGCGCTCATTTCCCATCATCCCTTTGTTTACACTCTCTTCCGCTAGCTTGCAGCTCCTCACACCCCCAATCTAACATTGCCACTGCAGCATAAATGGCGAGCATTATCAGAGCTATTCAGCTGTACAGTTTTGAGCCAGGTACCATTGAGGAAAACTTCGATGGATCTTTTTGTCTACAAGTAGATGAATTGGAAAAGAGCCGAGCAGGGAGCTTGAGGCCTGCCGATTGCTTTTACATCACGTCTACAAGCTTTTTCAAACATGACATGACAAAATGCTTGGGTCAAAGTTCTGAAGTTCTTTTTTAAAGAAACAAACATTACAAAGCAGAAATACTCAGTTGTAAACTCAGTCAGAGGATTTCTGAATGAAGTTTGCATGTTTCTTTTCTGCACTTGTGGGTTTATGTTTCATTTTCTACCAGAGATCAGAAATATCAGTTTCATTTTTGATTCTGTTGTTTTGGTGCTTGTTCAACTATCAGACAAATGCATCCATTAGCATAAATCAGATTAAATTTGGGTAAAAAATGTGTGAATAGATTTTTTAATCTTGCATATTATCAGACTCTAACCTGTGTGTCTATTTTTATTTACAGGTCCCCCACAAAGGTAAACTATTTTGAATTGGCATTAACTGAAAATGAGTGATTAAATTATCCTTATAAGCTCATCTAAGATAAAACTTGTTAATCTAAATCTTTTAAATAATACATGTCTTCTTTAGGAGTTCTTGTCTTTCTGTTTGACCATGTTTTTGTGTCTTCCTCTCCCTCAGGACGTGACAGCAAACAACAGTTCTGCTGTTGCTGCTGCTCCATCTGCAGCCCCAGCCAAACCCCCACCTCCTGCCACAGCCGGCAGGCCACCAGCTCGCCCCGGACCGCCAGCAAAACCTCCTCCGCCTGCCATAACTCCAACCGCACCAGCCCCTGCTAAAATCGCTGCAAGCAAGTAAGAGTCCCCTCTGTCAATTACAAGTCTTCGAGGCTGTTTGGCGAAAATGATTTCCTCCACGCACACACCCTCTCCCTCTGTGCTCAGCGCTCTTGATGATGGGTTTTTGTTGGACCTCGATCCGATGCTGTCTTCTTCAGCAGCAGGAGCTGCAGCAAGCTCTTCTACAACTGGATGGGGAGGTGAGATCTTTATGAGTGACCTCTCCAAATTTATGAACATTCATGAAATATTTGATATATATTTTTTTTTTATTTCACCAAATTCTTCAGTCTCAAATTAAGACTGTTTTTACTGTTGACACTAAAAACCTAAACTCACCAGGTTTGTACTCTGAAGTAGTTCATGGACTCTTATGACTAGACCAGGGCAACCTGCAATCTGCAACCTTTAATACTAAAAGAGCCTTTTGGGCCTGATTCTCACTGATTAAAACCTAGAAGGAGCTGCAAAGTCAAATTTCATTCTGTCTAAAATTTTGAAACTGTTTTGTATTTGCATTGTGATTACTTTTAAAATATACATATACATTTTATTTCTTTTATCTGGCATCGACAAAAAAAACTGTACAGAGAAAAGGGAATTTCTCTAAATGTGAAATTGGTTTTTTGCTTGTGACAGAGGCTCGAATGACTTCCTTTTAAATTGTATATATATATATATATCTTTATATATATATATATATATATATATAAAGATATCTGGTGTTACATAAGAAAATTCCTTTGAAGCAAATATACTCCCATGAAAAGTTTTAAACTACACAAGTCAAATATCGTATTTTATTTTCCTTCTTACTGTTTGTTTTTTACTGTTTTCCCTACTTACTACTGCTGTAAACATGAATTTCACTTTACTGGTTTTACGATTCAACAGAAATAGTATGTAATAAATGGAACATTTTAATTTCCCAGAAACTCCCTTCTGTATAGCGAGTAAAAATTGTTGTGTGGTACAAACTACTATGTGCTTTAAACTCAACATAAAAGAGCCATCAGAGAAGAAGGAATGGAACTGGAGTAGTGGTGTTACAATTAATTGATTTATTGATTTCTATTTCTACAATCCAACCAGATCGCTCTGTCTCAGGCTGAATCAAATCAAAGCGAATTGAATCTACCTATGCCATTAAAAAATGTCTCAAAATGAGATAAATCAATAATCAATCTTAGAAGATAACTTTGATAGGAGGTATGGTGGGTTTATTTTACTAAAAACAAGAAGTGCATCAAAGCGGACAACACACATGATGAAGCAAAAAATGATCAACCATCATTCCAGTCCAATGTGTGGAAACACTTTGAATCTAGCAAAGACATGTGACCAGTGTGGTAGAATGTTCTAATAATGTTCACTTTGGATTATTTTGATGTGGATAAACAACACTGGGCTGAACTTTACCAAACTCAAATGTGAATGGATTTGACATTCATTCTAGTTTTCTTGTTTGTTTGTACACATGTTTAATTTGCACTTGAAAATCTTGCAAGAAAGTCAAAGAATCTGGAAAACCTGCACTGATCAGTACCAGGTATTTATCTCTGAGTCACACTGGTTGAAGTTTCGGCTAAAGATGCTGGATCCATTTTAGGTCAATGAATCGGATTGTTCAAAATGAACCAAAATTCACTATAAATTGTATTGTCAACCACAAATTATCATTTGAATCGAATCGTTAAAATGAATCGTTACACTGAAGAAATGGTATAGCACATAAACCCTCTTGAGTCGGTGTAAAATAAGCAGGGAAAAAATGTTATAGTTTATCTCACTGTTGTGGGTACATCTCAGCCATAAATGCATCCTAAATCATCTATAATAAGACAATGCTAAATAATTTTTAAAAGTTATGGCCTTTATAATTTAATTTTTCTTCACAATAGAAGGGTAAAGGAGGCTCCAGAACCTCAATTTGTAGACTCCTGGACTAAAAGTTCAAATGAAAGAGTTTAAAACAGAGATGGGTAGTACTTTCTATCGCAGCCTCCCATGGCTGACATTTGGTGATGCAAGCTTTGTGTGCAGCTGCTTTGCCAGGGAAACCTGTGTTTACAATAATCCCAGCGAAGGTTTGCCACATTTGGCTTAGTCTAGCTGAGTGTGGTGACTTTCATGTCAGATTTCGTTAAGCGGACACAAACGCAGGACAGCTGACAGCTCCAAAAAAAAAAAAAAGTCATTATTACCAGAGTTCCACAAAAACTTAGGAAGACACAAATGCAAAAGTCAAAATTCACACTAGTCAAAAATCACAAGATCTCCCTATAACAACAACAACAACAATAATAATAATAATAATAATAATAATTTAACCTCACAGTAGAGCCAAGAAACTGGAGACCAGCAACACAATACAAACCTGCAGGGAAGTGAGGAGAAGAAACTCATTATATATTGACAGGGAAGAGAACTGACAATGGGACACAAGTGAAACACATAAGGGAGGAGTGGTAATCATCCCGGGGAAGAAACACCCAAGAGGAAGAGTGAAAACAAAATAAAATGACAAAAGGCAAACAAACACCCTGGCTCCAACACGGCACATGACACCTCAGTTACTGGAGGAACATCCAGGAACTGAAGAATTCTTTCAATATCTGTTCATGGAAAGATTCCCTACAATACCACACTTGTTCATACTCTTATCTTTAAGACAAAGACAAGAAATTATCTGTTACTTTGTATTTGACTAATTTAAATTTGGTTCTCGTATTTATCAAAAATATTTGATTTCAAATGACTTCACTTTCCCAAAAATGTTAAAAAAGTTTCTGGATGAAACCCATTTCTCCTTGTATGCATATTTTGCCCTTTCTGTTTTTTGTTTGCAGATCTCTTGGCTGAGGGTAAGTTTTCCACTGACTGCGGTTATCTCTCTGAACCAGAGGAAGACCAGGATTTTATTGGTCACTATTGTTTCCTACTTGAATTTTTCTTTTGTTTCTCTGTCATTTCTGCGCATGCATAAAAAAAGAGACCTTCAAACAAAATGTTCTTTTCCTATGACACTGCTGTCTTTTCTTTTTCCTCATCCTTTCTCTTTAACCTCTTCTTGCAAATCGGTTGTGGCTTTTGGGTGTTGGGCTTTGTTGGCGTAGCAGCTCCAGCCGCCACTGATGGAGCGTCTGAAGCTCTGCTGGCAAATGGAGAATCTAGCGATGTTTCTGCTGCCGCTTCCACTACGCCTGCAGCAGCCACACCTGCAGCTGCCGCTGCCACCACTGCTGCCACTGCCGTTGCACCGGCTGCACCGGTGCCTACCTCGCTGCCCATCTCTGCTCCTGCAGCCACCACAGCCACAGACATCGACCTTTTCGGAGGTCAGTGTAGGTGGAGAGTGGGATGCCAGTTCTTTCATGCTTTTTGCAAATTTCATCAGAAATTTACAGTATACGGTTCTTCTAAAAGTCCTAAACAGTTTGAGTTATTGACATTGCAGCTTTTTAAAACACAAATTAAACCCTGATCATGTCAAACATTTTTCTGGATTATAAAGTGATTTCTTAAATTGCAGCTGTTTTTTGGGAACATGAGGCCTGTTAGAAACTGAAGAAAAATATTCTGCAAAGTATTCTGGTTAAATGTTAGGCCACCTCTTACCACCTCATTGAGAAAGTAAGTCTATTGACTAAGGAAGCTTCTTCCTTCATGGTTTGCAGAAAAAAAACACGTCAAATCAACCTGACAGACCAAGCCTCTTATTATGCTTATAAATTCAATATTAGCATCTTAAGAGAAAAAAAAAGTTTAAAATGAACCACTAACAGGTGATTAACCCACTGTTTTGTGGTTGATGTAATTTTTCAATTTGTCATTTTTTTCTTTTTCCACATGAGTTGGTTTTCTCCTGACAGGTTTTTGAGGTTTTCATGAAGATTTTACTGATACAGTGACATGACTGATTGGTAACATCTACTCAAACTTCTCAATGATCTCTGAAAAGAGTTCAGTTACACAGTCAAAGAGAGACTTCCATCCCCAAACTTGACATCCTCCTCTTGTCACAGAGTACCACCACTAACTTGTGACAACTTCCTCATTTCACGAGCCCGCACTTCAGGTGCAGTCACTGAATGCAGCATTATGCAGCCACCCTAAAGTCATCAACAGATGATACAATTTGACTAAACCCTACACTAAGCAGGCTGCATATTTCTTGTATTCTGAGATTTTTCCAGATGCTGACCTCTCATTTTTCTTTCCTGTCCATTTCATCTGTTGCTTCATTTTCTGTTTGTGCACCCATATGCGTGTTGGTGTGTCGGCTTGTTTTTTGCATTCCCGCTGTTGTTGTCTGCAATGCCCTAGATGCGTTTGCACCTTCCCCAGGAGACGGTCCTGCTTCCGTGGCCGCTGGCCCTGCTGCTGATGCATTTGCTGGATCTGGTGGGTGAAAAGGCTGTCTGTGCAAGTGCGAGTGCATGACTGAGGGAGTGTTGTTTGATTTATGTTAATACTGCTTATGCCTTCATAGAAGACAGTAGATCAATTCTGTGCCCTCGTGGCCTACTGTCTGAACCCAAATCCTGCTTATGACCCAGTCATGGACCTTCTCCTCCCTCACACTGAATATGTTCCTATCCTCCCTTTTTCCTGTAACAAACTGATTATAACCAAATCATTTCCTGAAAATGCCCACCATCTATCTATTTGAGTATTTTTAACCTTAATTATTCATAGCAGCACTCATTTTTAACATTTTCTTTGCTCTAAAAATCTCCATCTGATGCTCTCTTTGGCCTCCTGCAGTTTGAGTTAATAAGGTGATATTAGCAGCCTGTGAAGCTGTTTTTGGTGTTGAAAATAAAACAAAATGATGGCTGACACAGGTGAAGCTCTCACATACTGCTATTTGGACATCAGATTTATGAACACGTTGTCCAGCAGAGATGAATCTGTCACAAACTCCACCTTCAAATAGTTACTGTCATCAACAGATGTTTGTTAATCTAGAGTCATTTTCAGCTGTTTATTTTCTGAGAATGTCTTTCCATGTCTTTTGCTGGTGTGTGTGTCATCTTGAAATGAAATTGGCTACAGGCATGGTTAGTAACGGGCTATAGTTACTCGTTTATGTGAGCAACTTTTTGAACAACTTGTACTTCTGACTTGTACAAGTTTTTGCAAAAGTCAGAAAGGAGAGTTAAAAGCTAAAACTGGTATCTTGATGGCTTACAGTTTTTACTTACTCCTGTGTAGAAAGTGCTCGTACGTTCTTCAACTTTGACCTTACAAGATATATGCTTGAAACAATAACAAAATACAGACAGCATTTTATAAACTTTGTATAGCCCCAGTAATGCATTTTAGGGGGAAACAACAGTTATTTGCCATTTAGAAATCCTTACTAACTCCCCCAAAAATGTTGTTTTCTCCAATGAGAGAAATCAAAGCTCTGGTAGAACCAAACTTTGCATTCTGTTTCTTTTCTTTTCTTTTTGCTTAATTCTTTGAAGATTTTACATTTTAGAGTAGAATTCATAGAATAAGTCCTTTTGTGTGTACTTTAAACTTACCAACCTCAGGTGGCTGAGTATATAGAATAAATGAGAATTATAGAATAAAATATAATACATTAGGATTTTGGATTGTCAATAAAAACTTTTATTTGATATTAAACCTTTATGGATGTTTATCAAACAATAACTTGGACTTTTGTTAAATTCTTTGATTTGGTCAGAGACACAACTTTTTCAACTTTCGACTAAACGTATTTAATGTATTGCTATTGAATCAAAGGTGTTTTTTGGGGGGTTAACGAAGAAGACTCCTGAAAAAGTGATGGTATTTGATGTTTTTTAAATTTTTGGTTAATTTAGTAAATTATTGAATATTAGAATTTTACTTTACTTTGCAAACGGAGTCTTTCCTTTTTTTCTGGTCATTTAACAATAATGACATGTTTTATCCAGCACAGTTATGTCTAAACAACATGTTTTTCCCTTGTAGATTTTGTCTGCAGCTAAAATGAGTCTTTATGGCTGAATTTTGTTGCTGCTTCTCTCCATGATGATCTGCTGAAACTCACTTCCGCAGCCACAGTGACAGTACAGTGTTAGGCCAAATAAAATGATAAAAATTGGTATTTTCCTAAAAATGTTTACATTTTCCTCAATGCATTCATTTATGATGGATATGTAGAAATGAAACACTGCTGATAATCAACCCTGCAGTGGCCATATGTTGGTTGCAGCGCTGAAGTCAGTGACTTCCAGAATGCTTCTTTTATGATCACTAAACCAACCTTTGGAGCTTCAAAGGTGTTTTCCAAACCAAAATGCTTTTCATGATGTTTGTTGTTTTAACAACCTCTTAACCCATCATTCCCCTCTTTTCTGAACATAACCCTCTGACCCCTCAACGCCGCCGCCCCCTGCTCTTCCCAAAGACCCCTTTGCTACGACGGAGGGGACCGCCGACATTGCTCCAGAGCTGGATCTATTCGCTATGAAGCCTGCTGACACGGGGGCCGCTGCTGCCATCACTCCTCCCACCTCTAACGAGGCGCCGACCATCATCGCCCCCATCGCTGCCCCCACCCCTTCCACCGACACCACCACAGAGTCTGCAGCCGCCCCGACTCTAGATATCTTTGGTGGTAAAGTCCTGTCGCTCTCATTATGCCTCTCACTGCATTGCCCTGCATTATGAGGATGACGAAGGTTTATCTGAAAGTCCCCACATTTCAAATTAGTTTTTCTATTTTTTTCATGACTTCTGTTGTTCGGTTAGAATTGATCAAGCACTTTGCCCACCTCTGTTCCAATCCAAACAATTAAAAACAAATAAAAAAATCAAATCTCAATGTTGCTGTTTGATCAGAAACAAAAAAAAACTGGCAAAAATGTGTTTTTCTGGGGCAAAAACGTCATTTGTTTGATAAACAGAGGTGTGTCAACTTGTTTTGATTATTGACCAAATACTAACAGACTGTTTGCCAGACTTAACGGGAAGAAATTAGTTTTCTTCTCTGGCTTGCTGCAAATGTTTTAGATTCTGTAAACAGAGAATGCTTTATTTTAAAATATGCACTTAAGTTAAAGGGGAATAGTGATCATACTCATGTTTCTCACACATGAAACACTGAAGCAGTCACTGTTTATACATATCTTAATCAAAGTATTTACCCCCAATACTCATCCCAATGGTAGAGCACATGTAAAAAGCACATTAAAAACATTGATTGTGTGTATTATTCCTCCAAGGCAACACGCATAAAAAATAAAAATAAACTTTTTTTATTGATTATCTATATCTGTTTGGGTAGTTAGAAGGTTAAAGTAAAGCTTTTATTTTAATGTCATTTTTTATCAAAGAAAGTACTGAAGGTCTGCGGCAGAAAATAACTATAGATTCTGAATTTATTTGGAAATAAGTTGTAAGATTTCTGCAAACTCATTAAATCATTTAACAAGCAAAAGGGAATATGAATTAAAACTGATTGATTAAAAAAAAGAGATATTTTTCTCTGTTGAAGGGCATCATTTTTTTCTTCAGCAGCTAAAGCAGTGTTCCACATTCACCCAACCAACACTCCATGAAATTAACTTAAAAGAGCTTTTATAGCAAAGGGCAAAAGGTTATATTTAGAGATGAAGTCAATTGTTTCACTTTGGTTACTTTTGTGGAGCATAAAAGTGAAATCCAACACATCATGGTACAAATATGCATCAAGAGTGAAAGAATTACCGTCTGTATGGAGAATAGCATTATTCCCCTTTAACATCTGCACTCCTTTTGCATTGCACTGATTAGACACACAGCTACTTATCCATTTATTAACGAATGTTCTGCTCTCTCTGCTTTCCCTCATCTCTCTTCTAACTCGTGGTTCTGTATGCACCGAACTTGGAATCTGAATGTCCATGTGGTTGTTGTGTCCTTATTCTTAGATATGTTTGATTCAATGGCTGAGCAAAGCCCTACTGCAGAATCCAAAGCTGCTACCACTCCTAGCGTAGACCTTTTTGGTGCAGGTACACCCGCTGATATGGTTTCTCTGTGTGTGGAATGTGTTTATCTCCTCTGGTTTCCATGTCTCCCTCCTCTGTCAACAATTTTATCCTCACACATCTTGGTTTGTCCCTCATAGTGGTATGAGAACTGTGCATGTGATCCCACTCGTTGAGCACCGGAGTGTCGTCGTAGTCGTGGCTACTCTTTTTTTTTTCTTTTAAGTCTATGTTTCATCTTTTAACCTGCTACGCTAATGCCTTTTTTGCTCCCCAACCTCGACGGTTTTCTTCTTTCTGGTGTTCTGCCTCTCGCTTGCGTTGGTATATTAGACCTTCCAGCTGTTTCTCGCGGGCCCTCTCCTTTGCCCGACCCGGCTCCGGCTGGAGACATCGTGACGGGTGAGTTAAGCTGCTGTACTTTTGCTCCATCAGTTTCCCTTCCTTACAGAATGAGGAGTGCACCCTTCAAGGATGTGGAAGTTACGGCGCAGGGATGCTTGCTTAATTTGCTGCTCCCTCTTTGCATGTGTGCTGCAGCAGTTCAACTCAGACAGAATAACAACACACCTGCAGAACATCCTCCCCCTGAATTTAAAACACAATGTAGATTAAATAAACTAATAAAGTTTATCTCTCTGCCTTTGTTTTTCAGATTCATTTTCAGCTCCAGCTCCAGCTCTGGCTCTAGAAACCTCCTCCCCACCCAAGACAGAGCCAGAACCAGTCATAGATCTGTTGGGTAAAGCATTGCAAAGAAAGCATTTTCCTTAAAACTGCTTGTTCACCTGTTTTACACCAACAGAAACATGTTTGTACTTTTCAATCTGCAGAAATCATCTCATCTTCTCTTGTTTTGAGGCAAATTGTCATTTCAACTAAAACTGTAAACCTTTTTTAATTGCAACGTACAAACAAGTGGCAGGTAAAGAATAACTCTGCACCATTTAAAGACACCATTTAAAGACCCACTCCAAAGAAAATTGTGTTCAACATGTTGTAGGATTTCTCTGATGATGGAGAAAGAAATTTAGGCTGAAATTTGCATTTCTGAGGATTTCTATATACAAATTGTTGTTAATCAGGAGCAGATGAAAAAAATGCTGTTTGAAAAAGAGCATATTTGTGACAGAAAATACACTGAGCGGGCCACAAGCTCCCTGCTCCGAGCTCTTCATATCAGGGAAGGGGAGGGGAGCGGGGTTGCTCCGTACAGATGCTCCCACCCACAACTCAGAGGCAAATTTATGTTTTATCTGCAGAAACTGTGTCCAAGAAAATGACAGTACATTTTGGCTAAAAAAAATCTTAATCATAACCAAGAAGAACCACTGAGAATGTTTTTACAATAGATCAAAAAAATATTGGAATGCAGCTATTTATGTCTAATGTCACCAGAAATGTAGTTTAGTCTAAACATTTGAAAAAATCTCATTGTAGCTGTCTTGTGCAAGATCTTTGCAATTTTTATGCATTTTTCTTTAGATGAAATATTGATTTTTGTCTCACCTTCTTTAAGGATGTTTGTTTGTTTGTTTTTTTGACAAACTTCTCTTTCTGTCCAATCATGTCTGGCTGGGTGGTACTTTGCTGGGTTTGCCTGAAGACTCCTTTGGTGGTACTGCAGAGGAGACGCAGAGCTCTGCTCCTGGAGGGCCTGGAGATGACCTGCTGGGAGGTGAGACCCCTCCGGAGCTTTACAGTTTCTGAAAACAAGCTCAGGAAGACTAGAGTGAAATAGAAACCCAAGATGTTGCCCTGCTTAAATTATTGAAATATAAGTTTCTGCACAGACTCTCCAAGCAATATCATTGCTCAGTTGCTTCTTGGTTTGATCATCTGCTGATGATTTTCATAAGAGGACACATTAGGAGTCTGCACATTAGCCTGGACTTACCCCCTGCCATCTGTGATGTCTTCAGGTCTGATTTCCCCCACTCTTGCCCCCACTGCTGCCCCAGCTCTGGCTCCAACCTCAGCTCCAATCCAGAACAACCTTCTGGAAAGCGGCTTTGAAGCCTTGGGCTCGCTGCCCTCACCAACACCTCCAGTTCCAGCTGCAATTGCTGCTGTACCCATAGTACCGGCTCCAGCTGCACAGCCCGCATCCTCCAGTACAGCGCCCTCTGGTGGCTTTAATACTTCAGGTGAGCTCTTTGTGCCTTATGAAATGCTCAAAGTACGCAGTTCATGCAATATATCAACACCTTTCTGTTTTTTTTTACTTTGTCAGCTTTATTCAATTTGCATTGTTTATAAGCAGAGGTTTTTTCCCTGCTGACAGCTTGACTTCTGCATGACTGAGACACAATTGTGTCCCGAAATCATGTGAACTGCAATTTCGCTGAATGCTTCACTCCTCAGCACTGCTGCTGCTGTTTGCAACAGTTCTTTTACAATTGCTGTGCTTTCTTCACCTCCTGTCCACTCCTCCTCATGAGTAAAGCCTTCTTTCTCTCCTCTTTTTTATGTTGGTCATTGCTTGCTTCTTCTAATCTAAAATGGGTGAGTTCATCGCTGCAGCTCATCGCAGCATGTGCCATCTGGACAGTTCTCCTCCTCCTTCCTCTTTCCAGAAAACTTCAAACATGCATGCTGCAGAATGAGGAGAAATCACTGACTGCACAGTGTGTCAGTATGTGACTCCTGCATGAAATAGACTGGTTTTTTTTCTGTTTTTTGAAAGGTAACCACACGTCATCAAGGACCACTGGAGCGTCTTTCAGTCACTTTTTCAAGCACCTCATTAGGCTGCAACTTCCCATAAATATTCACAAATCTATGTCATGAGTTCTGGTCTAAAGCCAAGCTTCAGTTACATTCACAGAAACAAAAACTACTTAATAGACTCAATAAAACAAACTACTTACTTAAAGGACTCTGTTTTTTTGTGATTAATGAAGGTGGCGTGGATCAACACTTTTTCAGATTTTTTTGTCCAAGTGTGTGGTTTGATTACAGAAGATGAGGCAGGTTGACCAGGTTGGTTCTACTCACTTTCAGTCAGATTGAATGTCAGCAGAAAGTGGCTGAAGATGGCTGCAGTTCTGGCCTTTGAGATGATCTAAATGTTATGGTGCTTCCCCAAGCATCTCACCGCCTGGCCCCCCACCTCTGCATAATCCAGATCCTCACACCGGTATTTGTGTTGTGTGTCTGATGTCTTTCCATTTCCATTGTCTCTTCAAGTGTTGGGTGGATTAGGCGACTTGCTGATGCCCGCCGTAACGCCGCAGAGCACTGGGGGCAGCACCACTGGAAGTGTAGCGGGAAGCATGGGAACTCCAGTCGCACCTGGAGGGATAACGATGGCTCCTCCCGCCACTCCACCGCCAACTAAAACCATCGGAGGAGACCTGGACTCATCTCTGGCCAACTTGGTTGGAGGTACGCTGCAGCCTTTATTCCAGCGCAGAACAGCTTTCTTTCTTTTTGAAGTCAAACACTTTTGTGGATAGATGATTCATTTGATCCTTCTTCCGTTTGTGCAGACCTCGGAATGAAAAAGAGGTAAGCTCAATCACTGACTGGTGCTTTGGCAGAAGTCTGCAGTCAGACTTGTACCAGATTCCTTTTTCTTTACTGATGCTTGCTCTGTCTCCTTTAGGGATCCTCAAAGTGAGAAGAAGTTGACAGGAGGAGCCAACTGGACGCCGCAGGTCGCTCCTACCAGCTGGGGCACTCCAGGAGCCCCAATGGTAATAAGGACGAGACGTAGATTTCTAATTGTAAAGACATTTGCAAAAAGCTTTTAAAAATCATACAGAAGGTTCTGATGAGACCTGTGTATCTTCAGGCTGGTGGAGCCCCCGGAGCTCCCGGAGTGCCAGGTGCTGCACCTGCTGCTGCTATGGTGCCACCAATGGGGGCACAGCCTGGATTTGGCATGGTGAGCTTCAACATGCTTTTTTTATTATGTTTTATAAGAATTTCTTCTTTATAGTTTATGCGATTCAGAATTAATAGACATTTTGCTGTGTTATCCTCCTCTTACCAGCCTCCTGCTGGGGGGCCTGGAGCTCCACTGATGCAGCCTATGATGGGGCAACCCATGATGAGACCTCCGTTTGCAGGAGCCGCTGCACCAGGAGCCCCGGTAAGACACCAAGCATCAAGACAACCATGAAATCAGGTTACTGGGTCTGTGCAATCACATAATTGTGAATCATGCCTGACACTTCTAGATGTATTTGTAAAAACACGGTGATTACATGTTTTATCCTATTAAAAGTTGATGGAAACAATAAATGTGAAGTTTCCTTTATTTGAAGGCATCCAGTCACATTTATTAACCATACCAGTGAAAATGGAGAACAGATGATCACATAATTACCATGATTCTTTACATTTCTGTTTCATTGTTTTCACACATGCACAAAAATGAAAGAGTTTTATTTGTTTCTATACATTTTCATCGTTGTAAACACTTTTCTGAAGATGGGTTTTCTTGTTTTTTTTTTTTTTCAGATTTCTCCAGGACCTACAGGTCAGAGCCCCAAGAAGCCCAAGGATCCTCTGGCAGAACTCGACCTCAAGGACTTCTTATAACGTCCCAGGTGTGTAGGAACTTTGATTTTTTTATATGTTAAGAATCTAACTTTATGTTGGATCCATGCAAAATATCTTCAAATTTAAAAAAAAAAAAAAAAAACATTTGGGAATTCCTTGCTGTCACTTCCAGGACCTGCTGGTGGAAAATTAGGGGACACATTTTTAAATATTTAATTCATATTTGGTTTTTTTTTCAGAATAAATGTGTAAATACACCTGGTTACAATGTTTTTGACATTTCTTTCTTTTAGGAAGTCACATTGTCAGCAGGTTTGGTTTTAGGTTTAAATAGTTTCAGTCACAGAGTCAAGTCCCCAACCCTTATTTCTGCAATAAATATTTAAATATGATCCAAAATGTGTGGAAGATAAGTCAAAACTGTGCGTTTATGTGAAAAAACTCAATAGCAGATTGTGTCAGCAAATGTTTCAGCAAGAACACATTTCAACATGGACTGATGAAGTCTTTCAAAAGTAAAGTTTATCTGAAAATGTGGTGGATTGATTGAAACTCACCTATGTTTTGCAGTGAAACTCAGCTTTAAAAACCCACTCCGATCACCCTTTGATCTATTGTAAAAGTGTCCCCAGTGGACTTTTGATTAGGATTATGCCATTTATCCAAAAAAAAAAAAAAAACTGTGTTGTTTTCTAGGACATAGTTTCTGCAGAGCGCCAAGGGCTCATTAGAAATTCACCTTTGAGTTGTGGGCGGGAGCTCATGCTCTCCTGCTAGCTTACAGCCCCTCATTATGGGCTCCATAAAAATGGCAAGCAATATCATAATAGTTTTGAGCTAGTAACCAGCTTGGACGAGGAAAACAAAGACGTACATAGATATATTTCTCAACAAGTGAATGCATCAGAATGGATCTGAGCAGGGAGCTTGCGGCCAGCTCAGCATATTTTCTACGTCACAAATATAGTCTTTTTTAAATGGCATTTTTCACATGCTCCTGGTTTGCACAATTTAAATAAAGAAATACTCAGTCATGCAATTATTAGCTTAATTTTCTTTATATATGTCCTTCATCATCAAAAAAATGCCACAAGGACGTGTTAAAAACACCAAAACAGGATTTTATTTATCGGACTGGGTCTTTAAATGGATTGGTTTGAATAAAGAACCAAATGCTCTTATTTTGACATGTTTCTGTTCTGTTTCCTGTGATCCAGCTGCTTTCCTCTCGGAATCAGAGCCTTCTCACCTCTTAACTGGTGTCTGTCAACATCTCAGGAGGCCAGCCATGTTCAGCTACTCCCTCTTCCACCCTACCTTTCTCCAGTGTGATATGTTGTAGCACAAACTGTGAAAGTGAACCATAGCGGATTATAACAGAAAAAAAAGTAAGAAAAAAGGTGTGTGCTTATATTGGTGTACTAATCCTTTTTTTGTCACACAGACAAGAAAAAGTCCAGAGAGGTGAGAGAAGAGATCCATGTTTAGATTTAATGTCAGAGTTGAATGATTGATGTGTTTCTGGTGTCCTGAACTCTTCTTATCTGACCTTGACCCCGCCTCCTTGTGAAGAGGTAAACAAAGCTGGTTTGGGAGTAGCAGGCAGTGTGGTGTTTACAAAGATCATGTTTGCTGTACATAGATTCCTCTGGCGAGCGTTATGTCTCTGTTCTGTGTGTCTGTTGAAGAGAATTATAAATGTTTGAGCCAGAATATGAAACTGTAAAAAGTCATGTGAGTATTCCCCTCTTCCTCCACCCTCTTTAAGAATATCTGGGAAGGATTTGTTTAAATTCATAATGTATTGGATATTTAGGAACAACTTCTGTGGGCTTCTGAGTCGTACAAGACCAATAAGTGATTCTTCTTTCTTTTTTCAACTCATGGCATTTAATTCCGTGTTTTTCTCTGAGTCCTTTTGATCATGTTTTGTTTGTTTCAGAGCAGGCCTCCAGGCTGCTGTGTTAATCCTTGCTGTTGAGGAGCATATCAAACACTTGCTCTTCTTAGATTCAGGCTTTCCTTCTGTATAAATGTTCAGCTGTGTTGACTCGGTTCTCGTGGGTTTGTCCTCATTTTGCCTTTGACTTGCTCAGTGTGTTCGTTTTGTATTGTGTGAGGTTGCCATAACAAACTTGTCGTTCACACAGCTAAATGAACCCAATCTAGTTTTAAGAACAGCATGTAAACTATATGAACAAATGACTGAGGAGTTTAAAAAGATCACGTGTGTGCACATATCTGAAATGCATCTGCCTTCTTCATGAAACATGTTACAAGCTTACAAAAAACAGCCTCTGACTTTGTCTGTGTTTCACCTCCAGAATTACTAATCAGACATACCAAAGGGCAAAATTCAATATACTAATTCTTTACATCTGATTGTTGTGTTTTTGCTGTTTCGTCAGTGGAACCTCTGTTCCACTAGAGGCCGCAGTTGAACTGTTTTGCAGTGACCTTGTTCTCCCGAATTTCTCTCCACTTCTGTTCCTTGATTGGAGTGACAGTGTTCGGAGTGTTGGATGGTGTTTAACACGGTCCCTCCTGCTGTGCCGTCAACTGCAGAGGCATAGACCTGAACTCTGTTCCCTGCTTGTTTGTGGATTGGTTGTGAGCGTCAGATGTGATTCAGAGTGAAAAAAAAAAAAAGGGAGATTGTTAACATTTTTCATGACTGAGTTTTAAAAATGTTTTTTTTTTCAGCTGTATATTTATTACATTTACGATGGCCTTCCCCGGTGCATGTAAGCCCTTTGAGATGCAATAAATTGGTCGACAGATTGAATTTCTCCTGATTTTTTCCACAACACAAAAGGATCACATCCATGATGTCCAAAATAACAAATCATTTTAATAGTTTTGTTCCTCACTAAAAAATGAGATTTTTCCTTTATTTTGACAATTGTTTGGTTGCAGGCAGTGTGAATTCAACATGTCTATAATTTTCCTTATAGTTTTGATTTATACTTCTATTCATTTGTAAATTTCTGCAAAATCGTATTTTTTTTTTCCATTTTTTTGTTAAAGACTGAAGATAAATTAAATTAGTTCACATTAGACTCCTAATTTGGGGGATTTTTTCCCCCTCATTCTCAATAAAAACAAAATGGTCTTCTAGGCCATTCTGGTGCTTCAAAAACATTTATTTTGAAATTATAACTGAAAATGCAGCTCTATTCTTCTAATTATTTTTGGCAGGTTTCTACACTTTTTTGGCATTACCCATATTTTAGAGTAACCAAGTGCTCTGTTCCTTGATGCTTATAAAACATCTTCACACCATAATTGTACCACCACCATGCTTCAAAACTGATATGATGCATTTTGTTATTTTTTCACCCATTAGGTCTTGTTAAACTATATATTCTTTAAATTTTATCCTTTGTTTGTTTCAAGTGTTTTCTTGTGAAGCAGAAAACGTTTCTTGTTTAACCGTTCAGCTCAAAATCTTTTACTTGCAGGAGCCTACATCAACCATTTGGCAGTTGTACGGTGAATTGCTGGATCATCATACTCACACATAAACACAGATTTTAATATGGTGTTTAATACTTGGTTGTTTTCAGTACTCAAAATGTTTTTGGAATAAAAAGAGCAAGAAAAGTTAAAGATTTTACTATTTAAAGCTTGCAATACAGTAAAAATTACGCTTTTCAATTTTAATTTAACAGAGAAATATAAACAGCTCAAGTAATGAGTTAAAGGTCCCTTTTTTAGCCTCACCTACATACATAGTTACAGTACTAGGCCGTCAAAATATTTCTGAAAAAAGTCCCCCCTAAAGACAGCAACAAGCTTACAGTCCCATAAATTAGCACCAAGTCTCTCGGATAAGCCCGCATATAATTAATTATGTGCACAACAATGAAACCACATTTCACTGCGTTGCAAAAACAAGCCAAATCCGAATTCTTTACCTACAGCTTCTCCCTATACCCCTGCAATTAGCCCTCCAAACATAGAAATATGGAAAAATAGGATTTTCAAACGTTACTAACCCTTGATGATGTCATCAATAGTCGCCGGTCATCTACGTTAGCGCTTTGCTGCCAGCGCTTGAAAAATACATAACAACGTTGATTTTATAACTTTTAAAAGTCATGCTAAAACTAAAAGTCATTACTTATAGTCATTACATTACATTAAACTTCTGTGCATCAGAGCAGACCCAGGTGAAGACACCAGTCACCCTCCTGGTGAATGGATACTTATCCCTACGTCTTCACCTTTAAAACCACTATTTCTGACACCACTATATCTTTAAATGCCCCTATAATTGGAGGGGTAGGGAGAAGCCATAGAGGAAGGGAAAGAATTTGTATTCCGCCAAAGAGAACAGGGAGAGACTCACAAATCACATAAAAGTAAAACTCTATAAAGGACAAAGGGTTCAATATGAAATTTAGCCAATGATGTCTTCGTTTTAAGCCCACTAAACTGAATTTTTCACCTTTTGTCAATAACAAATTTGTGCCACTTTTTTACAACATGCATGTCTCTCTTATCATGTAGAACAGAGATAATGCAGTTTCAGTCATTTCATTTATTAAAAGAAGAATAAAAACTGATCCAAAAGCCCAAATACGTTTTTTTTTTCCTCAAATGTTCTATCTGTGAGCAATAAATTAGACAATCTGAAGAGCCATGGTTCTCTTGATGAACTGAAGTGTTCCGGCTGTCGTCGATGCCGAGTCTGCCTCGCTGTGTGCGCCCATGCTTATCAGGGAGGCAGAGGGGTCCTGATCAAATATGCGGGCCGCGGTCTCTCAAGCCACCTGACACTCTTTTGAGTCCCCGTGGATCCAGTAGCAGATCTGAGCGTATTTTAGAGGTGTTATTCTCACCGCCACGTTGTAATCCTGCTGCACCCCGTCTCCATCAACATCGACCCACTGGTGACCCGAGAACACCCCAATAACTTTACGCTTCCACTTCTTTTTGCCCGGCTCTTTGAGGCGAATATAGATTCCAGAGCCGCTAGAGCCGGGTTTGGCATCGCAGTACTGATACAGCAAGTCATTGGATTCCTCAGATATGGAGCAGAACCGGTACACTAAGTTCCCAGGTCGGTCATCATCAAAGCCAGAGAAGTGGATCCTCCCACCAGGGAGCTTCTTGACTGATGGGATGACACCCAGATCCATGTGCCTCATTTTGGGGGCTTTCTTCAGCTCCAGAACAGCGTAGTCAAAGTCTGCAGCCAGTCCATCAGACACACCCTTAAACCAACCCTTAGGAACCTGGGTTTTTTTCACCCTGGTCCATCTAAATGAAGGTTTGAGTGGTTCCACGCTGCGATGACTCCGGCTCTTCCTCCCAGCCCCTCTTCCTCTGTGGTCACCTGCTCCTTGAGTCTCCTCATTCTTCTGGCCACCCTCTTTGGCTTTATCCCCTTTCCTTATTCTGCCCTTCGCTCTGCCTCCTCTTCCCATCCCCCCTTTGCCTCGTTTGGACTTCTCCTTCAGAACACCAACTCGCAGCTTCTGCACCCCGTCCAGATAATCCTTCCCATCATGGATGCAGTGTGCAGCAGTCAGCACGTGGCTGGGAGACACCAGAACTCCCGAGCACCCTGTGGAGATCTTCACTGATGTGGAAAAAGGATACTTGGTGGAGAACTGTTTGTCAGCAATGGTGAAGCGGGTGTCTGTGCCATACACCTCCCGTTTATGGCGAGAGCTAGATGAGATGTTTGTGGACCAGTTGGGCTCCTCATTGATACCCTGCACTGAAACCACTGTGTAGGTGCGCGTGCCGTTTTCATAGACCGTCTCGTAGGACAGAATCTTCTCCAAGTCATCAAGGGAGGGCGACGGAATCCAGCGCTGACACTCGATCCCACAGGTCCCACTCAGCTCCGGCTGATGGTGGGCAGAAAAGGTGGGGCTGCCGAGAGGCACGGTGCGCCTTTTCTTCACCTGTGGCACCTTCCACTGTGGCCAGGTGTACTGGTCGTCAGCTGCACTCCCCTGCTCAGCTGCAGCAACCACAGCCAGCACTATCATTGGGAGCAGGACAAGCAGTGCTATGGGGCCCATCTTTAAGCTGGATCTGACTCTGGGGAAAAAAAAAAAAAACACAGAGTTGCTTTTTACTTTCAACAAACTTTTACTTTTACTGTTTTGCAAATTATAGTTCTGTCAAAAACTTTTCAAGTGGGTAGTTTCATCATTAGACTGGCTCCAGTTATTTTAGTCACGAAAGTTACATTAGCTTTTTCACTAATAGACACTCAAAACATAAATTTTCTGAACTGATTATGTCACTATGAGACTAAAATGTACTATTTGACATTTACAAATTTGCTTCAGCAAATTTTTCAGTTCCACTCACAACCAGAAAGAGGCAGTAAAGCATTAGCTTTTACAAACAGATTACTTACTGGGGGATCTAAGGGCACAGAACAAGTAAGTATGTGACAACACATTTCTGTGAGTACTTGTAGGAATAGCTGGCCCCATTATTCATATAAATCAGTAGCACTTAGTCTGAGAGGCCCTGGAGACTTTATTGCATGTCTCTGGAGCTGAAACATTAGTTCTGTGGTTCAGAGGAGATTTATTTTCCCAAAATTTTCTGCCGACTGCGGGCGGAGAAGGAGAAGATAAGCCCTGATCGTCTGAATGAGCTGAGACACTGGTCTGGAGGTTTGCCACAATGGTTAACCTTCTCCCTCAATAATGACCATATCTGGTTTCCTGAGCTCCACTGGACTCGCTCCGTGCAGATGAATGACATCAGCCGGAGAAGCCGTGCACGCTGCTGGTTCATGCTTCCACTGTGAGAGCGGTTCAGCAGACACTGCAATTTCCTCAAAACTCAGACAGCGAAATGATTATGATGCTGCAGCCCCCTTTCTGGCTGTCTGCATGCAGGTTTAGGGATCAGTCTGAGTGACTCAGCAGAGACATATTTTCATACTCCAGATTCCCAAACCAATACTCTCAGGCTACTTTTTGGATTGTCTTCCTTTGAATCTTCCCAGTAACTGTATAACTATGAGGATGTCACTGAAATCAGCATGGTGCCTCTAAAAAACAGCATTTAAACTAAAGACAGGTTGAGAAGGAAAATAGTCACAATTATTGTACAGATTCGGGCGGTTTTGGACACATTGGACCGACTGACACCTACATTTGAAGGACAAACATCACTTGTGGAAGACTCAGCTTTATTTTTCTGTTGTAACACATTCTTGCCAATGACCTCCATATGGGACATTTCTGACTTGAGTCTGCCACACAGCTTTCAATAAAACGTGCCCAGCGGCGAACATCTTATCTGTCTGCAACAGACGCCAATAAACTACAACCCCACAAGAGCCGTAGAGCAACTTTACAAAATGCGAGAACAAAAATGACCCTAATGTCTCAACTCAGCTTCACACTCCCACAGTCAGAAATGAAATGCAGCAGAGAGAGCCAGCCTGCAATTATTCAGCAGAGTGGAAACTGATATGCTGCCATGATGGCTTTGCTCTCAGAAGGCACTCATTTCAACTGAACTGCTTTCCACTGTAGTCAGCTAAACAGGAGGCCGTGCCCTCTCCATCCCTCAGGAGAGTCAGAGTGCAGGATGCGCCCTGGAGGGAACCGCCAGAGGGTGGCGCTGTGCAGCTCACAAAGCATCAGTTTAGTCCAGCTCTGCCCTCAAAGCAGGAAAAGACGGCACTCATTAAGTCATTCTGACAAATCTCCAGTTTCTGTAGAAATTCAGAACATTTTTATCAAAGAGTAAAATAACAAAAAAAAATAATTTTTTTTATCACAATTCTCTTCAAACTTATATCCCAACTTTATTTAGAGCCACTCGTGTTGTTTAAAAAATGAAATCGCAGAATATTCAGGAAAATTTCACCATTGAATCCCAAAATCAAGTTGATTCACTTTAATGATAGAAGTAAGACGTATCAAAATATGTTTGAACTAAAACTTTTTTTTTATTTGTATTTTATATGTGTGAATTGTTTTTATTGAAAACATTACACTGCATGGTTGCAGAATTTCTCAAACATGTGGGGAGAGTGCACAAATCTTTAATTGTTTAAGTCCAAATGGCTTTGAAAAAAAAAAGAATGATTGGAACAAACCAATTGGATCATTAGTAATAGAAGAGATTCCTGTGCGCTACTTGTTTCCATGAGGCGTCAGCTCCTACCTGCTGCATCCGATTGATGGATTACTCCAAATCCGCAATGTTTGGTTTGCTCTCCCCCAAAAAACGCACAAATATGATCCCTGAGGAAGACGCGGGGCTGTTTAGAGCATCACAGGCGTCCTGGTGTCAGCGGGTCGGAGGCTGTCTGCTCCTCATCGCTCCTCCTTGGAGTCTGAAGCGAAGAAAGTCTCAGGCGGGACGCTCCACTCAGCCTGCACTTGATGCTGAGGAGGGAGGGAGGAAGGGAGGGAGGAGGGGAGAAAAAAGATATGAAAGGAACTTTTTTTTTTTTTCCGTCGTGACAAAAGCTGTTCACGCATGGGTGGGGCCAAACCTCAGAAAAGATGGAGCTGGGGTGCAGCAGCAGTTCAGGGTGGAGGCACCGCTGCTGCATGCAGGGGGGAGGGTGGGGGTCATGCAAACTCTGCTCTCTGGCTTTGAGTCGATTGTGAACACTTGGACAAGCCTGCTTCTGCTGCGTTTTCATTCCAGTGCAACGGTGCGTGAAAGTCTGCTGTCCTCAGATGCCTCACGCACGAGTCAAACCCCAAAATCAAGGCCCCCGCAAAAAACAACAGAGACTTTCAGCACAAGCTCATCAGGAGATCCCTGAAATCCTGCACCCGCAAAAAACAAAAGCAACAATCACATTCAGAAGAGATGCAAATATTTCACTTCATTCAACTCAACTTAAAGACTTTTGCTTAAAAACAAAACTGCAGAGAAAAGCAGCCAAAGCCTGGCTTTACAAACCACTTTATTAAAGTTCACTGTTTGTTGCATTTCTACAATAAAATTTTAGAAAGAAGCAGCTAACATGGAGCTTTAAGGTTTCAGAATGTCTCAGTCAAATTTGATGTATCATCATAGTAGTAAACTGAAAGAAAAGTTATAGGTGTCTTATGGCATTTTTATTTTATATATATATAAATAAATAAGTTCAGTAATCCAGTTAATCCAGTTCCTGTCTTCCCAGCTGATCCTCATTCCGTCATCACCGTCACTGTTATAAGCTCTGCTCTGTCTTGAGTAAAATGCGTAGTCTTGTACTAACTTCCCCATTGTGCAGTCTAGGCGTTCAGTCTCCTTGTTTTCCTGTGTGCTGACCTTCGCCTGTTTTCCGCGTCTCCCACCTAGCTCCTGTGTTTTGATCCTGGACCGTTTTGACTTTGTCTTTGCCTAGTCCTCTTGTGCCTTTGCCATTAAACCTGTTGCTAATGGATCCACACGCCTCAGATCATTTGTTACAGAAGATTACGCCATACTCTGATTTAGCAAAGCAATTTCCCTCGCCCTCAGATCCTGCCGGCTTTGCCGCCATATTGATGGAACATGGTAAACAACTCCATCGTCTGACGGGGACTACCAAAGCCATTATAACTCATCTGCAGAGCCATCCAGTAACTGACCACGGCTCCTCGGCTTCCCATCTTCCCACTACGGCAGACAGATGCGGGATTTCCTCCGTGCTCAACATAACTACTTTCGTTTCTTGTCTTTCACTGCCAGAGAAATATAATGGCAATTCTAAACTTTGTAATGAATTTCTGATGCATTGCCTGTTACAGGTAGAGTTCAAGAACCCAGAAGCAGAGAAGGCTTGGACTCAGACGGGTAAGGTATCGCTGGTTTATTCAGCAAAACAAAAGATCACCTCGCAAGAGGGAAGAAAGAAGGGGCAAGTAACTCAAACAACTAAGGAGCAACATAAGAGTGCAATGCCAGGGCCAGACCTACAAAACGCTTCAATACAGGGAACTGAAACACACGGACTTAAATAGACAAACACACAATCAACTAGACAGGATGTAGCTGTGAACACCTCCAGCAGGAGACACAGGTGAGTGGGAGAAGAAAAAGACCACAACAGACCTGCACAGAACAGGCAGTGAAAAACCAAATACATAACAAGCAGAATGTGTCAGTGCCAGCGTTATCTGGATCAGCAGGGCCACCAATATCCAACTGAAGAGTCAAAAGTGTCCTTCCTATGTTCCTTGTTATCTGGTGAGGCGCTTAATTGGCTGGCTGCGATCTGGTCCGGCGGTTCCCTACCATTTAGTTCCTACAACGCATTCATGCGCCTAATCAGTGAAGTATTCCAACATTCCACCGATGTGAAGGAACCCAGGGAATTACTGTTCGACATTAAGCAGGGACACTGCTGCTGCTTATTCCCTGAGGTTTTGCACCCTAGCTGCCCAAACCAAGTGGTCTCCTTGTGGACTCAAAACTGTGTATCGTCGCAGGCTTTCCCAAGACCTACAAGGGGAGATAGCCTGTCGGAATGAGGACTTGAACCTGGATCAGCTCATCGCGCTGACCATCAGATTGGACAACCTCATCAGAGCCTGGAAATCCAGAGTCACCAAACCCAACCTTCTACCAGTTCTGTTTACCTCACCTAAAACGAACTTGAACGCTTTATCTGAACCCATGCAACTGGATTCCACCTGTCAATCCCTGGAAGAGAGGAATCACAGCATGCGTGACAACCTATGTCTCTACTGTGGCCTCATCTACATGTTTCCTACCCCGATCGTCCACCCAGACGGTCGGGCAGGCCGGTGAGTGAAAATTCTATTACTTTTGAGATCGCCATTTCACTCATGATCCATGGGAGGCACATTAAAACAACAGCTATGATAGATTCGTGGGCGACGGGAAAATTTTATTGATCTGGAGCTTGCCAACGCTAATCACATTCCTCTTCTCCCCTGCACTTTACAGGTGGCAGTTTCTGCTATAGATGATCGACCCATGGACTCTGGCCGTATACAGTACCTTACAGAGGATGTCCAACTTCAATGTCAACCCAGTCAACAGGAGACCATTTGGTTCTTCATGATCAAGTCCTCTCAGTGTCCGGTTATCCTGAGTCTTCCTTGGCTCGATAGACATGACCCCAACATCAGCTGGTCTACTAAAGAACTTGCCTTTGACTCATCTTCCTGCCACCAACACTGCCTCCAGGGTGGTCTTCCTCTGGGTCCTCACGCCGATCTTCCTCAGCTTAACCAGATTGCCTCCACCCAGCTCGACCTAAAGAGTTCAGATGTTTCATCTGATGACCTGCCTCCTTAACATCGAGACCTACAGGAGGCTTTCAACAAGCAGAGCGCCACACACCTCCCACCTCATCGACTTTATGTGCCATTGATCTGCTGTCAGGGGCCTCACCTCCATGTGGCAGGGTTTTTCCACTGTCTCAAACTGAAACCGAGGCCATATACTCGTACATTCAGGAAGAACTGACCAAGGGTTTCATTAGGCCTTCCACGGCCCCTGCTTCAGCTGGATTTTTCTTTGTGAAAAAGAAAGACGGTGGTCTTCGCCCGTATATTGACTACCGTAGTCTAAACAAGGTCACTGTTAAGTACCATTATCCTCTGCCTTTGGTCCCCTCGGCCCTAGAGCAGTTGCGCCGGGCTCGATTTTTCACTAAGTTGGACTTGAGAAGTGCCTACAATCTGATTCGCATCCGAGAGGGGGATGATTGGAAAACCGCCTTCTCCACTACCACGGGTCATTACAAGTACCTCGTGATGCCATTTGGCCTGTGTAATGCCCCATCCGTGTTTCAGGCATTCGTCAACGATGTTTTCTGAGACATGCTCTAAAAACAAGTTTTTGTTTATATTGATGACATTTTGATTTATTCAGACACCATGGAGGAGCATGTCACGGACACTCGTCAGGTCCTGCAGAGATTAATCGACAGTGAAATATATGTGAAACATGAGAAATGTGATTTCCACCAGACTTCTGTGTCATTTCTAGGCTATGTGATCAGTGCCCAGGGAGTGGCCATAGATCAGGGGAAGGTGGATGCAGTGCTGCAGTGGCCCCGGCTAACATCAGTGAAAGAACTCCAGCGCTTTCTGGGCTTTGCCAATTTTTATAGGCGCTTCATCAGGGGCTTCAGTGTTGTGGTGGCTCCCCTTACGTCCCTGCTAAAAGGTTCCCCCAAACGGCTACAACTGACACCTGAGGCCGAGACCGCGTTCGAGTCTCTCAAACAGCGCTTCTTCCAGCTGCCCATCCTCCACCATCTGGACTCCTCACTTCCGTTCATTGTGGAGGTGGACGCATCCAGCTCTGGTGTGGGGGCTGTTCTCTCCTAACGTCAAGGTCAGCTACCAAAAATGTTCCCCTTTGCCTATTTTTCCAGGAAGTTGTCATCCGTGGAAGGAAACCATGAAGTCGGAGATTGGGAGCTGCTGGCAATGAAGGATGCCTTCTCCGAGTGACGGCATTGGCTGGAGGGTGCATCACACCCATTCACAGTGCAAACAGACCATAGAAACCTGGAGTACATCAAAACCGGCAGAAGACTCAATGACTGTCAGGCTAGGTGGTCTCTTTTCTTCTCTCGTTTCGAGAGAGCAGACTTTGTCTTTGCCTGCTCTTCTAGTGCTTTTGCAATTAAACCCGTTGCTAATGGATCCACACTCCTCAGAGCCTTTGTTACACATGATGTCATCATATGTCTGGTCAGTTTTTTTGGCATAATCCTGTTGTAACTTATAACTTTTGATTTATGAACTGTAATTTTGTTAATGAATGTGAGATAATGTCCTCATATACACTACGGCAATATTCTAATGTTCTTATATTAAAGCAATGTGAACATCGGAAATGAACAGGAATCCCAAATGAATATGACAAAGGAACCTTTCCTTTTCAAAATGTTTTTTTTAAACCAAAAGCAGAAAAGAAGCTACAGGAAAAACAGAGCCTCTCATTTCACATCAGTGTTATAGCCTCTGTTATTCACTTTGTTGCAGAGGAGGTTTCACACAGGACACAGTGGCTGTTGTGGTTGTAGAAAAGCATAAACTGGATGGATGATGACTGGCTTCACCCACAGGATTCTTAACGGCTAAAATCAAGTGGTTTATAAGAGATGGGAGTTTATAACCTTGTGCCGCAAACAGCAACAAGGTAGAAAAAAGTAAAGTTGGAAGCTCTGTTGGATCCACCAACCTGTAAATCAAAGAACTGGGCTGAACTCACAACAACTGATTGTATCTGTGGGACGAATAAAAAAGTATGACCTGAGAAAACACAGAGGGAAAAATCACAAAAATCTGAAAAAAAAACACATTAAATGTGAAATCCCACCCAAAAGAGCAGATATATCCCCTTAAAATATCTAGAAGAGGCGGGAAAGGGAGGCCTGCAAAACCAAAAGATGATCAGTGCAGAGAACAGGGTAAAATCTGGACAGGCCGTTAAGGATGCAGAGCATACCGGCGATCCCTCTGAAGAGGCATCCAGCGTAAATGCAGTTTGGCCTGGAGTGGCATGACATGGACAGCAGACAACTTCTGCTGTTGAAATTTTTTTTTAGCCTGTTTAGGATCACAGGGTTCTGCTGGAACCCATCCCAGCAAACATCCTGCAAAAGGCAGGGCATGCACAGCTCACTTGTCCATCACATCCTCATTGACACAAACCCACAGCCGCAGTCAGTTAAGACTCACCAGTCCAACGTCGAGCAGACAGGTATCCTCTGTGTTCCTGATCCAAGTGGTTCATCTTCTAAAACAGATGGACAAAGAACTTTCGGCACACCTCCAGCTCAACACATCTTTGTTTTCCTGATGCTAAATACAGAACCCCCATACGCCCCAACCAACCGACTCAGAAGGTTTTGCAGACCTGCAGTCCTTCCACTGCCTGTATTTTGACCACTGAATGAATCTTTTCGCACCACTGCTCGCTGAACAGACTATCATTGATGTAGTAAAATTCTCTCTGTTTCACTCGTTAATGCCGTATAAATGGTAAACCTACATTAGATACTGTTTAAACAGGGGCAAGACAGTTAGTTGAGGGCCTTGGTCTCAGTTTATCACACTTTAAAGAGTAAATATTGGTGCAAATGGTTACCACAGCAGTTTTCTGAGAGAAGATTGTACACGATGAAAGGCTGACTGAAGTCACATGTGCTGCTTTACTTCTTCAACCACAGCACTGCAGCAGAGATGGATTTGTGATGAAATGCCAAAGCACGGTTTCAAACTGTTCACTTTTTGTTCTTGTTGCTGTACACTCTATGGAGCTATTTGAAAACGCTTTTTAGAAGATGACAAATCAACTTTTTTCACGACTATGGGTGAAAGCTTTAAAAGGTCTTGAAAGTACAAATAATGTGACTTAAGGACAGACCATTGACTTAATGAGAACTGGACTGAGTGACTCCTTCCCCCTTGTTTTAGAAACAGGAAGTACCTGCTGGCCCCAAGAAACCAAAACCACATATCGTTTTATAAAGAAATAAAAAGCTCTTCCTCAGTCATTATAATTGTCAGAATAAGCATTCTTGCTCTGCTGCTGTTTTTTTTTAACATGTTCCTGATAATCCAGTAAACATTTCATAATACATTTTCTTTAGTGTGACCCAGTGGACAATTGATGTTGAAATGACGTTGTATCAACATCAAAGCTCAACATGACATTGAGGTCAAAAACAAGTTTATTGTGCAAATCAAATTGACGTCATAACTTTAATATCAGCTTGACATCATGATATTTACCTCTTTTTGATGTCATCTGAATTTTAAATTTGGTCCAATAAATGAATAAAACTAATAACGAAGGTATAAAACATACAATAAATGGTTTATTGGAATATATATATATATATATACTTAGAAAAATCATTTATTGGGTGAACATAATAATCTGGGTGAACATATACTTTTGAAATCATTCTTTGGACTAAGGCATAAATCAGATTTGATACAAAGGAAGCAGTTTATTGGTCTCTGAAAAAAACAGACCTGATGTTACTGAGCAGCAGTTCAGGACAGCTTCAGACTCTGACAGTTGCAGCAATTGGGACATCTCTAAATCATCACCAAAAACAATCTTCAGCCCTTTCAGTCGGTTTGGATCCACACTGCTGCTGCTGACCTGCACCACATACTCGCCTCTCGTTTGAGCCGCACCAATTTCAGGTGAGGTTCCACGCCTGTCCAAAAAATACCAACTGAGCCTTATCAGACGGACAGCAGCGTATGACACTAGATCTTCCATTACACTTGTTTTTGAAATATTTGATCATGGTTAAATGTGCAGTTTTAAAACGACAATAAATTAAGACTAACTTTGCCCACGACTGCTTAGCAACAAAGAAACATGGCGCATTGCTGGCCAACTATTTTTCTTTGGCCTTTTTAATGAACATACTGCTTGTGCCAATGACTAAAATGACAAACTCCCAAACCAAAGACTGCTGTGGGAAAGATGATTTTCAAGGGGGTCATGTTGCATGTTTTTTTTTAAAATCAGGCTTCATTTTTGTAAAATACATAAACAACAACACGTAAATCCAAAATCTAAATACTGTTATTCTTCTCAGGTTGGATTTCCTTAATGCCACTCCTCAATGTGATTTTTGTTTTGCTTTAAAACAAACAACGTGGAATTAAAAGAGGAGACACTAGCTTCTTCCCATGACGGTATGCTTTCATGGGATTGGTTTGAGCTTGCTTGAACATTGCTATTTTCTCTGCTACTTAGAAATGCCATAAAGTTTTTTTATATTAGATCAAACTGCTTTTTTCCTTCATGCTTGACATTATTCCTACAATCTGTCTTGCATTATGTTATGCTTGTTTAGTATCAATTTATGTGTTATAATCTCTATTATTTTTAATATTGACAAATTTCCCCCAAAAAAACATGCACATTTTAAAGCACTACATTGTTATATGTTCCAATAAGGTGATGGAAATGGACCTACATTCTTGTAATATTATGAGTGATAAATGCTAGTGAGTCTCCTTTCAAACAGATCCCCGGCTGTGCTTTTGTATCATCCATCAGTGACCTTGTGTTTGCACTGAATATCTACCATCTCTTTCTGCAATAAAAACACTCAAACATCCTTCCACATCACAGGTTTGCACACGTCTGAGACCACCTCCTCGAGAGCTCCTTCCTTCTGTGTGAAACTGTAACGAACACAGGCAGTGTCTGTCACTTTTGCATGGCCAGGGCTGCTGTTTGCACGCTTGAGGTTTGCAGCTGTGATTGATGATGGTGTAATTTGTGTTCTTGTAAAGTTCAACAGCCTTAAATCTCATGGAGGAAACGGCATTTAGGATCTTAGTCATCTAAATATAGGATTGCTCCTTCTGGACCTCCCCCTGTAAGCACAAGTCTTTATTGTATTTTAACTGTGCTTGTAGGACTTTAGCATGAAATAGTCATTCATTCATTCATTTTCCAATCCGCTTTATCCCTTTCGGGGTCACGGGGTTGCCGGAGCCTAACCCGGGTACTCATGGGCGAAGGCAGGGTACACCCCTGGACTGGTCGCCAGTCTGTCGCAGGGGATGAAATAGTCAAAGTAGTGAAATGAAAGCCTGAGTAAAAGTGTCTTCCAACGCTTCTTCATTCATTCTGCTTGTGAAATCATGGTGAGATTATGTGCAATGGTTATGTTTAAACCAGAGTTTGTGTGAGATGTTTATGGTCAGAAATCAGTTTCTGTCCTGGTGCAACGACTTGAACACAAAACATAGATTTCACAGATTATATGGTACACACAGCATTAATAAAGATCACTTGGCACACAGTCGAGCCTTTAGTTCCTTCTTAATGTTGAGCCAAGAACAACTGTGTGTCAAATTGAAACTTTTCACAGGTGCTAACACAAAGAATTGCACAATTTACAAAGAGATCACTGACATTCCACTGAATAAAACAATATGTGAGACACTGACGTCTGCAGGCTTCTCTCTGGAAAGCCAAGATTTGCTTACTTCTTTTTGATTAAAAGGGTTTTTCCATCCTTATTTGCATAAAGCTCTGGAAACCTGTTACAAACCATTGCCTTAGCTCCAGTTGTCTTTCTACTTGTGACTTTTGTGAGTCGCATTTCTATTAGCTGTTTAGATTTGACTTGACTCACCTTTGTTCAGCTCCATCATATGTGTTTTTCAGTTACCATCGAGTAGCACCTTTTTGTCGCTGGGTTCACTAGCAAATCAAGCAAAAGACAAAGACTTCCTGCTGTCTCTTGTTGTTTTCAACGACACAGATCTCAGGCCACCGGTTATCCATTTGGTGTTTATTAATGCATGCACCCCAGAGGAGGAACTAACAAGTGTTTTACATCGCCTAATAGAAACACCCTAAAATAAAATTGAGCAGGACCGAGCATCACTGAGTCGATGGGGATGAAAATGCTCCATAAGAGTCGCTGGCATTAGCTGAAAGACCTACTCCAATGAAAATACAGTTCTTTGCTTTTTTATCATGCTCTTGTGGCATTTTTCTCATCACGGAGAACAATAAAAGATGAAGGTTAAAATGGCATATCTGAATATTTCTTTATTCAAATCTTAGTGAATCAGGAGAAGATGACAAAATGTTGTTTGAAAGATTATTTGTGATGTAGAAAACCTGTGGACAGGCTAAAAGCTATCTGCTCTGAACTCACAGCAACACAGAGGGGAAGGGGGGCAGGGTTGTTCCACCCAAAACTCAGAGGCAAAGTTCTGAAGAGCTACTTCTGCAGGAACTACACTATATTACCAAAAGTATTAGCTCACCTGCCTTAACTCACATATGAACTGAGGTGCCATCCCATTTCTAACCCATAGAGTTCAATATGATGTGGGTCCACCTTTTGCAGCTGTTACAGCTTCAGCTCTCATAGGAAGGCTGTCCACAAGGTCGAGGAGTGTGCTTATAGGAATTTTTGACCATTCTTCCAAAAGCGCATTGGTGAGGTCACACACTGATGTTGGTGGAGAAGGCCTGGCTCTCAGTCTCTGCTCTAATTCATCCCAAAGGTGTTCTATGGGGTTAAGGTCAGGACTGTGTGCAGGCCAGTCCGGTTCATCCACACCAGACTATGTCATCCATGTCTTTATGGACCTTGCTTTGTGCACTGGTGCACAGTCATGTTGGAAGAGGAAGGGCCTGCTCCAAACTGTTCCCACAAGGTTGGGAGCCTGGAATTGTCCAAAATGTTTTGGCATCCTGAAGCATTCAAAGTTCCTTTCACTGGAGTCAAGGGGGCAGCCCAAATCCTGAAAAACAAGCCCACACCATCATTCTTCCTCCACCAAATTCACACTCTGCACAATGCAGTCCGAAATGTACCGGTCTCCTGAGACCTCCAAACCCAGGCTCATCCATCAGATTACCAGATGGAAAAGCATGATTCATCACTCCAGAGAAGGCGTCGACACAGCTTAGAGTCCAGTGGTGGCGTGCTTTACACCACTGCCTTCGATGCTTTGCATTTCGCTTTGTGATGTGTGGCTTGGATGCAGCTGCTCGGCCATGGAAACCCATTCCATGAAGCTCTCTGGTTACTGTACTTGGGCTAATCTGAAGGTCACATGAAGTTTGGAGCTCTGTAGCAATTGACTGTGCAGTAAGTCAGCGACCTCTTTGCACTGTGCGCTTCAGCATCAGCTGACCCCTCTCTGTCAGTTTACATGACCTACCACTTCGCGGCTGAGTTGCTGTTGTTCCCAAACTCTTCCATTTTGTTATGATAAAGCTGACAGTTGACTGTGGAATATTTAGGAGCGAGGAAATTTCACGACTAAATTTGTTGGACAGGTACAGGTACAACCTGAACCGGCACCTTAACGTGGTGGAGGGGTTTGAGTGCTCGAGTGATCCCAGGAGCTATGCTGT